>WAAE01008807.1:0-37974 GCA_013400495.1 Nicator chloris | reverse complement strand
GGAGTTAGGAGGAATGGGTTATATATACGNCCCCTGGAGTTAGGAGGAATGGGTGATATATACAAGAGATAGAGAAAAACATCTCTCCCAACTGGTTTCAACAGATGAAATTGGATACACGTTTTTGGTTACATATGTCCACCCAAGACACTCAGTTACAGCAAGTAAGTCTGTTTTACTACACAATTATGTATTTCAGTGGATGGTTAAAGTTCATTCATTTTAATATACTTATGATATAAACATACAGAATAGCTGAAATGGAGGAAAGAGCATTCTGGGTTCCGTGGGATTTTTTTCTTTATTTATGCTCACACTATCTTTTTTAGTATATTTAGTTGCAGAAATAGTAACCTAGTTTTTAAAATAAACTTTGCCTGGAACTAGGAGCAAAGGGCAGAAGATTTGGACAAGGCATTTACATTTTTTTTAACGAAAAATGACTCAGTAGTTTGCATTTGCTAGGAAGAAATTGGGTTTTTTTTCCTAAATAAGCCATCACATTCAAAGTTGATTTGTTCCAAGGAAAGGAACTGAAATTAGTTACTGACATGCAATAACTCATTTCTTATTTTACCAACAGTAATTAAATTGCCTGGAACTGTTGTCATTTAACAGCTTATTAATTGACTAATGTGCATTACTTGCACACAGGCTATAGGTAAAATCCAAGGATTAGGAAAGGAAGAAAGAAGGAGAAGAAAAAGCTCACTGGTTTTTGTGACCATCATAGATGAATGATTAATTTATTTCTTAATGGAGTGTCATTTCTGCAAACACTAATAGGTTAGATTTTAAAGATGCAATTTCATCAGCACTAGTCTTAAGAAGGAAATTGTAGTCAACTAGTAATTCTTTGGAGAGGAGAAAAATGAATAATTGGTTCTGCTTTCTTTTAACCATATGAAGGTTTATATAGCTCTTTCTTCCTTAAAAATCAATGATTTCTGCTTGGATGGGTATTTACATTATGAAATTCCTTCTTCTAAT
Organism: Nicator chloris; assembly: GCA_013400495.1. Lineage (NCBI taxonomy): Eukaryota > Metazoa > Chordata > Aves > Passeriformes > Pycnonotidae > Nicator > Nicator chloris. The sequence continues at coordinate 36,984 of WAAE01008807.1, read as the reverse complement.
GCTATGATTGGCCAAATATTCTGAAATTTTCCTCCTTTTGTTCCACCAACATGGAAAGAAACTTTGTCACATGCATCAGGGAGTCTCAGCCTAATAGAACTACACACAAAAGTGGTTATAGGCAAGTTCAGCAGCTTTGATTGTGTCCAGTCAAATATGATACATTCCACTGCTGCATTAGGGACCTATGTGGGGAAAAAAAATCAATGAGGTCAACATCTAGGTCCCAGCTGAGAATAATCCATTTCATAAAAATAAACTGAGAAGTTCTCCGTCATCCCAGTAAACTCTAATTTATAGTGTTGGAGGCTCCTAACAGAGTCTATGACTGTGTGAATAGAAAGGGAAACATAGGTGAAGTTTTTAAAGGGAGAAATGTGAGATGGGATTTTCAGAATTACCTAACCATCAAGAGACTTATAACAATAGTGTCCTTCTATGAAACTGGAAATCATTGATTAGAAGACATGGGGAGGGAAATGAATCAGTTATGTGGGCTGCCTAAATGTGACAGCAGCATGGAAATCCGGTCCAATGAGGCAGCAGTTAAGACACTGATGAGAAAAACCCAAAAATATGAAAGTAATCGTATAGGTCTGCTCGGAGAATGAAGGGGAATGGAATAGCTCCAGGACACGAGGCTGAAGAGACCATCCATATTGCTCAGTTTTATACACCATGGCTGGGAGTTGTTTGTCCAAATGCGGGAATCAATAGTGCCCATATCTCCATCTGCTTGGCTTTGCAGGTCTGTGATAAAAATCAGGTGATTCTTAGTACTATTTTTCCTCTTCTAAGGCACAGCAGGTGAATTGTAAGCACCCTGCAAGTGCTTACTTTTCTGCATTGAGTAGAAAGGGAGTCTGTACCAACAGATGGGATGTAGAGACTTCCACGGTGTATCTGTAATGTGGGAGAAGATTAATCCCACGTGGAAGTGCTTGCCTGTCATATCTGGGGACTTGGCCAAGTACTTGGTTCTTAAATGTCACTGAACCTGCATCAGGCCCAAAATATGATGTTGGTTTTGGGGTCACCATCATTCCTGCTGTTCAAAAGCAAGCCACAGGTACTGTGAAGCCTTTGGATTTCTGTGCTCATGGTGCAGAGAGAAGGAGAAAACACTGAGTGTGCAGTCAGACTCCCTGGAATTCGTTAGGCTGTCTTTCAAAGTGCAAGTTCATGTAAGTCCATAACATGCTTGTTTTTATTTCAATAAAACAGTAATTTTGACAATAACTAAGTATGTCTGGCAGAATAGATGGGAAGGCTATGAAACTATTAATAACATTTGGACACCTCCTGCACTGTTTTAATGCATCACAAGTTAGCACAGTATTGATTCAGTATCAAAGTTCTGAGAAACAAGCCTCTTACCAATATCTAGGATCCGATGTTGTAATTGAACTAGAAAATGTTAGATTTCCAGCGTTACTGCTGAGAATTCTTCCCAATAAATGTGTGTTTTCCACTGGGGCTGAAATCACTGCAAGTGTTCGTTTTAATTTTTTTCCTTTTTGTATTTTTCTCATCATAGAGGTTCCCTTTCTCCCCTCTGTGTGTAAAATAAACATAATGGGGCCAACTCCTGCATTTTACTACCTTGACTTGTGGGAACATCCTTTCACATACTTGGGTTAGGTAATTAAATCTTTTGTGGAAGGACTAAACTTTGTAGAAAGGAAAATGAGTGGAATCAGAAAATATTATGTAGGGAAAGAGACCCAGTAGGGATCATGGGCAGAAGAAGCCTTTGTCAGTGTGTGAGGAAAAAGGAGAAAGAACAGAAAGAAAAAGAGAGCCATTGTTAAGACACTGAAGCACAAGGAAGAAAAAAGGCTTACTACTTAAAGGAGAAATGAAATAGTGTGAAGGAAGGGAGCAAGAAGAATGCCTGTGTATGTAATGGCTGTAATGAGTGGGTGCTGGTATATCAAAAATGGATGGTGCACCTGTTCCCATTATATCTGCATCCTTATTTCAAGATGTCCCTCAGACTTCCATATTCCTTTTATCCAGCATCTTACATCTACAGCTATTAACCTCCATCCAGAGTTTGTCAGTAAAACTGAAGAAATGCAGAGTACGCCTTTTTTATTCCCAGAGCTCATTTTGATTTTCATTGTTAGGTCTAGGATCACACTGGTCTAGTTTCTTGGAAGATCATAAAGGCAAGCCAAAATGTGGGGGGTTTTGTTCAGTATCTTTGTCTTTGTTAGATGCCAGTGGTTGTTACTTTATGCAGTGCACCTGCATCTGCAGAACAATGTCATTCTTTCTTTCCTGGTAGGTGGCCTCAGGTACAATGTCCTGCAAGGTAAAAGGCTGCTTTTGTTAGGCAGCAGAAGATACAGCTATGTAGAAGGGTTAAGAGGAGGGAAATAGAGAGTTAGGAAAGTCACTGCAGTAGCACCTTTTGCCAAGATACTTGAGTAAATTTATCCAAAGGATGTCAAAACTACATTTTTTCTTCTAGTCTGTGAACTACCAATGCTGGGCATGATATGGAGGCATTTGCCTCCCTGGTGACTTTTCAAAGTGCCTGAGTTTTCTCTATCTGAAGCTATGCTGCTTTTGGTGAGAGTGTGTTCTGTGTGAGAAGATATGTGGAGTGCAGAAAGTCTTATTTCTAGTAGGAAGCCAACAGTTCTTCTTATCCCTATGTGGTTCATCACATAGTTAATGCCAAGTGGCTGAAAAGCCACAGCTATAAATAACTTGCTGGTTACATGTGTTTTGTTCTTTGATCGTTTTTCCATAGCTAATTATGTATAACAAAAATAACATGTCAAGTGTGGGTAGCCTAGAAGTTATTTATCCTTTTTCTTATTCATCCTAGATGGCTTCCAACCAAGAATAAAATACGCCAGCAAACCACAAGTGACAAAATCTGAACCTGTGTGTACCTGTGATCTACTTTAGAATACGTTTAGCATTTAAAATGGAAGTGACACTCATCATTGCACACATCAAAATTTCAAAATCTGAGGAACTTTTGAACTTCCTATGATTTCTAAACAAGTACAGTCAAAAAAACATTTAATCTTTCTGACTGACTGGGCTGTAGAAGAAAAAAGCAATTTCGGTGGCTCAAGTCCGATAAAATTTTGTTCTGGACCAAATGTATAAAAAGATACAGAAATTATGAATTTTCTGTATCAAAAGTAGTTCCCAAAGCCATCTGGCACATCATCAGGCTCTGTGGTTCTTCATAATGCTGTGGAGTTAATCTACTGTCTCATTAGAGTAGCTGACAAATCTCATTGAAAAGTACTGTGAATCTGTACATCTCTTAGCTGTAGGAGCACAAGGGCAAGTACAGGCAAATCTTTCAAGAAGATACTCCAGAAAGGATGCCAAACTCCTGAGAAAAATGTTAAAATAGGATTTATGTTTTGGTGGTTGTGGTTAATGTCACAGAAATTTATGCTAAAACGAATTTCTCATAGTGGTTATGCACTTTTGCACTCTCATACCAGTTGGCTTGACTATCTCTTCATTCCCATTCCAGACTGAAACAGGTTTTAGATAAATGGAGAAACATAACCTGAAATTTTCTATTTACAGATCTGCATGTCTTGCCCTTTCAACTGCAGAAAAGCTATTCTAAAATACTTTTGGAATTTTACATGGCATTTGAGCAAATAGCAGTAATTACGAGACTCTGCCAATGCTTGCTTCTAGTGTCTCATCTCTTTACGAGACATAATGCCAGTACAGATGCAGTGTTCTGGTGGAAGTACCTGTGCATGAGAATTTACACTTGTAGCTGTTCCTGTGGTGACACAGTTCCATGTGTCCATAGCACCATTATTATCGTAGACAATTCCAGACTTTGGTTTGCATGTGCCATTGTTGCTGGGACAGGGCTCCTGTCATTTCAGGAATGGTCTGATGTGTTGTTGTTCCAGCTCAAACTGAGGGGCTGTGTATTATTTAGTCCACAAGTTTTAGTTGCCAGTGTGTGAAACTCACATGTTCACAAACCAACAAAGGGAAGAAAAGAGAGCACATAACATGGGATTCAGAAATAATTCATGATGATTTAGTTTAATTTGAGTTACTATAACCCTAAAGCTCCATTAAAACCTAAAATGAATGCTATTTCCTCCTGAGAGCAGAGAACAATCTGCTAACTTTTGCCAAAATGAGAGCTATTATGGTGTACAACATGAATGCATATAAATTACAAGGTTTATATTTGCTGTTTTTCCTAATGTTAACTTTGACTGGCACGACAAATTAAAAGCAAGAGGTAAAGAAAACGAACAACCTGCATCAGATTAAGAAACATGTAAAGAAGTGCAATTTCTAACTACAAAACACAAGACCTTCACACTTACAAAAATCCAAACAGGTTTTCTTTTAATGATTAGGTTTCACTTTTTTCCCCCCTTTATACTAGGGATGCATAGAGAACTACAGTTGTATTTGGAAATAATTCAGTAAGCTGGGTATCTCATTTTTTCACAACTCTAGTAACACTGGGGATGTTTCAGGTTTCCTACTGTTATTGTTTGGTGCAAGGAATACAGGAAAATTAAAGTAGGTTGAAAATTCCCGATTGAAACCCATGTAAAACATCAAAGAAAATTTTATATCTCAGGACATGACACTGAAACTGTCCTGAACACTCTTCTCATGGCACTTGCAGCCTTTTGCAGGTAAACAAATAAGAAGTTGGTTTCCATTAAGGAAGACAGATGCTGCAGAGAGTCTGTGTCTCCCCAGAGCAGCTGCTCTATCTAAGATCCAAATAGGTCATTTAAGCCCTGATCCCAGAATAAGAGCTATTGGGTCAAAATGTGCCTATCCAGGGACTAAGTCATGACCTGATAAAAGTAAAAACCTGGGGTTTTTATATATACTTAAAATGTGCTTTCAGAACATGAATATTTCAGCAGAATATTTTTCCTGCCTCACTCTTTATATTTGATACAAAGAGCTTCAACTTTTGATCATTTTAACTCAGCTGATTTTTGCTCCCATAGTTCAGCTCTTTTTTCATTCAGATAGTTTAATTTACCCACTCTTTTATACACAGAGCTACTGTGTTTATGGATAGTGAAATGTTTTTCTATATGTCAAATGAGCTTTTAAAAAGTATTATACTCTCCAGGCATGCAGGGGATGATGTTTAAACATAGCTTTCTCTTGCCTAGGCTTCCAGATGATTGAATTTTGAATCTCCTATGAGGTAAAAAAATTGATTATGGACCATTTTGGATAGGGTTTGGAACAAAATTCTATCACTATCTATTGATGTGCATTACCAGGAGCATCATAAAGCAACTGGATCCAGGATGTCTTTTTAAGGAGATTATTGGATAGGCAATGGCTTAACATTTCTAGCTTCCTGTTGAATATTTTGAGCAGGGAAGGATATTGCAGCACAAGTCTTCTGGAATATTGCCTTTTCCCTCTTACAGAAGCTTAAACCACTCATCAACATGCAGTTGGAAAAGCAGCAACTGCCCAAGAAGCAAGGGGCAGTCAGGGAGGGATGGCAGAGACAAGCTGAAGGCTCACCTTTCTGTGCTGGCAGTGAGCTGGGGCAGCTGATGTGCGTGGTAGGGAGGGTGGAGAGACTGCCCATTGCACTGCTCTGCATTGCCCCATCCCATGTACCTTCTCTGCCACCGAGTCTTGCACCAAAACTTTTGGCTACTGTGGCCAACCCACAGGTAATGGCATCTCAGATGCCAACAGGAGTGAAAATATGCTCTGCACAACGAGCTTTTAAAGATATCTCAGAGTTGTTTCATAGTGGAATTAAGAAAAGCCTAGATCAAAGTTGTCATTTTCCCTGTTTTCCTTCTCCTGCACTGTCGCTTGTATTTTAACCCTTTGCCTACTGAAGAAAATGTGAATTTTTAATCCTTACAGCTTTGGTCCTTCCCTTTGCATAACTAAAAGCATCAACTTTTAATGTTCTCTGTGAGTCTAAAACATTTCCCAAGTCTGTTAATTTCCTTATTGTATTATTAACAATTACAAAGCCATCAGTCTCAGTTCTATCACTGTTTTTGGCTTTCTCACTCTTTTTTTTCCTCTGTAGTTTCAAGTTCACTCTTTTATTGCTGAAAAATCCTAGTATTTTTATTCCTGTTCTAAATCTGACTGCTTCCAAATCCCTAGGGTTCGAAGCCAATATGTTTGGTAATGACTTCATACAAACCAAAAGGAAACAAAGCCAATTTGTGTTTTCCATTGTTGTGATAAATGCATATCTGAACTTTCAGCTGGTCTTGGCTTCAAGAAATAAAGTAACCAACTTTACTGGGTGGCACTATGAGCAAACAGTTTTCTTTGTTTACTTTTTTGTGCTCAGGTGACTCATCCTCCACCTTTGAAAGCAAGAGATGCAGCCATAAAATTGCAACAGGGGATTACTGTAATCATGAAATTAGAATAAGGTTGAGGCACTTGAGCAAAGGTTAATGTAATCTTATACCAGGCACTGCATAATATCCCACAAAGAAAAGCCATGCCTCTTAAGAGAGCACAGAGGTGCAGGTGACTAAAAAGCCTTTGAAAATAAGCTGAAATCACAAATTCAGGTTTTGAGGAAATCAACATTTTCTCTGGAAGACACCAAATATCATCAGGATTTTTTGTCAAGGGATGTTTTGTTGGCATGCATTGTGTGGTAAACCCACAGTAAAAGCTATCAATATCCCTGAATTTTTGCGTGTTCTTTTCTTTCCTGCTGTCTCTTGAAGTGACTGTGTTCTTCATAAGAGACAGGATCACAAATCCTTTCCCAACTTCCCCTTTCTTCTTATCTTACCTTGGAGTTTAAAAAATAAGATCAGGTTTTGTTTTCTTAAGAGTTCTTGTACATTTATACCTGTGCAAAGGCGAACCGAACAGAACACACGTGCAACCATGAAATTGAAAAAACCCCTCCAGCAAAACAGCTAACTTTCAGCACCACCACCACCACCACCCTTACAGCACCTGGTCATGGCCAAGTTTTCTGTACTAGGAGCCTCCCAGTCAGCTGTGTGTAAAAGTGCTTATCTGGACACGTTGGTTTTGGGGCAGAGCTCCCAGTGACCCCTTTAAAATCAGGGCAAATTTAGTGTTCAGTGTGTGCTGCTGTAGCCCCACGAGCAGTAGGCAAGCTGGCTGACACAGATCAGGGCTCTGTACCTCTGCCTTGCAATGCAGCCACACAAAAGTGACATTAATGCAGATGTACTTAAGTAATAGTATAATAGAAGTGTCCTCAGAGGATGAATTGCACCGAGAACCAGGATACTGATGCTAAATTGTGCACTAAATTGGAGGCTTAAAAATGAGGAAGCTAGTAAAAAAGATGTTAAGGTGAAAAGTGAGGAAATTAAAGTGTTGCAGCTCAGCATGGGGGCTACTTAAACATCCCATAAAATGAGTAATAAATGACTACCCCTAGGAGGGGGGAAAAAAAAAGAAGAAAAAAGAAAAAAAAAAGAGTAACTCAAAGAGTAGGATTGCAAAATAATAGGTACAGGTAAAGGCAAAATTATAGAAAATCTGAACATGTCTCTGTACCAGAAGGGAGATCTCAGTTTATAAAGAGGATTATAATTAATGGCAGGTAAACATGAGACAGAAATGTGGGGATACTAAAAGGCATTTTACAAAGCAAACAGCCAAAAGTGAATAAGCAAATAACAAAGTATTTGTTTAAATCTACAAAGAGCAGGAAGCCTACTAAAGCAGACAGAGCCAGAGTCAGCTAAAGGACAGAGCACTGGGAGAGGGGGCAGAGGAGGAAACAGCTGTGTGGTAGCTCTCCTGGCTGCTTCTCCTGGCCATGCTCTTTCCTGGCCTGATGTCCCCTGCTCTGAATAGTTGTTTTATTTTTTTTTCCTTGTCACAGGCCTTCTCAAGTGATTTTGAATGTCTTCCTTTCTTATTTTTCTTTGGTCTGTGGACTTTGCTCTACCACTGGGTGCAGTCTATGTCTTGTCTTTCCAACTGTGCCCTGGAGAAAGGGATATTTCCCCAGGATTATTTAAGTCTAGAAGCATTTTGAAAATGGAATGCCTGTAAAATCCCAGACCCAAAAGATCCTTAGGGAATTTAATCTCTATAAATGTTTTGTCAACAGTTTCTTTTACCTCTTTTGTGGCTTATATGGCAGTGATTGAAATGTGGGACCATATGGTATAACATAAGATATTAAAATGATAAAGAATACACAAAGCATCTTTGCAACAGCTTTGTGCATCTGTTTCAGCATCTTGGCTAAATTCCAATATGGGTTATTAGATTCCTAAATTCCCTACTCTTTAATTGTCTCTGTGATGATATTGAATTGTTTCTATTCTAGTGTCCTGTGCATCTGTGCCTCAGTTTCCCAGCTGTACTGTCCTCTGATTAAAGAGCTGATTTAGGATTAACCCTTGAGCCCAACTGCTAAATCTTGCTGTACCAAAACAGTCCTTGAGAACAAATTAGTGTCTTCAGCCACTCTTCTGGGTTGCTTGTATTCTGCTGGTGTCTTTGCAGGGCTGAAGTGGGCATTTCTCACACCTTTTTGAAGTGTCCTGAACAGGGTACTTGAAGAGTAAGACACTTAGCACCTCATTCCTCACTAAGCACCGTTTTATATGGTGAACATCCACCAAATTTTAGTATTGGGAATAATCTGTGAGATGTGGAGGGGAAACAAATTTAAAATACTGTAAGTTTATAGCGTGCAGCCTAATATTGTTCTAGTTTGTTCTCTGAATATTTTGGGAGTGTTTGGTATTTATTAAGTAGAATGCTGTCTTTAAGCACTTTCTTTGCCTTAAGCTCTTAAGACATTATTCAGGCACTGAGAGTAATGGAAAATCACTAGTTAACAAAGAAACCTGATTTTTAGATGAGGTAACCACTTTATTTTGTAGGGTTTTATTCTATATTGCACTGTGTTTAACAATAGACATAGATCTGGGGATGAATGAAGGGAAGTAGTTGGTTAGTAAAAATGATGATAGATTTCCTTGTGTAGTCATGAAAATGACATACAGAACCTTTCCTTTACACAGGAGAAAAAATAAGCTGTGGTTTTGAAATGTAGCTTAAGGGAATGGCTGGTAAAAAAAAAGCTGAAGAAAGTTAAGAACATGTGCCAACAGTAACTGCCTGTGTTTGTTTTGCTTTTCATTGGAAAGTCCGTTTAAATTGGAAAAGTAAAAATTTTTGTAATTGGCATTTTGATAGTGAATGAAACTGAACCTTCAGAATTTCCACAGGTCTTGAGAAAAGAGGAGATTTTTTTTTATAATAAGGCATGTATTTTAATGGTTTGAAATAGTATGTCTAATAATGTCTGTGTATACATGTGTGTGTGTGTCTGTACACATGGTATCCAGAGAAGGTGAGGATAGGAGAAAAAGCACTTCCAATAACTTGGTAGTCACATAAAAACAAACATTATTAAGAGTAGGTCCAAATTGCACAACAGGAGATGTAGAGAACAAAATCATACTCCCTGTGCACGAATCCATAACCACACTTTGCTGTTGGGAATTCCGGGGCAAAGGATCTTCCCACCCAGATGTTCCACAGCTGCAGCAGGGCAGGCAGAATAGGCTGCTTCACTGAGGAAAGCACAGTCATGTGGGGAAAGTGTTTGGCTGAGATCTGCAAAACTGTGGAAGGGAAACACTCAGGTTGGTTAACCAGCATGACCAAACCAAGGTGACCTGGAAATTTCCAGGCTTATTATTTTTATTATTATTTTATTATAGTAATTTTGGTTTTGCTCTGTTGTGGGGAAAAGAAATCAGAGTTGTAAGAGGCTAGTCAGGAGATAAAGTCCCTAACCAGCATTTCAGCTCACTCATTGTTCAGAGTTGGAAATATTATCACAAATATAATATTTTTTTCCTAAACAGACATGGATTACTATAAAGCTGGAGGCCAGACATCACATTTTTATTTGTATCTGATCTTCCCCTGAATCAGGAGTGCTTGGAAATAGGTCACTGTTCCATCAGACAATCATATCAGAGAAAATATTTAGTTGTGCATGCGCTACGTGTTTTTAATGGAAATGTTTACGTAATGCACATTGTTGTGCTATAGAGTAGTTATGTCTTTCCTCTTCTCTTGTCTCCTGTGTTACTCCAAATGTAGACCAGACACAAAATACCCATGTTGGAAACATATATTCTTCGTTTATACAAACCACATTGGTGTAACAAAGCTTAAAATAACTGCTGTTAAAGAAAAAGAAATTTATGGGACGCATTTTATTTCCTTGGCTTCTATTTCTCATGCATTGCTGATTATGGCTGTTAAAAATCCACTGCAGTATTTTTTCTGTTTATTAAATTTATGGGCTTGAAATTCCTCATAGGGCTGATTGGTTCTGAGCTCTAGGGAACCTTGATGGAGGGGAGAAAAATAATAGTGAAAATATGGGTGACAGAGGAAATAGGTGACAGAAGAGTATCATAGAGAAGAAAATAAACATTATCAGAATGATGTTTCTAATGGGCAATGGACCTCATGTTTGATCTCTTGTGCTGCTTTTTTGGCATGTCTGTCTTGCCCACATGGATGCAAATTTGTTGTCTCCTACACCATGTGGACCACGTGCTTAGCCTTGTGGGAGCAGCTCAGCCAGGAATACTTGGATCTGCTCCAACAGAAATTGTCACATCACCTCTCTGTTCACAACCTGAGTACATCCCATGCTCAGTGATGCCAGACTCTGGGAAAACTGTGTCTTGTCTCAGGCAGCCTACGCATCTGTGATGAATTAGTAAGGCTTCAGAAGCCTTCAGCTACCTAAATTAGGGTTGGACTCTCCAAGACAGAAACCATCCTGCAGGTCATCATCCAATGGCTGTTACCCATCCTCAATCCTGTTGGGCCACAAACCCTCAGTGCCTCGGAAACTCACACTGCTTCCACTCAAGTCAAGAGGGTTGGCTGTGAAGCAAATTAAACACTTCAAATAATTTTGCATGCTTCTTATTACCTGCTGACATTGTTCACTAGCTCTTTCACACCATAGAAGCCAGTGAACTTTTCCAAATAAAGACCTTCCTTCCCCTTTTCTGCCCCTTCCCCCTGTTATGGTTTTCATGATATGCTACAGCTAAGAGCAGCCAGACCTAGGTGAGGAAGAGGAATGTTGATCAAACCCTGCAGAAGGAGATCCAGGAGATTGCCCACCGTGTGAGAAAGAGCCACAGCTTTTGAAACTTTCTGGCATATTCTGTGATCCATGTGGAACACACCAAAAATTGAGTGTTGATGAGATTTGCCTGCTGTTTCCAAGCTCACAATATATGGGCACTGTAACTATGAGCATGAGGGTCCTTGTGGGAAGCCAGAGTCAAATGGTCAAATATTCAAAAATAAACACAGTTTTTTCAATGCTGCTAATGCTTTTCTGCAGATCTCAAAACCATTTTTCAGCTGTATACAAAAAAAAAAAAAGTTCTGATAATTTATGTTACCCAGATGTTTTAAAATTCAACAGCTTTCACTACCCATAAATTTAATAGCATTAAACACCTGCTGGCTCAGAGAAGCAGTTCTTGCCAAAAAGAAAAGCAGGAGCAGAGAGATACACTACTAATGTGCTCTCTTTCTTACTGTCAGAGCTAAGGCTCTGAGCTGGAGCCCAGCACAGCATTACCCCATGCAGAGAAAATTTTTCTGTCTCTATGCTTCAGAGTAGAGAACGCATAACATTTCTATCCTGCCAAATAATAAAAAAAAAAATAGGGGAAAAGAAAAGTAAGTTTGGAAAGTTTGTAAGGAAACTTGTCTTCGGCCCCTGTTGAAACTCAAAAAAAGGCTGATTACTGAAAACTGTGGAGAAATCTATAATGAAACATCAAAGCTGGGGGCTGTGGGACTGGGAAAGGAGCACAGGTCTGTGACAGTCAGTGGCACTTACATCAGTCTGGGAGCTGCACCTGGAATGTCAGAGGAACGTGATGGGTCAGACTGCAACCAGCAGGTATCATGGTGGTGAATAGGCTTCAAAGGACAGGTTTTAAAATCTGTGGAGAAACTCATGAAAGGAAGGCTGAAAAGAAAAGGGAAATGCTTAAACAATTGAATGAGGTGGGAAATCATTTAAGAGTACAGTTTGGAAGGAATACCAATGTACTAAAAGCAGAGGAAAAGCAATAAGGGGAGAGCTTTAACAGGCTTGGCTGAATGTAGCACATAGACATTTTCAGTAATGCTCTTGCAAATATAATCTTCAGCATAGTATCACTAGGTTTACAAGCCTTGTATTTCCTTATTAATGAGCATGTGAATGCATTTTTATTTACAGAATAGTTGTTGAAAGGGAAGAGCATAAACAATGATTCAGAGAGGAGTGAGTGCTACCGGATTGCTGTGGGTGAGTTGCTAATAGAGAAATGGAGCAGAAGGACTCTGCTCTCCATGATGGGCTTTGGAGGTTGGCAGAAGGGAAGTGGAACACATTTTTGGCAAAAATATTTCTAGCTGTTCCTGTGGTATTTTGGAGGAATTGCCTAGGAATCAGGCCATGTTTGCAAAATGACATTAGTAAATAAATGTAATGGAAACATTCAAAGTTGGAGCTCTGACAGAACAAGGAACCATCTCCTGTTTGACTTCCATGAGACTGTACCAGTGAAAAAACCATGCGTTTCAGACACTGTGAGCAGCTTGGAGTGTGGACTATGAGCACCACCTTCTCCCAGCAGAGAGTAGTGTACAGAGCCAAGTGACTGCTGGCTCACACCTCGGGCCTTGCAGAAGGGCTGAACTGAAGCAGTGCTGCTTTTAGGAGCAGCTGATTGGCAAATCAGTGAGAACCACACACTTCAAAACAAGTAATTGGAGTGAATTAATTTTTCCAATGTAGCTTATTGTGGACCTGTGCTTGTATGTGGTATCTTAGTTTGATTTGTGAGAAGGAATAGACTTGAGGCTTTTGTTCAAGAAACATCTCCAGGTAGAAGCTATAATAATAATGTTTCACAAATAGAAGGCTGTTTATGTTCTGCTTTTGGAGCAAACCAATAATGTACCTCTGACTCCAAAGGGAAATATATTGTTAATGGAAAAATTGTCTTCATCCTCTCTTTCTATTTAAGGCAGTCTTTGCTGCCAGTTTATCACGAACACATAAAGGTCTAACACAGTACAGATTAGACTGAATAAAACTGAGAGAGCAGCAAGAACTCCAGATGTTCATTAGTGGAGTAGCTATTGTAAAAAGCCACTGAGGAGCTTCACCTGTTCTGTTCCCTCAAAGATTTCCAGTCATTAGATAATTTTCAAGGGACTCGTATCAGCAGATTCTGTTGTGTTTTATAAAACCTTTCCTTCTGAACACTGAGTTTAGTTCACCACTGGCATGGCATAAACAGTTCCATTGCAATGCCCCCACTCATGTTAGTGCTGAATTCAGCCCCCTGCACTTGTGTGTGCATCCTGTGAAGGGCACTCAGGGGCAATGACAGATGGGGGTCCTAAAACTTTATTGTCCTGTGTCTAGAAGCACAAGCAATAGTCAGTTTTGCATTGCTCTGACTTTTTTTTTAAAGTAAATTGGATTTTTTTGTTGTATTTCATTCTTAGTTTTTTAATGAAGTCTAGCAGTTACACTTACAGGGTTAGATTTTCAACTTATATAAAGAAAGGCATTTTTTTCCTCCAAACAAGATGTACTTTATGGCTGCTATTGCAGTTGGCTGCATCCTACCATCTACTGTTGTGCCCTATGCTGTAGAGAAATGCCTTATCTACTAAGAGGGAAGCCCAATGTTGATCTTGTTCTGAATTTCAGAATAGTTTTAGACATAGCTAAATAAGAGGCTGAACACTTATTATTTTGTTTCCATTTTGGCTTTTTTATTTGTGTGTGCATGTCATCATGACTGACCGACATATTTTAGAGTGTTTTTACCACCTTAAAAAGAGAAATGGTCCTCTAGGTCACTGAAAGGTGCCTGCTTGTTCCCCTTTTCCAAGTCTGTTGCACTTTTTCTCCTCCCGCACCACCATCTGTTCTTTGCTTTCAAGTACTAACCTTGCCCTTATTTTTTGCATGATTTCTTACATTTTATTTGTACAAAGAATAGGCCTTTTTTTTTTACTGTAAGAAACTTAGGCACAGTTTCTTACAGAGAACCAAGATGCGCTCTGTAATTTTGATCATCAGAGCATTTAACTTTAAGGATACAAATAATAACATTAACCTTAGTATCAAGCATATGAAAGTGGATTAGCTACTATGAAAGTTCAGTCACTTTGGTCATCATTTCCTTTCCATTTTCAAAGTTTCCATTTTCTGTTTAAAGTCAGTGAAGCTGTTAGTTGTAAAGCCATGACACACAAAAAAATTTGTCTTGCTAGCTGAATATAAAGTCCTTAAATAGGGACTCTTCTAGAAATGGAAATAATTTGTGTTTTATTCTCATTCCTCTAAAGCAATAGTTTCTCAAAGCAACCTTAACTAAAAAATATATATATCTATATCTATATTTACACATATAGGCAGAGAGAGACATCCCTAGAAAAAAATACAATATTTTCATATTTTTTCATGTCCAAATGAAATAATGCTACATATTGTTAGAGCTGTTCCTAAATACTCTTTTCTAAAACAAAGATTAGTCAGATAGTGAGCGGACAGAATGCTATTTTCAACTTCTTTGCCTTCATGAAGTTACTGCCTCTTATTGGCTTAAAATGGAACAAAATACCACAAAACCACCCTGCCTTTCCTTTTTAATCAAAAGACACACAGTTTTTTGCAAGATCAGTTTTTAGGAGCTATGCATGGTGCTTTCTAATGTCAGAAGGGTTTTTAACACAGTCTAAAACTTCTGTTACAAAATCCCCAACTGTTACCTTGTTTTGTTCATTGTGCTAAAAATACATGGTACAGAGGGCACAAGCTTTCCTCAGTCTTTGTTGTCACAGGTGATGACACTGCCGTTTGAGGCCAAATTCATTCCTTGATTACAATGAGAGATGGGAGAACATACCTTTAGGGAGAAAAGGGTTTTGGATCTCTCAAAAGTTTTTTGATTAGGCTTCTCTTTCATTGGGTGTATTAAAATCCAAGGCTTTCCAGCTAAGATAGGAAGCCAGACATAATACACTGAGCCACATCCTTACGTGACTTCACTCAAAACAATTGTACTGAAGCATACTTGTAATGGTGGAAGAGTCAGCCATGCCAAGTTCCTGATCTGTCAGGGCAGATCAATTCCATGCTTCCCACAGTGCAGTAAAACTAGAGTCCTCACAACAAAACATATACCTATGAACGTAGGGACATGAAGCTTAATCAATAACTGCATTATTGTAAATAATTTCCTAATTAGGTATATGCATTTATGCTCACAAATAGATGGGAGCTTCATGGAACTGGTCCCTGGTTTCAAGACTTGTGGCACCATAACATAATTTGAATAGATTAGAATTCTCAAATTAGTTGTTACTTGTATACTTTCACTTCCCTTATTTTGCAACCTGAAAACCACAGATTATTTGCATTTAACCCAATGCTAAGCCCATGTAGTTCTAGGCCCATTGTTAAGCTTTTGGGCAGCACCAGCTCCAAGGGGAATCCAAAGCCTCAGGTTAATTGTTTTCTATGTTCAGTTCCTGGCAAAAGAGGGGCTCATACAAAGGGCAGAATAATTGCAAAAGGTGGGAGAACTGCAGCTAACCAGGACAAAATTCTCAATGAAGAGGTGGCTTTAACTCCTATCGCTTCTCAGAGCTGGGCTGTCGGTGTTGTCTCCACAGGACCCATGGACTGGCACTCCTTCCTGAGGGCAGGGGCCCAAAAGAGTTTCTTTTAAAGGGCTGAGCCTGGTTAACTTTCACAGAGCATTGCCAGTGGCTGAAATGAAGCTTTTCTAAATTAGCCTTGTGATTAATGTACTCATCCAGGTGCAAAGGCTCTTTAATCTCCTATTCCCAAAGGAGGCCTGAAAGCATGTCTCCCATGTGGATACCTTAAATCCCAGGCTGCGAGGGAAAAACAGTTTGGCTGCTCAGGTGGTGGAGTGGCACACTGCAAGTGGACCAAAATCAGGGGTCTAGCTCATAGATAATGTGTTATGAGACACATGCTCATGTATCTGACATGCTTTGTTTGCTGGAATGCAGATGGGTGTCGTCTTCCTGGTACATGTTCTCAGAGCCGCTTACACGCGTTACATTAAACTATAAACAAATAAATAGTAAAAATAATTTTGAGAGCAACACACACCTTTTTTCAGTGAGTCCCCTGGGGGAAAATCTGGTAGGTCTCTTCAGAGTTTGGGGACACTGATAATCATGAGTGACTTCAGAGGAAACTGCAGGCACATTATGCTTTCAGAAGCAGAAAACCATGTTTCATGTTGCCACAGTAAAGGTACAGTACTGGCATATTTGCAAAAATACTCGACCTAAGGAGCTGATGGTACTTAGTCCCTCCTGGTAGATTGGCAGGATCTCCAAATAAAAGGATTTGGAGTTAACGAGAGAAAGTCAGAGTATTTCCAGGCTTGGTATCCCTAAGTAAAGGTTCTTGCCTTTTGAGCTAAAGCCAGAACTTTAATGAGAGAAATCTGGAGAGATCACACACAATTTTGTCCAGTCCACAGGATTTGTTAAGCTGACTAAGAGAACATTTAGAAAGGATTATTTTTCTTTTTTTTTTATCATCTTGTTTGTCTGGTTGATTTATCCTCCTGTCCTCTTTACACTGTCTACACTTTAATCTGTTTCTGGTTTATGGGAACTATAAAAAGTCTTTTGCACTGAGAGATTTACTTTATTTGAATGCAAATTAAAACTATTATCTTTCAGTTACAGGCCAAAGATTGCAAAATAATGCTTGTTTATATCTTGAAAAACTAATCTTCCCCCATCCCCCCGTAATGCCATGTAAATTGTTCAGTTAAACTAGAAATGTACAGTTAATTTTTGCCAATCATTTATATGTTTTATACGCTAATTTGCTGAAGTAGATAAGAAGATGTAGAGGAGTTAGATTAGAATGATATGAAACTACAATATACTTGGCTGCTGCTGACTCTGTAAACACAGTCTTGGGCTCAACCTCCTTGTGGATATTCCACTGAAACCAAAAAAACCATGACAGTCTATGTCTGGTTCATATTTTTAAGGTCAGTGGTTATGAAAATGCGAAATAGAATTCGCAGAAGGTCTACAAAGAGAGGGAGAAGAGGAACACATTACCTTTTAGACAAATACGATAACACATATTAATGATAAAATTAATGATATTTTGAAGCTAGACAAAACATAAATGCATTTCCCACATACTGTCCCTGCTCTCTCTGTCTGTGAGAAACTTTGGGTAGCACAATCAGCTCCTTTTGTAGGGCAGAGAATCAGATGACCCAGCAGCTGGGTGTGCAGTGTGCTCGTGTAAGGGGAGTGTGGGTTCATTCACACGTTCAGAAATTAATGGAGGCTCAAGGCCATACCAGTAACTCTGGCTTGATTTAATTCCTGAAGGCTCATCAGACCAACCAGTGATGGAAGAAAAGACATTCTTAAAGGTCAGGCCAAATCACATCCCTTTTCTGTTTTACCAGTAGTGTTGTTAGCTGACATGGAACATTTTTGAAGCTGCGAGAGCAGCTCTCTTTAAGCAATGAAAGCCACTTTTGATTGCCAGCATTCTGGTTGTGGGTTTGGGGCTGTCTGCTTGCCAAGAGAGCAGTTAGGTCAGCTGAGGAAGAAAGAATTGTCACACTGATAACTGATAACACAGCCACTATCCACTGCCTTCTGCCTAAGAGATTTTGCTTCAGCTGAAATTCTTCATTTCTAATAAAGAATTAAAGCGTGATGTTTCATAATCCTGAAATCCTTCCAGAAATTGGAGAAAAACCACTACTGGTTTCTTTTGAAAAGCTCTCAGTGAGTTGTCAGAATATCAAGCCTGGGATCTTCAGCTAGCACAGGATATGCTAGTTTCTGCAACATAAAAATCAGTTCATCGTTTTATCTGCATTTGGTAAATTTACTTGTGGGACATTAGGTTGTTGCTGAGGAACACAAATCACAATCTTTGGAACAAAAAGAGAATTTACAGTCTTTGGTTTTCTTTTTTCCTGTTGCCAACCTGTTTTCCTTAAGTCACTCAAAAGTACTTAAAGTGAAAGTATGTGTGATTTTCCTTTGCAGAAAGAAAAGCAATGAAAGCAGAATGCTGTTGTAGTCTCTCAGTGCCAATTTCAAGACAGGGAAATCTCTTTCAGGCAATTATTTTTTTCTAGTTGGAAGGTTTTTTGTTAAAAAAAAAAAAAGTTTCTTAACCAAAATTTACAGGAAAAGAAAGGTCAGTCTCCCTGACAGTTTTAGAAAATTCTAGCAAGAAATTCAAACTTTCACTTGGAAATTACATGTGTAGATTTGAAATGTGTCTTAACTAAATTATTTGAAGTTTAAAATACCTGAATTTATATTCAGTAGAAATGTTGATTCTGGATTAATAAAAAATATTACAACTTGGAAGGAATCTGCATGTAAACAGATTGACTCTCTGGAAAGAAAAAAATCTAGGATGAATCTTGTAAAATTTCTCTTAAAAAACCTTTGGTTCGTAGACTGTTTCTGCTGGAGCTTTTCTTGATCACTGCGTTATACAAACTGACTTGATTCCTAAATAACTTGAATAGACAGGAAGGGGACCAGGGAATACAGATGTAATCTTTAAATACTGTTTCTGCTAGTGTTATAAGAAGTGGTTTGGTTAATTTTGACTGATATAGTTTTATGCTCTGTTTTGAAATACTTTAATTTGGAGCTTGAACTGCGAAATAACAGGGCCAGAGGAATTTCCCTTTTGGTTTTTACTGCTTCCAAAATGAACTCGTATGAGTAAAGACCTTAAAATCTGGCGCCAGTGTGTGGCTTTACTAATAATATCTATGTGATTGTGTCATTCCTGAGAAAGCCATGTTTCAAATAAAAAGGAAATGTCAACCTTGAGTATTTTTTTTATTAAATCTCTTTTCTTCTTCTCTTCAAGCTCAGCTTAAGCTGGCCACTTCCTTTGTCTGGTTTATTTTTATTAGAAATGGACAGATTCATTAACTGTGCAACTTGGTGGTCAGGCAGTGACTGGATATGTCCAATAATGGGTAATAGCTGTATTTTTCATTGGGAGACCAATGTTTGCTTTGGAGATCGCCTGGGGAGCAGATGTAATCTGAGAAGGCACCATGTTTACCTCTTGTTTCGCTGATACGCCAAGCGTGTTTGAAACCAGTGAGAAAGAAAAACAAACATTTCAGAAGAAAGTACCTGCGAGCGCACACTGTACCCCCCCAGACTGTGTCTCTGGGCTCCAGCCAGAAACTGCAGTAGCAGGGCTGCACATATGCGTGTGAAATGCGAGCACACACCTGCACGTGTACATTTGTGTTCCGTGGTACAGTCGCGTCCTGAGCCTGCCTCTCCAACCCATCCATCGGTCACTGTCTTGCTGTGAGGGTGACCAAGCACTGGCACAGGTTGCCCAGAGAGGATCCGTGCCTGGAGGTTCTCAAAAGCAATTTGGAAGTGGTCCTGGGGAACCAGCTCCAGATGGCCCCACTTGATCAGGTGGCTTGGACTATGTGACCTCCAGAGGTCCCTTCCAAGCTCAACCAGTCTGTGATTCCGTGATTTTATGTGTATCTAAGCCATTTGATGAACTGCTTGTCAGCTGATGAAAGTCAGCACCAAAGCTACTGATCAATGTCTTTCTGCTTATCAGAAAATTCTCTTGATTTACAAAGTTTCATGCAACAGGTTTAATTTTACTTCTTTTTGCTCCTGTTAGTGCCATATGTCTTGTCTACCTCCAAGTTTCCACTCTCTACCTGGATATTATAGGTAATCAAGGCCATTTTAAGTAGTTATTTAAGTTACTTAAAAAACAACCTGAGGAACATAAACAGAAGTATTTGAGTACTACTCACTATACTAAAATAAGATTCTTGTCTCCTCATGGTGTTTTCAGCATTATTTTCCCTGTCAAAATGACTTAATTTCACATTGCAGTTTGCATGTATGCAATAAGGTAAACGAGGAAGTGGAACAAACAAAATTTCATATTGCCCATTTCGCAAAGCTGTCTTGCTACTCTTTGTTTCTTTTGCCAAGCACTCTTCCCATGGCAGCAGAATAAAACATTTATCCAAGATTTACACAGTTGCCAACATGTGTACTCTAGTTCAGTCTTACTTTGTAGAAATTGCTGTGGATGTGGACTCTGGGAGGCATTGCCACTTCTGGTTATGGTTACTCTATGGCTCCCAATGAATATTCAGTGGCCAGTGTGTTTCTTTGATGTGGTTCTAGCAGGCACTGGTCTAATTTAACATATCATGGATGGAGTGACTTGTCACTAGGACTGTTCAAAGTCTATAGGGTTGGTTTGTGTAATGGCTTGTGAAATGAAACTCTCGATGCGCTTTCAGTAATTGGTAACAAGCCACATTTTCCAGGATGTAAACTCTTCCCTACAGTTACCAGTCTCTACTTATGCAAGGTAGAGTTGGGGGGGAAAGGAGAAAGGCCAGATCTAAGGACAGATTGAATCATCCTCAATTACAGACCCTTACAGACAGGTAAAGAAAACTCTGTGAAAGACCAGCCTGTCACAGATCCCCCTGTGGCACTCTGTGTGTGTTTTCAGATTGCCCCCAGGAACAGAGATCCCCAGCTGGGCAGGAGATAGCTGAGGGCTTTTCTGAGCAAACAGAAGCTTTTACTGAATAAACACCATGTCACTGTCACAGTAGCTGGCAGATTTTGAGGCTGCTCTGCAATAAATCGAGTGTGTGCTGCATTCAGGCAGAGAGCAGGTCACAAACCTGAGCTTTTAAACTTGCATTGCCTGCGAGGGGGATCTGGGTTTCCTGTAGGAATTGTGCTCTACTGGATGCTGGAGTGGCTGTCTTGTGGCAAAATCTCTGCCACTTGGGAGCTGGATACACCTGCATTATTTTGCAGTGGCAGGCCACCTTCTTTCTGTCCAGTTTTTTTACAGCTAAAAGAAAAGCTGTGAATGGGTGAAAAAGGGATACTGTGAGTCAAGCTGCTTCTTAGGAACTTTTTTATAGCTGATGCTTTTAGATTGGCCAATTTCCCACAAACAACATGAGGATTCAGCCTGGACCACCAGATGGAGGAGACAGGTGGGAGAGGAAAGATGGTTCTGTAGTGAGGACATTATTTTCACTATAGGAAACAAAGATATGATCTTGTTCCAAACACAGTGTGTTTGTATGGCTGTTCCTACCCTGTCTGCTGAGAGTGGAAGAAACAATTCTCTGCTTAAAAGGCAAGGAAGCAGAGGTCCTCCTGTCATGTTCAGTGACAGAGCCGATGTGAAGTGCCATGGTTCTCACTAGTTGGGTCTATTCTGTTATATCACAGGCTCCAGAGATGTGCTCCTTTGTGATCCATCTTCTAGCTAGTAATATTGCATTGCTGTCTGTAATATCCTGGTCTTTTGGCTGGAAGTGGTGACTCCACTGTTGCCTGCAGTTTTGTCAGTGGGGAGAGGTTCTGGACGGGCAATGAGCAGAGACAGTTGTTAAAAGAGAAGAGAGAGATGGTCAAAAGAGACAAGGGCCTGGCAGAGGCATTGGTGTTACCAGTCATGTTGTTTTGAGGAAGACATTGCCCATATTGGCACAGCTAGCTTTACTCATGCAATCTGTCACATAAAGAGGTGCCTCACCATCATGACAGCAAATCAGCACACTACATATTATCATGGCAAACAATGGGAAAGCATGGACAGCTTTGGGAGTGTGCCTGCTAGACTAGCAGTGAACAAGCCATTCCTAGACAATGTGATGCATTACGTATATGCTTGCCTTCTCATCAACTTCTGGTGCTGGAATTACTAGGGAAAAGTTTTACAGGAAAGATGTGGTGGATTGCTTTCATGTGTCACAGTACTTAGCCTTTCACACCTCCTGTCTGTTTGACTGCAGACTGTCGAGTAATGAGAGTCCTCTTCCCATTTCTTTAATGTAAAAGATGAATGTTAAAGGCAAGGTTCAGATGAAGGATTTATTCTGAAGTCACCTGAATGTCTGAATCCCTCTGTCAACTCTGTTGCTCTTGGGAGCACACTTTAGGGTCTTGAGACTTGCTGGTATCTAGATGCTGTTTAATAATTTTGTAGCTTTTCTCCTCTAAGAACACTCTCTAAACAAGGAATGAATGTTGAATCACTTCATGTTGTTGAAAATGAAATCATTGTCACATTTAGGTTTGGAAACGACAGATGAAATAATTTCAGAAAAAAAAAGACTGAGGCAAAACAGAGACCAGGTGATGATTGTAATAGTTATGGTATTTGAATAAATGCACAGTACATCACACTATTAAAAAGCAGCTAAATTCTTGTCAGGTTCAAATTAAAACCAAAGTCAAATTTCTGGCCTGACTTACACCCCATGTGATTTCATTAAATGTGGAATGATTCCATGGCATGTAACTTGGCACTGAAGTTAGTTTTCAGTATGTGGTTTTATAGTTCAGGTGCAAAATACTGCTCTGGCTTGCTTGTATCTAAAGGTCATTACACCTTGGACTGTACTTCTTTTCTTTGTTTCAAAATTTAGCAGATCAGATGAACTGCTAATTTTCTCAATTCCCCTCTGCTCTCTCCCCTTCATTCTTCCTTTATTGAAAACAGATTTATTAAAAAGTTACTGATTGTTCACTCAGAATGAGGGCTAAGGTCAGTTGAAAATTTTAGAACATTAAATCACACAAATGAATCATATTTGAAAATTGGCTACTTGACCATATTTGACCAGCCTTCGTTTTCTAATGTGCAGATCAGTAATCAGAATGTAGTAGCTACCATTTGTGCAATGACAGTAGGAGGGCAAGAGAAAGGAAATTCCTTTTTTGTCTTGTTTTTCTTTCTCTGTGCAAAACACAGTGACAAAATACTCTAAGTAAAACTGATAAATTTTCTGGCTCTGCAGGTATCCTATAATTAGGAAATGCAATTTCTTAGTAAATTTCTTGGTGCCTAACAAAACACACCTAGCAATGAATTCTTACACATGAGAATGTTTTATTCAAAAGCATCATCACTGCACTTCATGCACGCATTGAATCAAGTAATGCTGGACCTGCAGTGTATCCCAGAGTAACAGGTTATTCTGTGGTATTATAGCATTCATTCTTAAGATTCTTCTTGCCTCTGGAGTTTGAAGTCAGGAGAACCTTCAAAGGCTCCTACTGTGCTAAAAATGATTCTCTATTTGCTCTCCTCTTGTATTTCTCTAAAAGCTGCTGACACATTACTAAAAAAGATGTCCACCTTGTACATCTCTGGTGGTATGTGAATGCTTAGCAGTCAGTTTGGAGATGTACAGTTAAAGTAATAAAGCAGTTGCCTGCTTACAGTTCGTTTTTAAATATCAGGTGACCTTAACCAGCTTTCTGGCCTAACAAGCTGCCAAATATAATTTTAAGCTTAACTAAACAATGAAGAATTTTTTATAGGGCTGTATGCAGAATTGGCACCTATTGGATTTCAATATTCTGCCTGAGGAGAAAGGCTGAACAGGTGAACACTGCAGTGCAGATTGTGACCTGACTGTTGTGTGACCCTTCAAAGTGACTTTTCAATTGTGATTCTTCAAACCAGTATAGAAACATGGAAGAAATACCTGCAAAAATGGTTAATCACTTGCCCATGAAATGATTTCATTGCTGCTTTCCAGGACTTGGTCTCTCTATAGCTGAAGTCTTTGGGAATATTTTTTAGTTTTCACAGGGAGAAGATCAGAATGATGAAATAAAGTTTTAGGATAAGCAGTCTTCTTTAACCTCTAAGAAGGTCCAGAGGTGCTGGATTCACTTGCAAGTTGTTATGCAGAAAGGAAGAAAATCTGAAGGCCTGAGATGGTCTTCAAATAGATGGCCTCATAGAGACCACCTCAAACTGTCTACCTATCCTGCAGATGGCATAAAATTCCCTTTCTTAAGGGATTTCCACTACTTTGGGCTTCAAGTTAAACTGGAAGTGTTGAGTGCTCACCCCTTCTGAGCCTGCCATTCTGTTTTCCATCTGCATCTAAAGAAGAGACAGGATAGCTAAAAGGAAGCAATATGAGGCCGACTTTCCAATGTTTTCAAGTTTGATATTTGGTTAATGCTGGCTCTACTGAGGTTAAATTTTTCTTTGAAGCTTCTTCTACTATTGGGCATTTCATAACACCACTGTTCCTCTCTGTCTCCTTAAGCCCTCACACGTCTCAACCTTCTACTAACAGGTATGGAATGGGCCAACACCTGACAGTAACTATAAAGAATGTGGTATCAATAACTTCCTCAAGAAGCCAGGATTAACTTGTAAAACTTTTTAATACCTATAATTAGTATACATATATATATGTGTCTGTGTGTGTGTGTTATTTTATATATATTTGTTATTTTAGTTGAACTAGTTTATGTATATGCTGTCACAAAAGAATGAAGGAAGTTGACCCAGCTTTGAGCAGGAGGTTGGATTTGGTCTCCTCTGACCTGAACTGACCTGCACTGACCTATGATCCTATGGTCTAACAGCTAATTTCTGTCCCTGCATCCTGCTGCCCTACTGTTCTTCCTATGCAGAGGGATGTGAACTGGCAAATAACAAGTTACTTGACTGGGATGCCTCCCTGAGCTGTGAAAATATCTCTCTATCTCATATATTTGAAAGTTATTCTCGCTGTAATATTAATGCTTCCTTGTCACTTAATTGTATCTGCCTTTCCACTAGAACTACATGCTGTGGATGACACCTGTCCTCCAGCTGCCCTGAGCTCATTGTTTATATGATTTGTATTATAAAAATTGCATTTCTGATTATGTTAATGACAAAAAACCTGGCCTTTGAGATATGATGTGCAATACACTGAGGGAACAGCTAAGCATAAAAAGTACAAAATTAAATCACTTGCAATATTATTTTTTCTTCTTTTCATTTGGCTGAGTTCATGCTGAAGTCCATGTGTTTGTTTTAGCCCTTTTGGGACATAGTTCAGCACATTATTTATACAAAGTTACTTCAGTGGCTGATTGTTATTAATTACCACCCTGAGTTCTTTGCAAGTCAAGCTGGACTCCAAATGAAATTTGCTTTCCGAAGTAATTAGGAGTTAATGTTGCAAAGTGTGTTGCTTATTGTATTGTATTCTTGTAATAACATATTTACAAAATTGTTCATTTGCTTCAGAACACTCAAATCTTTCTCTGAAATGTAGAAAATATTTTTAAAAATATTAGAAAACACAGGCCTTCCTCAACTCTATCCGTTTTGACTGGGTGCAAAGAATTCAGGCATTCCTGTTATTCTGTTACTTTATGGGTTTAAGATGCCCTCATTGAAAGCAGGATGCAAGTTTGAACAGAATTACACTGTATTAGGTAGCTTAGACCACAGAGTCACTGTCTACACACACACAGCATAGATTCCTTTCAGACCACCTTATAGAGATGTTCTTTGTTTCACCACTGATCTGAGAGTTTGGTTTCAGCTTCTCCAAATGTAACTGCTTAATTTCTTGTGGTTTTTTAGCCAGTATCTTTCAATCTTATTTCTATGTACAAGGAAAACTGATGAGCTAAAAAAAAAAAAAAAAAGTGATGCTTTTTTGTTAAATAATAAGAAAGGAAATAACTGACTAATAGCAGATTTTAACAATCTAAATTTTTCTGAAAACTTAGGCTTTCACCAGAGGTTTTTTTTGTTTATTTGTTTGCTTGTTTGTTTTTTAAAATGAAATAAACCTAAAAATTCTATCCATGGTTATGGACTACATGCCAGCATAGGGACTTTTCATGGGAAGAACAAGAGCTATGATATAGAGTTCATTTTCATCAAGATACCGTTTCCCAGAATTATTCTGTTGTTTTATTTTTGCATACACTCAGGTACAGAGCCATCATACATTTTCTTTGCACCTTTACATCTTAATTGTACATTTTCCTTCTCACTAGAAAATACAGGAATTTCTGTCCTACTCTTTTTTATGTTTTTATAAATCCTGTCAGGAATGGTCACTGGCAAAGAAATTTCAATGTTTGTAACATACACTTCTTGATGGTATTGCTGTTTTTACATGCCTGGCTACGACTCTGCAGTTGAGTGCTGGGTCAAAGGTTGAAGAAAAAATGCAGTGACCTTCTGGCCCTTCCTTACCTATTTCCTGTAGGAGAGAGACATTTCAGCCAGCCGTGAGTCTCTTCAGGATTTTCATTGTGATACGATGGCTGATATTCAACTATCAGCCATCAAATGCTATGGTCGTTAGACGAGCAAATAAGGAGGTGGCAAGTCTGCTTAGATTTTTTCAGAAGACTTTTATGATTCTATGAAGATCTCATTTTAAACGGGTGCTCTTCATTAACTCTCACTGTTCTTGGTTTCCCAAAGTGTAAGGCAATTTGTGCACATTTTTGAAAAAATGAAGTGCCTCGTTAAAGGGCAGAAAGCACAGACCTTTGCAGAAATCCAAGCTATCACACAGTAACCCGCTTTGGTAAGAACATACTCATAGTGACTGTGAGCAAGCCTCACACACCCTTGGACATCATTTGTTTCACAGGATGCAGCAGTTGATAAAAGCGCTGCCAAATATTCAGGGAGCGGAACTTGATTTTTTTGTTGTTGCCTTTCACCCTGAGATCTTTTTGCAGCCACCTGAAGCCAGCAGCTCTCTACAGGTGCTTTTCCAGACTGTCTTCCCTGTACCCACTGCTAATAACGTGGTGGCCCTCGAGGTGAGGCGGACTGGCGATAGAGGCGAGGGAAGGAGAGCCCTGACAGCCATTTAGCACGTAATCTATTCCTTACACTGTGGGGCTCTGAGCTCTGCACACCAGGAGAGCTTATTCCTGGTCTCCCTGTTGTGTTATTTACCTCTGCTCTGAGCAGTTAAGTCCACCACAGCCATTTAGTAAATTATCAGTTTTCTTATTGGCCCTAAATTGCGCCTAATTAAAAATCTGACCTCCGCAAAATAGTCGTCTTCCTAAAGACACAGAACATAAACAGGAAAAATCAGCTAATTGCTGCAAAAACTGCTTTTGTGGCACTGTAATTGGACCTCAGTGAAATGAATGAACCCACTGGGGATTCCCTAATGAATGTTTAACTGCAAACAGTAGTCGGGCACTTAAGCAGCAAGGCTGATGGTCCCTAATGAAATCAAATGAAATCAAATAAAATCAAATAAAAGAATCTGGTACTTTACTAACCAGATTTCTTGGAATCGGGACATAAATATAATATTATTCTGGGTAAATAAAGTGTAAAGAAAAGTTATTAATAAAGCAGTGAAAACTTAGCCAGTCTTGCATGGATTTTTTTTCTTTTTCTAGTGAAAAAACCACCATGGAAAACTATATAATGACTCTAAGCTTTCTAAAGAGCTTTTATTTATTTTTCTCTTTTCCTAAAAACAGTAAAACTTTTTGTTTCCCGTTAATCGCATTCTGTGACTTTATTTTGCAATGTTTTCCAGAGGCTAGCTGTGGAACTGCGTGATGTTAGGAACTGATTAAGATCTTTTTCGTTTTTCCAAACCTTAACAAGGAGACAAATTCTGATGAGCTCAGTAACGTGAGCTGTGTTTTGCCTCCAAATATCTCATTTGATCATTATGATGTGTAAGAATCTGGCCTTAGTGTTTCACCTGACATAGGACCCCAAGATTGTATTAATGCACAAAGCAAGCTTAAAGAATCCGTGCTTTGGCACCACCACATAATTGTCTATTATTATTGTTGTTGTTATTAGTGGTAGTAGTAGTATATTTTAACCCGAGTTGCAAAATGATGGGACCTGGCAAATCATTCAGAGTGTGGATTACGTCGGTTAACAACTTACAAAAAAGATCCTGATTGTTTGGGCTTTTTAACATAGAATTAAAAGTGCTTCATGATACTCCACTATTGAGTTGTAGCATTGATGACATGAAAACCTGCTGAGCTGCATTTTCTTTTGTATCACACGCATTTTAAATCTTTGCTGAAATTTGCTTAGGATATGTGTTATTTGACAAGTATTGCAATTTATCCAAGTAAGAACTAGAGAAAATTCAATTTAATCATGTACTGCCAGATTTATTTAAATGGAGAAAAAGTCCTACTTATCAATGTGTCTAGTATTCAAATACATATAGTTTGTTTACATATTATAAATAAAAAGTCTGTTGCAATATATTTTCAGAATTATGAGTTAGAGTATCTGCTGGCTGTTTCTTGATGTGTGTGATAAATGCACATTCAACCTTCTTATTAACAACAGGTAACATTGCAATTACTTATTGCTGCCAGTGAAAATATTTTTCACAAATAATTAACACAGAGTGAAGTTTGCAGTATGATTTAGCTTCTAAACTGCACAGTTAGAGCAGAGTACTCCTCCATCCTGATTTATTATGTGTAACTTGATGGCCTTATGAAAAAAAAAGTGAAATATAAAAACATTAATATATACGTTTGTATATACATGGCAGAGGGGCAGAGGGTTTGAACAACAGCTTTGCACACTGAATGATGAGTTGTGATACAGACAGGAACCAGCAGTAAATGTCATGATGGCATCAGTTGCAAAGTAGCTATTGTCAGAAGAATCACAGAAAATTCTGAGTTGGAAGGGACCCACAAGGATCGTCAAGTCCAACTCTTAAGTGAACGGCCCATATGGACTCCAAACCCACACCCTTGGCATTTTTAGCCTTCTTTCAGATACTGTCATGAAGAAAAAAAGGGATTGAGCATTGGTAGCATCAATTATTACCAATCACTTACTGGTTGTTACCCAGTCTGGTTAGCACTGCTAGCAAACAATCCCATGTGAGCTCCATTCCCCTTGCACTGGCAAACCCAGACACAAAAAACATCCATCCCTTAGTAATCTCTGAGTGAAGTAATAGTTGCCAACTCAACTTGTAAAAGCAGCAAGTTCTCACACTTTCAGAAAGCAGTCAAGAAGATGTTTTAAAATAAATCAAAGATCACCAGCTGTTATCTATTCAGGGTTTATTGGAATATAAAAATGAGGTTAATGCTGCCCAAAGTAGGAGTTTTATTAAAAAATTGGGACAGGAAACCTTGGGGATACATATTTCATGATGGGCTAAATCACAGCTATGAAAGAAATCCCTCATTCTTCAAGGAGAATCTCTCTTTTGAAGAATGTAAAAGCTGAGAAGTGCTATGTTGGAACCTACATTGAAGAAAAGTCACAGTTCTTGTACAGGAAATGCACCCACTGCATCAGCTAATTTGCCAAGTAAATACTTTTGAGTGTTTGGAAGGTATGGTGGGGAGAAAGAGTACGTCTGTATCTACATCTGAGGTCCTTGTTCAGTACGCTGGTGCTGAGTTCAAAGGAAATCCCACATGGGACTCCACACATTGGCACAATTGTTTGGCCCATTACACTCCTATGCAGAATGACCGTATTTGAACAGAGTATAGAAGAACAGAAGAACATTCAGCATGGAAGATCACCTCTCAAATTACAGCTCTTTGCAACCACTGCAAGTACAAATGGTATTGTCTTCCTGTATCTGGTTTTCAGTTGCCAGATCGCAGTTAGAAAATGCACAGTTTGACAGTATTATTCTTTGGAATGTCACATAGCATTGCACGTTTCCCCAAATAGCTTCTTGCATATTTTTGTCTTAAGTAAAGGGACTTTAAAATTTATTTTGATAATCTGTGAAAGGTTTTGGGAAACACTCACAACTTTACAATTTTATTCCAATACGTGTATCATGAGGACACGGATACTAGACAAACTCCCAAGCCTTTGCTCTTAGTTATGGTTTGAGGCCTCATCAATAGATGGGCACTTTTTAATTGAAAATTAAATAATTTTAGCTCCTTTTCGGGGAGCACAGTTTTCTAGAAGTAAAGCAATGTTATTAAAGAAAATTGGGGGATATTAACTAACAAAACATTTAATTTCCTTTGAGGATAGACAGCAAGACTGAGTAGGTGGTAAAAAATTAGGGGTATAATGGGATGAGAGGCAGTCTAATGTCACTGTAATACTCAATGGTATAGGACAGTGACAGTTTGAATACTCACATTCAGATATTGTCACTGTATCAATGTCCATTTCAGGATGCAAGCCCAGCAGGTAATTGTGCAGAGTCACCAGAACTTCCCATCAGGGCTGTGTTTATTTGTCATCTATGAATCAGGATCTTCAAAAGTAAATCTGAAGGTTTTCAATATTCAAATATAAAAATGTAAAATATAAGTATTGAAAACTCTCCAGGAACATTTCTCTAAAGGTAAAACTTTAAATTATTACTGGAGGTATATTAGCCAGATTAAGAACTTATTTTTTAATGACTATCATGAAGATTCGTAAGTTCATATGGATAATATAAAATTAATTATTTTTTCAGGGCTCAAGATGGAAAATTTGAGCATATCTCCTTAGTGTGCTACACTGCTCTCAGAAACCTCTGTGTACCTTGCCATGTGCCCGACTTTCCAGTTCACTCCTCCAATGAATAATAAGACGTTCTTCATACACAAATTAAAATTTTGAGGTTTTTATTTTATTATAATGTTGTGTGTCACCAGTTGTAATTTCACTCATCTAATCCAGTGTCAGAAGGTGAATCTGTCCATATTTACTACCCAATAATGGCAGAACCAATGGCCACTGAGGGCATCACAGTGGGTGTTCCACAGGGCTGCCACCTTCCCTGCCATAGCCAAGGCCCTTGGCTGTCACAAGGCAGTGGCAGCAGGACCCTGTCTCCTCAAAAACATTACAGTGCTTATAAACAAAGCAGAAGAAATTTTCATTCTGCAAAGTAAGTTTAATTTCATTGAGATTGTCAGCTGATATTTTTGTATTTACTAATTGATAGGCTGAAATTTCCTAATTTTCTACAAACATAAACAGTGAGAAAAGGTGAAATTTATTC
Source organism: Nicator chloris (assembly GCA_013400495.1). NCBI lineage: Eukaryota > Metazoa > Chordata > Aves > Passeriformes > Pycnonotidae > Nicator > Nicator chloris. The sequence goes on along the minus strand of WAAE01008807.1, from coordinate 6,049 downwards.
TTCTGTGTAAATTAATGAATCAGATATGAATGTGCATCAAACTAAAAATCACCTTTTTTGTGAATACAAATGCCAATGTTTTTTACCTAGGGAAAAAAAAATACTTCAGTTAATGATCTTTTTTTCCTTCCCCTCTCCCCTTTCTCCAGTTTTTCAAATAATGACATTCTTTCAAGCCATGTCAGTTTAGAATCACAGAATATCTTGAGTTGGAAGGGATCTACGAGAATCATCAATTTGATGACCAGTAAGCATTTTTTCCATGTATTTATTTTAAAGGAAAGGATTTTCATTAGTCACTTGCAAATGGGAAAATTCAAGAATGCTGGAGAAGCACATCAGGCATGGAAGTTTTCCTGCCAGAATTAGTAGCTCTTCATTTGTCTTTGATTTCTGAAAGTTTAGACTCACTCATCATTCCATGCCATTGATTTCTTTGTGTCACCATAGATACTTTGTGTGTTCCACTTTTTCACTCTGTTTTTCAGGAAAAGGATTTATTTTTTTGAAAATCAGCTGATACAGGTTAGACCTATCTCTCCAAAATTATATTTGCTTAAGATAATACTTGTTTAAAAAATTGATCTACGGCCAATCTGCCCCTGTGTCTGCCCCCAGGAAAGTCCAAAACAAAGCTACTGCTTATGCCAGTGGAAGCAGTATCAATCTTTATATGGAAGGTATTTTACATAAGAAAAATAGGAAACAGAAATGTTTTCCTGCTACTGGAAAATGAGAGGAACATACTGTTAACAATAGTCTATCTCCTTCTTTTAACTTGTACAAAAATGGCCCTCATTTTTTAATCTTCAGCTCTTCTGCATTTATAATAGAGCCAAAATATTCCATTGTCTCCCACTCCAGTTAAGGAAAAAGGACTGATATTTAATTTTTTTTAAGATCCATAATAGGTATAAAGACATATGGCAGAAACAATATTTTTAAAGTCACTTCACAGCAGTAGGCATAATTTAATGGTCTTCTATTCATCATTTTATATTCATATACATGTAGGTACCTACAAAGATATTTGTCTGGATGGTGTACCACCAGCTGCTCTGACATGTGGTGTGTGGGTATCTTTTACCTGGACTGTGACCCTCTGTTCTGGGTCGACACTTGTTCACTGGGGAAGCTGGACATTAGGCTCCTGTGGATGCATGATGTGAAAGGTCTCTGGGAAAATGAAGGTTTAGAGCGACAGGAATCTCAAACCGAGGTTCTCTGAGGGGATTGGGAGAGGAATGCCTGTGTGTGGTAATGCCAAGACCAGTGTGTTTGATATGGGCTCTGGAGTAAGCCACGAATTGAACTGGTGGCACTCAACCTTGGAGGCTGAAGCATGGCTCTGCTGCTTGAACATTTGCTGTTCTCAGCCCTGATCACGAGCAGAAGGGAAAAGTAATTTTCCCCAACGATACGTTACATGTTTCATTGACTGAAATGATGCATTTCTCAGGCAGGTCTTTATTACAATTCCAGCTGTGAATCACTGCTCTAGATTTCCCCTAGCACAACTGAGATCAGAGTCCCTTCCACTCAATGTGTCACTATCAGAATGCTGAAAATCAATCAATGATTACAATTTGTGATTATTTGTGTATCTACAGGAGTAGCATGTATTGATTCCCAGTCTCTACATTGCCCTTTATGCTGACAGCCGTATAATGAAGAAAAACAATAAGGGAAAAAAAAAGAAAAATCAAATAAAACAACTCCTGTATAGTCTATGTTGTTGCAACTGGAATAAAGGAGTAGTAAGCATGTTCAACTCCAGCCTTACCAGTTTTATATTCATTTTATATACAATCAGGAAATTTTAAAAAATATAAAATAACCATGCATTAATGCATCACCTGGAAATTGAAAACAAAAAAGTGAATTTTTTGGTCTGACACCATTGTAAGTGCAATGTGAGTGGCTTATGCAAGGAAGAATGAAAACTACCTGCAATCTGGGTAGACTACACAAGGGAGCTGAACAGTATACATCCACAAACAACAAAGGAAAAAAATACATTTTCTTCTTCTTCATTTTAGGCTTCGGGGATTAATAAGCAAACGGGAACTTGAGTGCTAAATTTTTTTATGTTAAAAGGCTCATTTGCAAAAAGACAAAGTAAATGGAAGAAAAATAATTTATGCAGTGAACTGCTAATCCAGCTGTTTTGCTTCTGGGCTTAATTGGATTTACCTAGAATTGATATTTGGTGTCAGCATGTGTTATATCATCAGCACAAGCAATAGTTACCAAACATAAAAAATCCTATCCAAGGCAAAATATTAATTTATTTGGCTCATACTTATTGCAATCACTTTTTTATTCACGTATGTTACTACTTAGTATTCCTGCTTGATGCCATTTCATATATGTGATCCAGTCTTGGTTATTCTATCTTAATATCTGAAGCAGTTCAGCAGTGTAGAAGACTCACAGCTGAACAAAATGGCCTAGGAAATGGTTATTCATATCTTGTTCTGCCTTCCAGGCAGCTGTGCTGGCTATAAAAGTGTGCATTGTACCTAATGGCAGGTGGGTGACATCTGAATTCTTGAGCAAGACATATACTGTTGTGTACAGTACCTTCAGCAACAAGAACTTTACTGGTTCATTCTGGCAATGTGGAGTTACCCTCAGTGACTGAGCGAGATTTGTCAGCCAAGAAACTTCGCTTGCATATAAATATAAACGTGAATCTGTGCAGGGAAGCAGGGAAATTGGAGTCTTTCTGCAGTACAGGGGAAATAGGCTGTGGGAAGGACGTATTTAATTTAAAGCATGCATCTCGTATTCTTAAGAATGGCCAAATTATCTTTCAGCTGCATTAGATGATAAATATGGCATTTTTCTCCTTGGTAAGATAATAGCAATCCATGATTCATTATATGCAGGGATTCAACAGATATTTGGATGTTCTCTCCCAAGCTGCAAGGTTTTGGTGATCTGTTCACTTTGCCTCACTTGGGGTGATTGGTTTCCTCAGTAACAGTTCATCCTGACTCCTCTGGTGACCGAAAATGTGGAAAAAGCCAAATAATTAACGCAACAAGTGAAAAATAGACATGAATTGTGCATGTTCTTGTTCATGAATGGATATCCCTATTTGATGGTGGTTGCAATGGGACCTCTTCCCCCTTCCCCAGCCCTCGCTCCCAACATTATTTAAACAAATTATCAGTGGTGATGCTCCATTTCAGGGCAGTGGGTAATTCTGCACCTACTTGGCTATATATGGTGGCCAAATGGTCCACAGCCCTCAGAACAGGGGATTTATTTTTGACAGTGGAGAATAATGGGGCAGGTGACCACATCTGAGTAGTCACAGTCAGAGTCTCGGCTGCATTTGATCAGTTGTGCTTATGAACCCAGCCCTACACCTGAACTGCTGCTACACCTCAGCAAAGAGACCAGTGCCTCACTCCTCATCTCCTTCTAGGCCTTGCAACCCATCCTGTCTACCTGTTTGCTGTTATTTCTGCATGAGGTAGATGGGAGAGCAATTGGAGACTGCCTCGTTTGTTGTGGCCCTCAGTCCAATGGCCACTAAACCCCAGGCCTTGTGGTCCTTCCTCAAAGCACAGACAGAGCCTGGCAGCTCTGCCTTCTGTCCTGTTGCCATGGCCATAGCCTGGCATGCAGGTGCAGCGAGAAAGAGGTTCCTTCAATGATGTGCAACAAAATGGGCCAAGCCCCCTGATAAAACACCGACATTATCTGAGCCAGTGTTGTTCAGATGGGTTTGGATCAAATGCAAACAAGATCATCCCAAAAGCAGTAAGTGGTTATTATCACACCTCTTGCTTGTCGTGGGCTGGCAAATATTTTCACACCTCATATGATTGTTGTGAGCTGGCAAATAGGAAAACCCAGAATGACAGTCTTAGAACTTCTGTCACCAAGAGCCAGGCAAGTAGAGCTGCCACACCTTTTTATGCACCTTAGGTAGAGCTGGCTGCCTCACAAGCTGTCAAACAAAGGAAGAATTTAGAAGCTTAGTGTGGCTATGGCTACTGCCAATGGACATTTGGCCACTGTGTTCTCTCTAAAGCACAGGGATAGGCTATGTGTTTGGGAGCTGGAAGTCAAATAGGGGAGGATGAATTTTTTAGGACAATCTGTGCCTCTGGGAATTCTGTACAAGTGTCTCATCTTTGATCTCTGCAGGGTTTTCTCTAGGAGGTAAATTTTAACTTCATTTAGTGTCTTATTTTGCTTATAATACACTTAATTTTTAATACAGCTCCACTGATTCCACCATTGTCCTGTTGAATGACCTGCAGAGGGAGAGAGGTTTGGTAACTTGGTCTGCAGATACTTATGCTCCAGGGGTGATTAAACCATCACAGTTTGCTGGACAAGTGCCACCCTCCGAAGTCAATATGGTGTGTAAAGGTGGTAAACACTTGAAAAAGGACCTGTGGGGAGTCAGAATGGAAGAGGCAACATTTTGCCTGCAGATAGCTTAACTCGTGGTTAGGATAATAAAGATTTGCTGGCACTGAGCAATTTGGATAGAGTAAGAGAATGTGAAAATTAGTATTTTGCGGGTATTTTGTTGGAGAATGTAGTGCTGATATTACTTTTGATCCCACTAATGTCCTTCTCTTTGACATGGCTGACCCCCATGGAGGAGAGCTGAAGTGGCCCTATCTTTCAGAGCAGGCATGAACGAGGGTTATTCCCACCACACCTTTCCAGCCATGGGAAGTACCTCTGCTGGTGACATTTCACAAGTGGGAGCGGGTGGCAAGGGAAGACTGTGGCAAGCAAGAGACAATTTAGGGACTTTAGGAGGACTTTCTTCACAGAAGGCATGGTTCGACATTGGAAATGGCTGCCCAGGGAGGTGGTGGAATCACCGTCCCTGGAGGTGTTTAAGGAAAGACTGGACGTGGCATTTTGTGCCATGATCTAGTTAGCACAGTAGTGTTTGTTCACAGGTTGGCCTCGACGATCTCAGAGGTCTTTTCCAACCGCATTGATTCTATGATTCTGTGATTCTGTGATTCTGTAAAGCAGGCCTGAGTAGCGCTGCTTCAAAGAGGCATCTCTCAGAATTCCTGTGTACTATTTTTCTTCTGTCTTTACATCACAGCCTCTGAATACAAGACAGCTTTGGGGATTCAGATTTTCATCAGCCGTAGAATTACCGCTGGTTATGCTTATGCCTACCTTAAAGATTAAATATGTCACTTAATCACAATGCAAGCAAGCAAAACAACCCCTGCTTTTCACTTGTATCTAGTCCTCTAGTGAGTATCATAAAGAAGATTCAGATCTTTGCAGTACTGAACGAGGACCATGTTTTTTCCTTAAAATCTGAGAGGCTTCCAAACTGGGCTTTTTGATATGGTTATTATTTGTTACAGCTGACAAATAGTCCTAATACTTCTATCTCTTCAAAGTTATCATCTTTCTGTCTGCTTGTGTTACCCACAGGCGCAGCTGCTGCCTTATCATTACCAGAAATGCTAAGGAAGAAGGGATGACCTGTGTGTTTATAATATTTTTAAAGTGTCAAACACCTTAATTTTCAGGTATAATAGAGGTAACATGAGAAAATTATAATTATCTGCTTATTTATCTGGCCATTTTGAGAATGCAGGCAATGGTATGCTTGGGGATATGTACATGGGGAACAACAGGAAGGATTTCTGCTTGTATGCCTCGAAATTTGGGAAATCAGTGTAAATAAAACCAGCAAAATACAATATGTTGATATTAATACATGCCCCCAACAAACCACAGGAAAACTTTGCGATACGTAACTAAGAAATGCTGCTTGTACATTCAAGAAATAGTTGTGGTAGAAGCTAATGCCAGCTTAAAATTATAGGCAAAGCCATAATTTCTATTATTGTTTGTTGATGAAAAAAACTGTGTCATTTATGGGACTAACTATGTTGTGAGGTAAACTGCCTGTGGTTTTCCTTGGCATCTCCGCAGAAAGCAGTGTCGACTGGAACTCCATAGATGGCAGCATTTCACAAAGAACTCGAACTCTTTCTTTCTTCTCTTTTTATTTTAATTCCTTTTCCTTTTCCTTTTC
>WAAE01008806.1:30534-97035 GCA_013400495.1 Nicator chloris | reverse complement strand
ATGTATATATATATATATAATATTCCAGGTAAAGCTTGCTTGTTTCCTGGTCTAGAGATTGTATTACCCCACCTCAAGGAAAGGTCATAGCCATAGGAGGCATATGAGACAAAAAATTCACTTTTAAATTTTGTATCCATTATATGGGGTTGTTCATTAGTTCTGAATATGATAGGCATTAGTTCTGAATATGATAGGGCCAAAACAGTCTTATCCTTTCTCAAAAAACAAAAATCCCCTCAAAGTCATTGAAGAATCTCTGATGGTCTCATATGAAATCGTAGTAAAGGATTTTTTTGCAAAATTTTTAAGAAAACATATTTAATACTTTGCATTTTTGAGTATTTATTGCAAATACTTCAGATTTGCTATACCTTTAATACTAATGTCATACTTCAAATAAATCACAATGTGTACTTCCTGTGATCTTTTCAGAACGCAATAAAACAGATTGTTTTTAATGGCTGTTCCAGCAATGAAAAATATCTGTGTTAGGTGGAAACAACAAATTGATGCTTTTTCAATTCCTTTTAATGGCATGAGGATCTTTGCAACATGCTGTGAAAAATATTCTCTTAATGATAGGCCTGTGGCACAACTTAAGGAGTCATCAAGAAATAAATGCTCTGCTGTCTGGCTGGTAGCTTGGTGTCCCTTAATTGAAGTATTATAAGATTCTGTGCAGAGTAAAGCCTCCAGGGTTTTGTAGCTAAATGGCACGGACACCTCTGATGAGACATGCAGATGAAGATGTGTCAATACAATCTTCACCAATTTGCTGTAATAGCAGAGACTGATTAATTTTATAACCATGGGTGCTTCTATTAGCTAACCTAAGGAATGATTTAGACTTTATTAAGCGACTTATTTCTATCTTTTTCGAGAGACTTCTGCAGCATAGTTTATCTCCAACTGCTAGACAGCAACACTTTTTCTAATAAGGATTCTAAATTTATTATTTAAGGACGGATCACGACCATAACTCAGTTACGTGCAGCTTAGTGGGGGCAAATCTTTGTGACTTGGCAGATCAACTGTACTTAGGTTGGTGTTTCTCAAAAAATAAAGTGGCTTGATATCCTATGCAACTGAAATGGCAGCTCCTGTATACATTTTTAATGTACAGAAAAGGAAATTGAAGCAACTAAATCAGAAGTATGTGGCTTTATATTTTTATCTCTTTTTTTTTTGCTAGACTATAAAACTATTTTAATATTTTATTATAATTGCTTATGGACATCTAGCATGATTTGGTTACCCATAATCAACCAACACTTTATATTTTAGGGCTTTCTTCAATAAAATATGAATTACCACATGGACAATGCATTTCATGATTGCTTTGCACAATTGCTGGCTGTGCAATCATGCTGCACTTTCTCTCAGGAATAAGGAACCCAAAAATGACTCTGCTACATTCTGGACACAGCAGACAGTCAGAAAAATATCATACCCATTTTTTCGGATAGCAAAACCCCTGAATTGATGGCTGTCATCAGTTTCCTTACACATTCAGCAGGAAAACTGATGGCCATGTTTTCTCCATCGCAGATGCCATCATGAGGCACGTTGAGGAAACTCTAAAGGAAACGACGTTCCGCACTGAGGAAACTGTGTTGTGCATTGTACCCTACTGCTGCTTCCTGACACAGCACTATGGTGAAGGAGAAGGTTTGTTCAATGAGTGGAGACAAACCTCCTTCCTTAGTCTTACTTACCAAGAATACTGGAGCATACTGACCTTGTCTTTTTTATTTCTCTGTTAGCTCTGTGCTATTTTCCAACTGGTCAGCCTCATACACGCTATTAAAGAATATGCTGTTTACAAAAGACAAGTTCAAACCTGTCAAATTATAGCCTTCAGCATAGATATGGAGTAATCCACTTCCAGACCATGATCCAAAGTTTCACTCATACACTAATGGCAGAGAAAGCAGTTACTTTTTGCTCATCATGGTCCCAGGATCTGGACACAATTTAATTCGGTCTTGTGGTCCTTTATTTACAGTCTGAGTCTGGGATGGACACTTACTGTGTGAACTCATCCATTACAAGGTAGGAGAGCTGCACATACAGTCTGAAGTTCATATTTTTCTCCTACCAGCAGAAACATGAATGTGGGAGGGGGTTTCTTTGGATCAGCAATTTTTCCTCCCACCCCCTGTCCCCTACTGGTTTTGTGTTTTGATTTGTCTTTTCTTTTGGTCAATGTGTGATTCATCATTTTTATATATTCGTTTTTCAATTGTGGCTGAATTTATAACCCTATTTCAACATCTATTTGTTTGAAATTTTTTATTACTTGCTTCATAATTTTATTTCTTTCACCAACCATTGAAATTTTGAAACAGTAATAAAAAAAATCCTCAGTTGTGAACAATAAATTTTACTTGTTTTTCTGCATATGTGCAACTCACTTTAGGAGGAAGATTTTCCAGAATCACAGTATTTCAGTACTTCATTCTTACAGCTATCTGAAAGTTCAGTCTTCAAACTTACAGGAATCCCTACTTTTTGACTTGCCTGAGATCTTCTGAAAGTCAAATTATTTCTAACTTTGTCTCTTGTAGGTTCCATATACATTTTCCTCATGTATCTGATCTTGTCTGATCTAGCATGGCAGATCCAAGTGCTTGTCACTGCAGACATGTTCAAAGAAATCATTCTCCAAAGGCTTGTGGGAGCCAAAGGCAACTTTCTTGTGAAGAACAGAAACAGCATCCCTTTGGAATTGAAGCAAACATTGGTGATCACCTTTCATCATGCTTGCTTTGCTTTTTCTTTCTTCCTACATCTGTAGGCTTCATTTTTTCCCCTCTCCGAACAGGTTTCTCTATCACCCCTGCAATTTTAGAGCTTCTGGTCAGAAGTGGAGCAGCATGTGAAATATGGCTGCTTTATTTCAAGCAGGTACATGCCAGTTCTATCTAGTCTGCTTCCCTCAGTACTTCAGGCTTGTTCCTCCTGCAAAGATGAATTAATAATGCCACTGATCCAGGTTGCATTTGTGTTAAAATGCTCTGATACTTACATTTCTCACTGAATGTTTCTCTGGCAGCTCCATGTTATCCCACCTACCAATCAGTTTTCCTTTGAAATCTTCATGGGTAGTGAGATTGAGGCTGCTGAGAAGTGTTGTGGCATTTACTGAAGATCCATTCTCTAGTGCTTGAATTGGTAGCAGAGAGACACCTGTCAAGAGAGATACAACAGACAAATGTCTTTAAAAATGTATTTATAATGTGTGCCTACGTGTGTTTGCATTCGCACATTAATTAGCAGAAATATGCTTTAAAAATAATTATTTAAAAATATTTATGTATGACTAGATCACTTTATCAATTTATAAATTAAAACACTGTCCTTTACTTCACCTTATAATTGAAGCAATACCTCTAGCACCCTGTCCCCTGCATCCTCCTGGAGAGACAGAAAGGAGGTAAGCTCAGATGGGTTCGTTGGCACCAAATTACCCCATCCAGTGAAGTACCCTAGCCTTTGAATTGGTGCTGCACCTAACACTGATTGAATCACTAAACACGATTGATTTTGGCTTTCTAGAGAAGCCATTCATATAGCCCAGAGTGTATAAAAGAGCTTCTATTCTCCCTGAAAATGATTTAGTAAAAATAACTAAAATAAATGTCAGTGGGAGATCTGTGAACCTATTAAGCAGAGGTCTCTTGATGTGATGCACATAGAGTGAATGTGTATATGTATAGATTTAAATAACGATACATGTATTTTCAGTCCCAAGTTTGGCACAGGACCAGGATGGACCTCAGAGTGAGTGCTAATACCCCAGACAAATTACATAATATCCATCTGCATAGGGAGACCCAGAGCTGAGGCACACCATGTCTATTAAGCCTACCCCAGAGGCTGCTGAAAGCTGGAGAATGCATACTCATAAATACAGACTGTGGCCTCTGGTCACTGAGGTGGTCCCTGGAGACTCATTTCTACCCACTTTGGCAAGGTGGTTTTGTGTCTTTGAGGGTGACCAGAGCTGGGGAAGAAATTCTGCCTTATGGCTAGAAAGCACTGTCTTGTTTATGTCCTGCATGGACACGCTGCTTTCTTTGGCCACTTAATTTGGTTGTAGGTTCCTCACAATCCAGGCAGGTTTCCAATGCACCCAGGAGGTTTGTTAGCTCTCTCTTCTCTCTTGCTGGAGCAGGAGCATGTTGGTGAATGCTGCAAGGTAGGGACCCTGTGCCTTCCCCAGATTCCATCTCTGCCCACCACAGGACATCTGAGCATCTCCTGGTGTTTAAATGAATGTCTTGTATAGGCTTTTTGGAGATGAAGCACAGAAAATACAATACCATGCCAGATACAGGCATTTCAAGTTAACTCTGATTCATAGTCTGCTGCAGGCACTAAAAATCTCTCTATCATCTCTGATAGAGTCTGGATTAGGCAGATACTGAGGCTCTAATAAAGTATTAAACTCTACATATGTGTGCACACACACACATAGTGTTCACAAAGTATATATATCTATGCATTGCTTTAAATTTTCACCCTCATATAGCATAATGCTAAGTTATAGAGTAGATTAATTGCTCTGTTGGATTTTGAAAAATAAAAGCAAAATAAATCTTCCCTAAAAATGGACAAGATTTTTTAATGTTACATGTTCTTACTGCATGACAACCATTGAAAGAGCTATTTAGTATGTTACATGGTTTAATAAAAATAACTTGTCTGGCAACGTCGGAAAGCTTTTGCAGCTGCAGGGGCACTTCTTGGAAATAAATCTGTGTTTACACAGGTGCAGCCATATTTAACAAAATTTTTATATGCAATGCAAACAGCTGCCTGTCTGTTTTCTTTGGCAGAGCTCTTTCCAGCTGAAACAATTTGTATCAAACATATCTCTCTGTGATACCTATATAAACGATAGACAAAATTCCTGTGAAAGGAAAAGGCTTTCAATAATACACTTTTTAGATAAACTGGAAAGCAGAAGCACCTTGATTAGAAAAGCTTGTCCCTTCACAAAATATTTTGCATTTGAGAAGGGCTCAGGAGGCCACCAGGGAAGTATTAAACACTCTGTAGGGAAACTCAGAGTTTTATCGAGTTAAAGCCAAGCTGAAGGATTCTGTGTTCAATAAAAGACGCTTGGCAAATTGGATATTTTCCTTAACAAGAGCACTGCCAGTAGTGATGTACACTATATTATTCAACTTTTGTAATATTTTTATATAGAATGAAGTATTTCCCAAAATATTTAGTCATAACTCAACTTTCTTTTTTTTTTTTTACTATACTTTAAATATTTTGTTATAGCTTTTTTCCATTGTATGCAATTCTTGTTCATTCAGAAAACTATTATCTACAACAGTCTTAGTAACCCTGCATTTTTCATTTCTTTGCAAATACTCATGCTTTTGAAAGGCTGCCCTATTGCCAGCTTCCTTTCTTTTGGTCAAAATTCTGTCGATAAAAAGTCTGTGGAATTTAAATTGTGGTCTGGAGTTCGGGTTTCGAAGACAGCTTCCTCAGCCTTCCCTGTTCCCAACCAAAACAGTGAGTAGGGAAGAAAGATTTCTTCACTTAATTTATCTTGATGTTCACAATTTCTTCCACTGTTTGTTCATGAGAAAATGTTTTCTGTTTAATTTGCAGGAAAAAAATGTTAATATATGCTGCTATTGATTCAAATTATGTTCAAATATTTTTGAACACATGAACAAAATACAATTCTAACATTATATACCTGTTTAATTATTTCAGCAATGATGAGGAATAATTTTCTGTTCACAGATGAAGAGCAAACTCTCCAATAGCAATATCTTCTCATGAATTTTTTGTTCTTTTGTAAGGATGCAGTATAGCAGGTGAACCCAAGCACGTGATATATTTGATCAGTCTTTTTACTTTGTCAAAGAGTGAAGTGGAGAAGCAAACAATGCTTCTGGCAGCCTCACTACAACAGAAACCTTGTGTCTAGATAAAGATTTTAATAAATTATATATTTGTGTAACTCTGCCAACTTTAACAGAGGATCCAATGGGCTTTGTGCTGTACTTGCATTTGTGTGGAGCTGACACAGCTTCCGAGGGCTCAGAATGAGAAATCTTTGTTAGCATTGCTGCAGCTTCGCAGAAAGCCCTTTATGAAATGCAGTTTAGCCTCCCAGCGCCGTGGGGGCTTGTCACACTCTCTCCCAGGCTGTGTGCTGGAAACATGTTCTTAGTGAGGCCGCTTGTTTGTTCTTTCCCTGAGAATTTTCCCCACAGTAGAAATGCAGCCCAACAAACGGCCTTTTCTTAAGCCTCTTCTGCACACAGTGTGCTCACATATCTCCTTACAAGGTGTAATTACATATACCTATTATATCCCTAGATAGAACGAGGCAGTACTTCACCACTGCTTGGAATTATGGCCACTGAAGAAGATTCTGTGATTGTACGTTTGCTACACTTCCTGCATTATTCTGGCCTTCTGTTTGAACTTCAGTCTGATGAGCTGAGAACCCAGAAGACATATTAAAGAAAGTTGTGCTATGTGTGTAAAGGCTGCTTTAGTTTTATATGACTACATTAGGGAACCAGCTAGAAAATGAAAATTCTTTTGGGGTATTTAGCTTCTCTTTCCTAATCTAAATAGCATTTAAATCATTAACTACAGTGTGATTATTTGTTTCTAGGCTTAAGAAACATGCTTCTGTCATCGGGCATGCCTGCACATTGGTAATTGTGTCAGCTTTGTGGTTTTTTGAGCAATAGATTTACCAAGTGAATGAGGATTCCACATATCCCTTAAGCTCTTAAATTTTCATCCTGAAAGATTCTGCTCCAGTGTTTTTAGCTGAGCTAGACTATAGGCTAAATTAGGAACTCTGCTCACTGACAACCAAGGAGTTGGAAAATCCAGTATGTAAGTTCATCATAACACTTTTTTCCTAATAAATGAACAATTAGATTGAAGAGGGTACTACATTCAACTGAAATAAAAATATATTAATAAAAAAGAAATGAAGCAAATTTCATCTTGATGGGGAATTTTTTTCCACATTAATTTGGGATCATGTGCTCAAGAGCAATGATTTCACCAGAAACTGAGCTGAGTCCGGGGCAGCTAACCAGAAGAGCTGAAAGTTGCAGTCCTTTGCTTCAGTAAGCACAAACCTGTGGTTCTTACTGCTGCTGAGGATTGTTTTAAGCAAGTTGCCTAAGTGACTGCTGGACCTTAACACCTTTATAAACAATCCATTCCTGTATCTCTGTAAAACCATAGCTTGCTTTCCACCAAAATTCCCTCTCCAAGTGCATGACCACCACCTCTCTGTTCAACCTCAGCTTAAAAAGGTATTTACATGAACAAGTGTAATTAAGTGTATGAAGTATTATATTATGAAGTAAGTAAAAGTATTAAGTGTATGAAGAATGGTATTAAGTCTATGAAGAAGCCTCCTAAGTCTATTAAGAACCTCCTAGACAAAAAAGTTCTTTACAGAAGTAATTATTTTTTGTTTCAGTCATTTCTTCATTTAAGTTACTTTAGACACACCTTATCTAAACCACTCATAAGACTTGTGTTATTTCCTATATGGGCTGTTATTTTTCTATGCTGTCTCTATGTGATATAGCCCAGGTTTCTGGGGACCCTGAAGGATGAAGTGAAATGCTACAGAAGCCAAATCCTTAGCCTTGGATCTCACTGTGAGCAAGCACAAGGAACCTGAAGATATACTTTAAAGGGATAGCCACGCTCTTAAAGTTTTAGTCGTACAGGGTCCCTGATAAAATAATTTATTTTACATAGATAGTCTAATGAAGACTTGCTACTGTGATCCTCCCCTTGAAAGGAATTTTGGGCAACAACGCTGAAAATGAAGAAGAAAACCTGTAATCAGTAGTGCTAACTGTAAGTTTAGCGAGGCTGGAATAATGTGAAGATACAGTAAATCAGGCACTAATATTAAAAAGATAATAAAAGCTATCTGAAATCAATCACATAACTATATCAACTAAGATCAGCTATGAGGCTTAACTGCATTCTTTGGTATAAATTGTAGTTTGAGTTATGTCTCTAGAACAAAGACCTGTACTGCCCTGTAGTGGGCGATGGATGAGGCAGCCTTGTTCATTCCTTTATCATTACCTTATAAATCACCCCTCTTCCCTTTCCTGCTTTCATCTTGCTTCCTCTCCTTGAAGATCCGACATCAATTTCGGTCGTGCTGCTATGTGACTGCCCCAAGAATCTCCATCTATAACTATGCTTTAGCACCTAGGTTGGGCATCCTGGAGGAGCAGCCTGGACAGGACTCCTGGAACACACACTTCCTTTGCAGGTAGACAGTTCACCCTGCTCTGTCCTGATGGGGTCAGTAATATTGTCATTCCTTTACAAACATGAGCAAGTGTCCTTACCCCGGGTGCATAAACATGAAGTTGCTGGGAATTAATCCTCCAAAGATAATGTGGGGGAGAAACGGGGCAAATGTGCTGTTGTATCATTCAGATTAATCAAATACACAGTAGAATTCTCTTGCATAGTGATTATGATCACTAGTGATAATGCTAGTTGCAATAAATTATCACACAGATACTAGGAAATAAAAGTGGCCAAGGACTATTTGCTAACTTTCAGGCAAGTGGCACATCTCATATCCATATAATGAAATTTAATTCACACGGCCTTCTAGTGCCCAAAATAAAACAGAAACAGTTTTGTCCAACATAGTCTCTCTGTGAGCAATCTTAGTTCCTTTCAGTCTCCCTCAGTATTCCTGCATACTAGTTGCTGACTGACATGTGCCAAAACTGGTTGGGAAAATGTGCTAACAATAAATTCTACAGACAGCCCTGGCCATAATTATGCCATGGCTATATTTTGCCATGATCATCCTGCCCAGCTTCCTGGCACTGTGCTGCATCAGTTCAAAGTTATTTTGAAGACAGTGCAATATTTTAATTTCGCTAGAGCTAAGGATTTGTATAAATCCTAGATTTATATCAAAATCCAAGATTTATATCAATCCCTGCTTCATATCGAAAGTGCTTAGGTCTCAGCACTCTCCAAGGGACATCAGTGATTTTCAGAAGAATGTTGTATCATATCAGAAAGACAATTAAGGAGTAATATTTTTTTTAATAAATTGGTTTATAAAAGAGTACTGACCAGGAAGATACTGGGTTTCTTGCTTCATTCTTGGCAGCGTCTCTAAAGAGTGAGAAGCAAAACAATCTAGCACATTTTTTTTAATTGTCTCTGTGTTTTTTAGGGTGAGAATAAAGATTACTGTTCAACACATGGCAACATCTCAAGTTCATGTTGGCGGTAAAAAAAGGTCTGTATCGTGGGACTTTAATCTGAAGTCCTGCAAAACAAAAGCCCTTCAATAGCAAGGACAAAATCTGTTTGCTAAACAATATAATCTCATTGGTCAAGTGCTTCTTGGTTGTTCAAAGCTCTTGAGATATCTGATATGTTTCATTCTCGAAGGTGTTCAAAGCTGTTCTTCTGAGCACAGAATTTATGTGGCTTTGTAATCAGCAGGTGTTTTAGCAAAAGCAGGCTTTTTAAGGAGCATTTGACCATATTTTGTCCTTACTGTGGATAGAGTCACATAGTTTGACGACAGGGACAACCTTCTCAGCATTCCAGTCAATTGACTTTAGAGCACATGCTGGTGACTGCAGTTACAAGCCTCTGTTGCCATCATCTTTTATTATGTAACCCAAGTTATATTATTGCATCCCCGGTCTGCCTGTGATCACTCTGCCACTTCATTGTTCTGGCCTTTTCTCTTTGAAACAGATGTTTAAAAACATTTGAATAAGATATTTTAGTTTGTGGACTTCTTGTCATCATCCTGCAAATTTACAACAGTCAGCAATGTAAACATGTGCTTGACAAACTCCAGCAGCTTGTAGACTTCAGAGTTCATCCACTCATTTCAGCAAGGCAGATGTTTCATTTTAATACTCTTCATACTATAGATTAGGATTATGCTTTTTCTTTCTTTTGCTTTCTTTATTTCTCTCTTTGAAAAGGGAATAAACCTGACATGCTACTAATGTCATTTCACACTGCGGGCCAGATGGCAAAAAATGCAAAGGCTGCAACTCTGTTTATGTATGGGGAAAAAAAGAATTTTGTTTCTGAAAGACTTTCAGCTCAATCATTTGTTACTTTAAACTAAACACTAGATGATGAATAAAGTAGGACTATCTGAACTTCAAAAAGGTCCTTGAGATTAAGTGCTTAACAATGTAATGCATCTGGAGGAAGAGTATTACATTATTCCTGCTTGCTGCATTGGAAAGATGTTGGGAATGTTTTCACTGTAGTGGCTGGCTGTGAGCAGGGTGCTTGAAGACAATATTTGGCAGTGCCTTGGAAATTTCTGGAGATATAAATCATATTTCCATCACTTTTTATTATTATTAGTGAAAGATGGTACTTGAAAAGACTATCCGTGCTAAAATAGCTTGCTTTATCTGCCATTTCAAAGCAACAAAATTGTGTATTTAACAAGAATTGTGTAAAAATGTTTGCACAGAAATTCAGCATTCTTCCAGGTAACTTTAGACTCTAAAACTTAGGGATGGGAAAGTTTTCACCCAGCAGGTTTCACTTGATGTGCAGATTATCACAGAAGTCATCTAAAATTTGTGATTCTACATGATTTTTAGAGAAAGGCTGAGAAAACTAACTGTGCATTGATTTGCTTACTTTAAAGCAAATGTTTCAGAAGAGATCCCAATTTGGGGATCAGACTCTTTTGGTTGGTTTTCCTACCCCACGTCTGTGGTACAATTTTAGCATATCCTGAATGTTGCAGTCCAGTTGCCTCATTCTGGTGTTTGGACAGACAGGATGGTATTTTCCATGAAATACCATTACTCTTCATAAATAGAAGTGGTTCTCATGCATCATTGGACGCTCCAGTTTTCCAGAAAAAAATCAACCCTCAGAAGATGGTGGGAACAGAAAGGAAGGAAATGCCAGGTGCAGAATCATATTCCGTTTTAAATCTTCGCATTTAGGACAAAGTATTTCAG
This sequence comes from Nicator chloris, assembly GCA_013400495.1. Classification (NCBI taxonomy): domain Eukaryota; kingdom Metazoa; phylum Chordata; class Aves; order Passeriformes; family Pycnonotidae; genus Nicator; species Nicator chloris. The sequence continues at coordinate 86,008 of WAAE01008806.1, read as the reverse complement.
TTCTTGAGGGTTTGTTTGTTTGTTTTTTTCATGAAAATAGTGGGGAGAGTTTGTTTTTAGGGTCTTTTTTTCTTTGTTTTGTTTTTTTGCTTGGGTGGGTGGATGGTTGTGTTTTGTGTGTTTGTTTGTTTCTGTTGGGAATTGTACTTCCCTAGCTATCCTCAGTACTTTCCAAACAAACATGAGAGTGAAGTTTGGACTACGCAGGAGGAAATATTTTGTTCCTCTCTTTCATGAGGTTTTTTTGTATTATTTTTCCTGTTACTGTGTCATCATGGTTTCTCTATGACACCAGGCTGTGTCTGGAAGAAGAAACACCCATGTAGCCTTCTTCAAATGAGTTATGTCAGATTTTTAGAGGAAGGAATTAACTATGTAAAGGGGAAAAACCTTTTGAGATTAAAATTGCCTGGATGAACCCAAGAAAAACTCAAATAGAAGAGCATTGACCATCCTGTGACCTCACAAAATTGCTTCCTTCACTCTTGGCTGAACACAGTGATGATATATCGCAGTATGCATGAGAATCTACCAGGATATGTTAGTATATTAGGCCCTGGTTAAGAAAAAAAGCCAAAGATAGGGTAGGCACAGCCTGCATGTTTCTTTAAAACATTTCCCTGTGCTGAGCTACCCACATGAGTGTTCTCCAGCACCAAAGTGATCGGGAATAAAAGGACAATACAAAAGAACTCTAAAAATAAGTTCTCAGCAGTACTTTTGACAGTTCTACTGATTACAGTAGAAGAAAGCATCAAAGGAACTTAGTAAAAGTCTTTGGCTAAGCCACGTAAATACATGCATTAAAAGTGTAACTTCCGGTGTGTGTTGACAAGATGAGACTTGAATTTAGGATATTATCAAATAAAACTAACTGTGTCTATTGTGGATATAGTCCTAAAGGTCATGGTCATAATAACAAAACACTCCTACTACTTAAGAAATCTATTCTGTCCGGATATTAATATGTAAGGTATCAAAAAACCCCCACCTTATTTTAATGCTGTTTATATTTTTGTCATTCAAAATGCAGATTACAATTTTTAAGTATGATGTAGACCAGAAGTGGATGAGGACTGAAAGCTCCAACTGAACCTCATCAAATGCCTGCACTGTTTGAATGTGTCTGAATCTAATCCATCCTAATACTTTTTTGATTTTTGGCCAAATCCACATTGAAAGAGAGACTTACTTAGATACAACTGAACTTTTAACGTGAGTGACTGACTTCACAATTTTTCCAGCATTCATACTGCTAGAAATTTCTGAAGAATAATTTATGATAAAAGTTTTCCCCTTTTGCAAGCTACCATATTGTACTGTAGACTCTAACACTGCATTCTCCAGGTTACGTACAAACTCCAGTCTATATCCAAACAAGATTCAAGCGTGTGCTGAACTAAGCACGGCTAGAATTTTTGAAATGTCTGAAATACATTTCTGAATAAATCCACTGTCAGTCTTCTTTCGGTCTTTTCATTAAGTCTATCAAAACTGAAAAGGAGGTATTTTGATACAGAAAGACTCCCTTACAGAAACCACATTCTGCAGTGTGAGTAGAAAAGTCTTATAAAATCTTTTTGTGTTACTTAATTAAAAGATGATGGGCAGAAGGGATAATAGGTTGTTTCTCAAATTCTAATGAATTTTATCACCATAATGATGATTACCAAATGTCTGTATTTGCAAAAGAACAGCAGTTCATAAATATCAAATTTGTGCTATTATTAACATGCAGAATGTGCCAGTTTTTATCAATATAGGAATCTGGTAATTATCACTAAAGCCATTAATTAAAATTAAGAAGTAACTAAATAAGGACTAGGAATGCCACTTACTTCTTAATATCCAAAGAGCAGAAATATCTACCTATTATCCTTTTCAGCCATCTGACACTGTGACAATGGAATAGAAGGTTATCACAGCATAATAGTCCCCAGCTGCTGGGTGAACGTGAGCTGAAACTGAGGCATTTATCAAAAGCAAATACCGGGGGAAGCTGGGAGACATTCATCCTGGGACAACACTCTGTTAAATCAATGGTATTTCAGTTCCAGCAGGTGACTGATGGGTGTGCTCTGTCTAACGGGTGTCAGCGTGGCACAGTGGTCCCGGTGCCACACCTCAGGGAGCCGTGTGCCGATTGTCCGCAGAAGGCAGCGCCCTCACACCCTGCCCGATCAGAGCAGAGCCTCCGCGGGGGATTTGTGAGGTGTCACAGCATGTCACCCCTCCGTCACCCCCTGCCTCACAGGGTGCTTGGAGGGCTGTGCACAGCAGGGCCGTGAGCGTGGGCAGCCCAAGGGTGGCACTGACCCACCACCAGGCATCCCTGGTTTCTCCACTCAGCTGAGAGGGTGCAAGGCAGGCAGGAGGAGGTCTGGCACTGCAAAGCATGAGGGTGGGAGGCAACCAGAGAACAGTGGAGGCTTGGGGAAGAGAAAGGGACCGTGCTTTTGTTTGCTACAGTGAACCTGTGGTGCAGCTGGAGCCGGGCAGAAGAGCCAGGGGCTCTGCATGGAACCACACCTGCACTGCCAGGGAAGTGGTTAGTGCACACCTCCATGAAAGCAGCCATCAAACCCCATGGAGCACTCACTGCAAGCTAAATAAAGTCTGTGGGAAGGGGTATTGCTGGAAAGGACTATACTCATGCTTATCAAGACATTAGTACTCACTTGCAAGCTTCATTTGCACTGGACACGAAAGATTTTGAAGCAGACCCAGTCTGCCAAGGCAGTGAAGGAGGAGGTGAAAAGGCTACATCGTTTTGAGGCAAATACCAGTTACCTGTGTTTCATAAGAGGCTTTCTGCTCTCCTGGCATTGTGGTATATATATCTTCAGCCTCAGTCGCTGCCCCCTCCTGTGTAAAATTTACACAAGCATTGAAAGATTGTGGAATACCCAAGGAAATAATTTTTCAGTCGATTGAGTTCTTAATGGAAAAACCTCCCTGAATGCTATCTTACAAATTAGAAGATCCCCTGCTTTCTAAATAGTTCAATTGAAATCAGCTTTTGTATTTATCCTTCAGGTCATTCAGGCTCAAATGTTGTTAGCTCTGAGTCAAAAAGTCAGATTTTTAAAGGGAAAATGTCAAGTCCTTTTAGGCTTCAACTGACCTTTTAAACCAGATTAGGGATTTGAAGCATTACACATGGATTTCTACATTTTATATCACAGTATTTAACAAATGATCAAATACAACTCCCAAGAATACTATTTTTACAAGCTTGACATTTCAGGCCTTAAAGGATGTTGCTGGTCTTTCTTTTACATAAAATTACCCTGGAGAAATTCAGCCTGTTTTCTGTTCCTTCATTTCTTTTTCATAAGAGGGGAAGTTCTGTGCATTGCATTCCATGCTGTTGTTCTCTCTCTGGCATTGCAAGCAAGAAAATATCATGATGAAATCCTTGAGATATGCTCAAAATGATTGCTACAATAAATTCACTCGGTGGGTGTCACATATGGTTAGAGCACAAATCAGGCAGTTATAGATGCCAACAGGGCCCTAGGAATAGATCTGACCTTACTTTCGTGCCTGGACTGACAGATAATGCCACTAAAAATGCACTAAATCTCCCAAGGTGGAAATAATAAAACCCTCATGTGATTCCAAGTGCTTCCCTCACACAGGTAGGACACAGGAAATGGATGCTAGAGTGGGATCTTGGATGTGTGAGAGGACACTCATAACCTGAAGGAGCAAGCTGGGTTGACTGCTCAGAGATTGCAGACACCGTGAGAACAAGAGGAGGGGTCCCATCTCAGCTACTGTGGTCTGTAATGGGTCTCTGTCTATCTCACATCCCATGAGCTGGTCAGCTGACATTGCATGACAGGATACCCACCGAGAGGATGGAGACAAGGGAAATTTCCTTCCTGTTCTTGGTCAAGGGAGGGAGATCCTATTTCAGAGGTATCACATCAGAAGACTCAGCTCTGCCTTGCTGGCTGTTCAGCCCTTCTCCTTTTTTTCTGAGGATGGCTCATTAGGTGCTAATCATGGTACTGGAATTTTTAGATAGACCATTTCTCTGATCATAGGTGGAAAGAGACCAGAAAATTTTACCACATGGACCAACTAAGCATCAGACAGCAATAAGGTTTGGGTTTAAAACGCTTTGCATTAAACCACCAGCTCCTTCTATGTTTGTAGTGGAGATAAGGTTTGTCATTTAGGCACATGGATTTTGTTTGTTTGGGTATTTTTTCCCATACCAGACCAAGACCTGCAGATTCCCTGACAAGTTTTACTGGTAGTTTCAAAATCTCTGAAGTCAGTATTATTATGGAATGTAGAGGACATCTCAAAGATTTTCACATAGTCCCAATTTTGTTCAAGCTCTCTCCCTGGTGAGTTGACTCCAACCCAAACAAACACAATGCAACATTCTGCTGCACACTGCAGTACAAAGGGGTTAAACCACAAGAGTTTGTTGCCAGTCAAGCATTCTCCATCCCTTGATAAACAAAAGGTGTTAAAAGGGTACATTTGTAGAAAAAAAAGCAGAAAAAGAGCAGCTGCCCTCAAGTTTCAGCCCTGTGCTGGTAGCATTTAGCAGAAGTGGGTTTGTATTTTATTTGCCTAATAGGCAGTTACTGTGCACACCACAGTACCTGTGTGGGTGTGGATAGACAGAGGCTTGCAACATCTACACATTTTAAGTTAGTGCAGAGCTTACCTTCTGAAACAGAATTCCAAAGTTTCAATTGCACGAGTTGCTGTTGTTGCGTTGGAAAGGACTGAAGAGGTAAGTCTTGTTATAACCAAAAATAGTGCTGGCTTTGAGTCTCTTCTGGTAACTGCTAATTATAAAGTAAATGCCATACAAGTGTGTACCTCTGTATGCTTTGATACTTTCTGCACTGTGACATTAGGACTGTCCTTACAGTATCAGAATAACTCACTTTTCCCACGTCCTACATCTGAAGGGGAAAACATAAAAGAAGCAAATCAGCAGCTCTGTGACTGGGAAACAAAATTATTGTAATCTGAAGCTAACCTATTATAATAGGTTAGAACAATTATTTACAGTCTTTAATGTTAGTTTTGCTGGTGATTTCACTATTTTCAGTTCTTACTGATTAATTTAGAATTCTAAGATATTCAAAATTATGTTTATAACACAGGAAAAAGCATTTGTAGCTTATAGCCAGATGCAGAAAGTCATGACAACACCTAGTGATAAAATTACCAAAGACACCTGACAGATGCCATTTTGTGATGCTATTGGTTTTTTCTAAAATAAAATAAGCAGCTATGCAGCTGTTTTAAAGTATTTGTCAGATTTTATCAAAATCCTTTACCTATCACCATATATTTGTTTCTTGTAATGGAAAATAACTGTAGTATGACAAGAAGATGAGGTTAATCTGAAGCAAATCAACATGATAGTTTTCCATTATTGGAATTCAAACAGGCTCGTCAACAAGGGATGACACAGAATAACAGTGCTGCTGCTGTTCCACAAACATGCATTCACAGAACAAAGAGTATTTTGAGATAAGTATTTCTTCTAATTTGGCAACATTTTATAATGAAAACTAGGCTATTCTCTTAAAGCTCAGGAAGGCAAGCCCTTTTGAAATAACATGTTCTCCTTGGAGCTTCTGCTTTGCTCAGGTTTTTCCTTCCACCAAAGGATACTTTCATCGCTTTATGAGAAAGAATCAAGAAAAGCTTGCTGGAAACATTTGGATTTGTCATGTGCTCCAGTGTTAAGGGAGAGTACTTGATCTCTGATACAAAAGTTGTATTTACCTAATTTATAAATTTTATCGGACAGATCTTCTGGTCGTCTGTTTTTGCTTTGGAAGCAATTATACATGGAGCCTTGTTGGACCCTCCATCTGACTATAGGCACTTTTGTTTATGCCAGTCAGCTCTGCATTAACAATTAGATATTCTTTTGAGTCACACTGAATTTCTTACAAGAAAATGCTCCTAAAAAAGAGGGATATTGCACCCCTAGCTCCCATTCAGAGTGTTCAGGTCTTCCTTTCTCCATTAACCAGATGTGGCAAGAAAACAACACCACAAAAATGAAATGGCTAGTCACTAATGATTACATAATGGTTATTGCATTGCACTTTATCTTCAATTTGGGGAAGATCCTGTCACAACAGAGCTCTATACTAGGTGACATGAGTCTATGAATTTTGTGAAGCCTAAAGGGCATCACTGTTTCAGAGTTACCAAGTAGGAACACAGTCAAGTCAAAACACAAAGTTGAGGGCAGAGAAGAAAGTTTGATAATGTTAAAACCCCTACAGTTTTGGAAATTGTTGTTTGGATTGTTTAAAAAAAATCAGAGCCCTAAGCTCTTGCTTCAGAGAATCTCTCTTCTCTCTTAAATGTATGGAGTGGGAATAGTTTTCAGCAAGTTACTCCAGGAACAGCCTAACTAATGAGGAACTCAAATTTGAGTTTCTAAAGGAAATGTATCACTGAACTGTACCTGTGGAGCTCCTGGCAGAGCTCCTCATTGTCGGAGTTCAGGGCACTCCTCTGACTGCCCTGGAGGGTTTGAGTTCCTGGAAGGGGATCAGAGACCCCCCTGCACAGACCTCTGAGAGACAGCAGGGGTCAGACACCCCCCTGCACAGAGCCCCAGAGAGACACTGTCCTGGATCTCAGTCCATGGGAGAGCTTTCAGCTTGTGAAATGAATTACAAGTCATGAGAATGTAAGAAAAATAGTAATAGTAGTAGTAGTTAAGTAATCACAGGTGCAAATGTAGAATATTAGGATTTTTAGAAAGGGGTCAAAAGAAAAACATGGAGGACTTGGGTGTGATCCTTGTCCTTTTTGTCCTTCTTCTTGGTATCCATTTTTCTGCTGTAGTGGTTCACAGGGATTGGTGTAGAATAGAGGTGACATGTCTAATATTAGTGTTAGGTATTGGTGATTAATGGTAAATAAAAGATACGTAGAATGTAGTATAAAAGTTTTGCCTGCCTGTTGTGGGCTGGAGTCATCTCATGTCCTTGCAGCAAGACCTTTGCAGGGCACAGAAAGAATTTGTAGATGAGAAATAATAAACAACCAAGAGAAAACCTGAAACGGCGGCTTTGACAATTCTTTTGCTTCACCACGGGGCATTCAGGGAAAAAAGACTCTTATCTGTCATGTCTTGGGAAACAAAAACCCGAGACCTGGTAACCAGTCAGCCATGGTGCTTTCTTTACCATGAACAAGGTGTGATGCAGAGGTTCCCGAATTAGTGCCAGATGCAATACTAGTCCTGGGACCATGTCAGTGTGCTGAAGCCAGCTATAGGATTTCTGATTTGTTATCCCAGCTGCTGTCTGTGCTCAATAGCAGCATGGACCAGGCTGGGACCGTGTCTCTGACACAGAACCCCTTGCACTCTGTCACATACTGATATCATTCAACAGTTCACAATATGCGTTTGACCTCACTCCTCCTCTTTTTTCTGATTGCCCCAGTCTGAGAAGAAATTAGTCTTTCTCAACTTCAAGAGCATCATCAGAAGCATCTCAAGCGCTGTGTTCTGCATTCATCCTGCCCTTTGTTTGGGAACATGTGACCGGGATAACAACTGGGGCTTGAGGGACTGGTAAATGCTCATGACTTTCGGACACCCAAGAGAGAAAGAGATAAAGTGCATATAAAATTAGAACTGTTTCCTTTTCTAATGCAGAGGGTGTTCCTATGGTCTTATATCAGCAGAAAGGCAGATTCCATACTTTCAGAAGCACATGGTTGCCTTGTTCCCATTTGTCATCTGCCTTTACCAGACTAAATTAGCCAGAACAGGAAGATCAGGCAACTGTTCTCTGGGGTTCAGGCTGGTTTACTACCACACGGGCTCAGTTTTCACTTCTCTTTGTACATGGTCTCTCCATTCTAAGTCACTTCGTCTCTCTGGTCTCTCCCTCTTCCTCTGCTTTGTGCAAAAGCAGCCTATTTCCTTTATTCAAACTCCTGCTCAGCACACACATTCCAGTCAGCAGCTCAATACTTCACTTCTGTGTCTCAAACTTTTGGTTTGTGCCAAGTTTCCCTCACCATCCATGGGTTTGGACATGAAACACTTTTTTTGCCTCAGAATACTTTGCCTTGCCCTTCGCTTCCAGGCAAAAAAAGCTTTTCTTTGCTAACTATTACTTTACATTTATATTGCATCTATCTCCTCAGAACACCCCAAAGCACTTTACATACTCTGTGCAGGAATCAGTGGAGGGTGAATATATTGGGGCTCTCTTGTTATTTCTGTATTCTTAGTTACAGTACTCTGTGTGACAGAAACTGACTTAGTGACTGACAAGGTTAATTCTGCTTTGCCTAATTCATTCCAGTAGAAAAGCCATGAAAAAATACAGTTTAAGTACGTAGAACTTTAGAGGGAATATCAAGCACACTTCCTTCACTGTTTTAATCTTGCTCTAAGGGAAGGGAATATATGAGAACCATAGTTGATAGGAAAGAGTATTTACATAATTTAGATTACTCCAGAGCACTTCCTTATAATACCTAGAAAGGGAGGAAAGAGCAAGCATTTTGGAGATGGCTGTCTGGGCAACAGAACCATCCTTATCCAAGGATGCAAATCAATCATTTTGACAGTCAAGGAAACCAGTGTTGGGGTGGTGTTAATCAGAAAAGTATGACATACATGAAAAAGGAAATATGATTTTACATTTCCAAGTACATTTCTCTATCATATTTCAGCCTTTCAATAAAAAGCTACAAACATGGTATACAAAATTAGATGCTGTTCACATTGCTTAATCAAAAAACACATATTGGTATGACTGTCATCTTACAAGAATAAAATATAATCACACGTTTGAAGGATTTACGACCTTGAAACAACAGTTGTTCCCATGCTTATGTCAGAATAGAGGAGGAAGTATGATCATATCCAATCTTAAGAGATCAATACTTCACAGCAGTCAAGGAATAGATAAATACAGCAGTCAATTCAACAAGCAATATGGTATAATAGCTTCTATTTTGAAGGGAACTTTTGGATTGGTAGCACACACCTGATAGGAGGGAGATTCCATGTGGATAGTGAGGGCAGAGCAATCATAGGCTATGAACAGTGAATGTTTGCCTTGACCATGTGCTTCCAGTTGACTGACCCACTGACTTCAAATGATTTCGTAAATGGACTTGGGTTTTGACCAATGCATTTTCCTTTTCAGTCCCTATCACACAGCACATCAGCACATCCATCTGTCCTGCCCTGGGAGCTCAGAGACGCAGAGCAGACGCGAGCGTCTCCCTGTTTATCGCTGTCTTCACGCTCCCACTGCCTGGTTAGCATGTGAGACCTCCTTCACAGAGGATCACAGAACAGGTCAGATTGAAAATGCATGCCATGCCACTGACAGTGGAAGCAATACTGCTTACAGCATGGGATTAAAGAAGTTTTTCTTTCATCTGTTCAAAGTGTGGTGAATAAAACCTGTTCATTCTCCAGAGGAAAAGGGCATTAGGAAAGTCACACTCCTGGCATGAGCATTTCAGTCAAAGGTCCTCTTCTTCCATAATACCTCTTGTTAGTGCCTTGCTGAATCCATGAAAATTCCTCTTTTAGCTGGACCTGCTGTAAGTTCTACATTTACACTGAATGCCCTGCATTCAGTGTAAATGTGGAACTCATCTTACAGCTCCAGCTGCTTATTGACCACAGTGGTCTCGGCAATTCGGAGTATATTTAGTTTGACAAAGTTTGTACCTAGCAGGTCCCTGGACTTGTGAAGATTGGTATCTCTGGATAGCTGGTTCTACCACCCATAAAGCAGGGCTGCCATGTGACAGAAATTAAGATTGGCAAGAAATCATGTGGTTCAATGAATCATATTTTGTTACAACAAAAGACCATTCCATGAGGTACATTGCATGGTGGTGATATTTTGTGGAAGACGGCCGAGTTTGGCCTAACAGTTTCTGCCTAGAGTTACACTCAGTTAACCGCACTGCTGATGATGATGATTGCAAGTTCACTGAGCTCTGCACCTCAGATGCCTGAGAAATTCAAGAGATAATCAAGAGTGACTTTGAGAGGAAAAATGGTGACCAATTCTTCCCTGTTTGCTAAAAATCTCTTACCAGAATGCACCTGAAATCCCTTTTTTAAAGTCTTAGTCCCTGTACAACTAGGAATAAAAGCTGTTGAGACCTACAAGAGACCTCTGACCATCTATCATGGTCTTCTAATAGTGTCCCAGTTGTGCTTGCCCAGAAGAAAAACTAATTCTTACTGCATCCCCAAACATATCTTCATTAAAAAAGAGTATTATTGTTTTTAGCCAGCAATAGCACTAGAAAGAATATTAATGGAAGGTCTGTTCATGTAATCTCATTATTTGTTCTCTATTTGTAAGGGGATCATTAAACAACTCTTCCACAGTTGATGTGGCCTGAATAGAGCTATTTCTTTCCAGTTCATCCAATGATCCTGAATATTCCAGCATTTCATCAATAACGCTGCCAGGGATAGGTAAACTTATGGTCATTCATTTTGATAACTTTATGAATCTGAACTTCTTTCTGGCTATCGTGCCCCTATGCTGATAAAGCATTTCAGGAAAAAAAATCCAAATGTTTGATAAGAATACAGTGGAGCTCCTCTTCTATGTTATCCTCTCCAATGATTGCAGTATGGAGACAAAAAACTTCATGCCATCATGGCATGGGCAGCTTTTTAAGTATTTACAAGTATATTGATTTTGATTTCACTAAGATTCCTCAAGGCAATTCAGCAAAGATTTTTCAAAAGTGATATTTCACTACTCTTAAAAAAACAATATTAACTGGATAAATGAGTCCATGTCTTCCTTTGACCAGTTTAAAGAGCTTTCATTATCTTTCTGTGTCCAGATTGAACACAGCACTTCTTTGTAAAGATGAATACATAGAATTATAGAATTGGACCTGACCTTTTGCAACACAAGAGTACCAAAAGGAACACTGTTTGTTCACATTCAATTCCCATAGAGAAAAGTAAAATGAAAATAGCAAGGAACTTCAAGCACCAAGGAGGCCTTCGGGCAATGGAATAGTCATTTGGAAGGTGAACAATGTCTGATTCACATTTTCAGAAGACATAAGAATCTCAAAAACCTCCAAACAGCCTTGATCTAATACTACATTCAAGGATTGTTTTTCTTCTCTAGGTTCAGTTTCACAGTAAGTGTAACCATGCTCCAAGAACATTAGTCCAAGTGCACTATTCTATGAGTACCAGTATATCCACCCAAGCATCCAACAGCTTGTAATTATTGTGCAATCCTCCCACTGCATGATCTGCAATATACTGTCCAATATTAAGGCCAGATCATGCCAAAATCCTTTCCATTGAAACCAAATATATCAAGGAGAAATATAATTTTAATTCGATATTTCAGATCAGAATACACTTACATTCTTCAAAACCTAGCTTTACACTTCGAGCAACTGATCCTGATGGGCTACTCAGACCACTCCACAACCCTCCCAGGAGCAATCAGCTTGGAGAGTTTGTACATGCAAGCACTTACCTTTGTAGGTCACATTTTAAAGCTTTACAAAGCATGAGCCAGTGGTGTTGGTGATTAGAGATCTCACGTGGTGTCTCATTTTTGTCATGTAGAGATGGAGATGGGTCAGCCCACTGCTTTAGCCCCACCTGGCACCCTATTTCCTGTTATGTGGAAAGTGCACATCTATTAAATGAGCATCTATTAAATGGGAGAGGCTCAAGGGCCCCATGGGACACAGAACTACTGGGAATGGATTGCCACTGCAGGAGTAATTTCTCCAGCCAGCAACCTACTCCCTTTCCTGTGTTGAGCAGCCTTTGGAAAAGTAGAAAATAAAAGCAAAATATGGCAAGTCCTCTGCGTGTGTAGGACATCTGGTCCTTCCCAGGGGATATGTCATCATGTACTGCTCCTCGGTGGCAACTGGAGGGAGCTGTGTGTCCCACCCGGTGGGGAAGGTTAGGGACCCCTAGTCAGGAGTAGTCATTTTAAATAGCACTTGTGGAAACATTTGGCTTTCAAGTGCTCAGATCACTTGCCCTGGCAACACAGCTTCAGGCCCTTTCCCCCCACCTTCAATGACTTTCACAGAGCTTTGTACCCAGTTTTGTGTTATTGCATCAGCAGAGCAGCTCCTTGGCCTTTACCTTCTGCCCACGGTGGCTGCCTCTTGGAGCCACTGTTCCATCCCGGCTGAGACCTCTTCCAGCCTGGGCCTGGTTCCTGGAGGCAGAGGGCTGCCCGCCCCACACTGGCTTGAGGAAGCTTTGTTATACTGCTGTCGGTGGCTAATTGGCTCTCTGAGACCTGATATTCTCCAGGACTTTGTGCACAAACAGCCAGAAAGACTGAGGGGGACAGAAGAGGCCTCAGGGTGAAACACTTGCTCTATTGAAGTAAGAGGCAAAATTCCTTTTGACTTCAACAGGGTCAGAGTTTTACCCTGTAGCTTTAATTAGCTCACATTGTTGTAAGTGTCCTGTGCCACTACGTAAGGAATGTAAAGTATGGTATGTTCAATAGTGATGTGTGTATAAATGATTTAAGAGGATATAAAAGAGGAGTAATGTATTTAAAAGGCATGAAGTTACAGGAACTGGCTTGCTTAAACGCTACCTATACTGTGCTTCATAATACCACTGAAATGTACGTGAGGGCCCTGTAATCTAACAAAACAAACTGGTTGCCCCCAAAACAAGTATCTGTGAACCTCTGGGAAAAGTGTCAGAGAAAAAAGATCTCACAAAAAAACCCCGTGAAGGGAGTCCACTTTCAAATCATTCAGTGTGTCCCTTCTAATAAAGACCTGAAGTTTTCATACAGATTTATGGATTTTAAGCAGGATAAGATGTCTGCCAGGAAGAGGAAGGAAGGTGAATCTTAACCATCCTGCAAAGGGGAAGAGAATGTGTGGTGTGGGATGTTTAGCATGCTGTAGTGCAGTGGATGTAGGAAACGTGTCACAAGTGGTACATAGTGGCAGGGACCTGATGTGGCACAGCGAGGGATATTTTGACAAGAGCCACAATATAAAAAGTGTTCTATGAAAATGCTGTGCCTGGAGTAATGAATAGTGTAATTTTTCCCTCTTCTGAGAGTTTCAATGGAAAGGACACCTGGATTTCACAGAAAAGCCCCCACGGAGGAATTAAAAACAATGTTTTATTCATTTATGACGCAGACTTTGTCTTGTGTGCAGATTTCATCATTTCATTGTCTCTGATATCTAAGAAAAGAACAAACAGCTGGTTCCTCACTAGATGCTTCCACTGAGGATTTATTTTATTTTATTTTCCCCAGGAAATTATCAGTCTATATTTACAGGAAAGAACCAGACAATGCTTCCATATTTCTGATTTCTAACCCATGTTGAGTGAAGAGGGACAGTCCAGTTTGGGAGGGTAGAACAGAGAAAGCCACATACTTTTCTGGTATATGTAATTCCTTCCTCACTCACAGGCCTTCCAAGTGCTGGAACAAGTAACATTGACACCAGATATTACCAATGACCTGGAAAGTCTGCCCATGATGTGCACAGGCTTCAGCTTAATAGAAAAGCCGCAGTCCAGGATTCAACTCGTACATATGATCACTATGTGTTCAACCTTAGCTTTTGCATCACAACTGCTTTCAAGACAACTAAAGTGAAGCAGTTCATATGCTTTTCTTTGCCCAAATTTTAAGTCTTTGGAAATTTGTCTTTTGATATTCTTTCAAAGTAGAACTGTAGAATAGTTTAGGTTGTAGAAGACTTATAAAGTCATCTAGTCCTTAACTTAGTCCATTAAGTTAGCATTGCCAAGTGCACCACTAAACCCTGTCCCTAAGCATGACATCTACACCTTTTAAATTTCTCCATTGATAGTGACTTTACTGCTTCCCTAGGTAGATGGTTCCAATGTGTGACAACAGTTTCAGTCAACAAATCTTTCTTAATATTCAATCTAAACCTCCTCTGGCACAACTTGAGGCCATTTCCTGTCATCATGTCACTTGTTACTTGGGTGGGTAGAATGATACCAGATATTTGCTTGTTGGGATAAAAAGGTCATTCTGCTCTGTGTTTCAGCTGCAGAGGTATGCTCCAGTTCTTATTTACACGAAGAGATTTCAGGGTCCTAATGTGCTGTGTGTTATGAATTTAATACTAGCAATTCTGTTTTGCATTGTGTTTTTAATTGCTTACATGATAGCTCTGAGAACACACAATAGAACTCAGTGTGTTTTCCTAAGGGAAGAAAAAGTTTCTTTCCATCTCCTTTGTTATTACTATAACATTATTCTTTGCTAATGCTATTTAAAACTGAAATTTAATGTTTTATTCTACGATTTTCTCTAGTTTCTATACAGCAACTCTTTTTCCTTTTAGGAAACTCTAGGGAGACAGAATGTCTCTATCATGAGAATCCCTGCATAAGGGAATTAAAAATACAACTTGTAATGAAATATGCTAGCAATTGTATAAAAATACATTGTGTGGGACTTTTGCCTGTGGCAGTATGTACGCACATGAATGACAGTATTGTGTGAGACAGAGCATTGTGTTGTTCAGTGCCAGTGTATAAAGCTACACTCATTTTGCATAAATATTTGACTGCTTTCTGAGATGTCTGGGGTTTTTTTTGTTGTTGGGTTTTTGTTGGTTTTTTTGGGTTTTGTTTTGTTTTGTTTTTTTTTAAGTAATGTTCCATTTCTCTTCCTCTGCAACCACTCCTTGAATTTGCATGTTTTAACCATGGTTGTCACAATGTGGAAATGTTCATGTGTCACTTCACTAAATTTTATCAAACTGGAGAGGGAGAAAAGGGGGAAGAAAATGTATAGCTTGAAATTCAGCAAAACTGTATCTATTTTTTATCCATAAACTCTGCATTAAATACAAGAGATTATGATTTTAGTCAGACATTCCTTAAAATTTCTAATTATTTGGGCTTTGAAATGTTCTACATACTTATGAATCACCTCCACATCTCCTTGGAAATACAGGGATAAGATGCCAGATGACAGTGTATGAATATCTTAAAATATTTTCATTTTAGTTTTTCAATCCCAAGTGCACTTAAGCAAGGAAGATTTTTCTCTTTTTTAATGCTCCAAAGGAGACATTTTTTGCATAGTTCATTTGATGATGAGAATAAGACACTCAAAATTATCTGGACTGCTTACTTATTTGGATACACTCTTTTGCATCTTCTTTACATTTAAGATGCAGGAAAGATACATCTGCAGAATGAGAGATGACACCTTGGAATCTAGGGACTCAAAGATTCAAGGGTAGAAAATGAAGAGAAATTAGTCTAGAGCTTTCAGTGCATTGCCAAGAGGAATCTAGTTTCAGCTTTGTAACTTGATGGGCCAAAAAGGTGACATGTCCCAAAACTCTGAAAAGACTAATGATGGGAAATGTGTTCAGGTCATGTGCACACAGTTTTAAATTGGAAATTTAAAGTTTGAAACAAGTCTTAAGCTTCATGTGAAGCCTAGAGAAGATATACTAGAAAATACTGTGACTCATTCAGATTCTTTAATAAGACATAGACTGACAAATGGCGTGGAGACTAGGGTGATGATTGGATGATGAATCCCAAGGAACCCATGAAAGTCCCTGTTTAGTCTAACAGACAATAATCTGAAGTCGGATATATTGACAATATAAATAAAGTAACATTTAACACTGTGAATGATCAAACCGCCGAGGTAGAGCCTCTGTCTCTTGGAAACTTAGCCAACACTGGATGCCTGGAAGGTGCTTGATTGGCCACTCTTTCATAAATGGTAGTTAACCCTCCAACCCACAGTATAAGGGTTACTGGGTAATAGAGCAGAACTGGGTTAATAGACCATTTGAACTGGGACATCCAGTGAGATAATCTAATGCTCCTTCAGGCTGTACCCCTGATCAGGTCAAAGGAAGCTCTTAGAAGGCTGCTTCAGGACACAGAGTCCTCTCATGGCTCCCATTTGGCAGCTGCTTCAGAGTGGTTTGTTCACTCAACACTTTCAGTTGTCAGCTGTGACACTTCCCATGGATGTCAGAGTAACCAAAACTGAAGGAAAGGCCAGAATCAAGAACAGCTTGAAGCTTTGCCCGGTAACAAGTTGGCAAACTCAGTTAACATGTATATCCTGCTATCACTCCAGGGCAACCACACAATTGTAAATGGATTTTCTGCCCTGGATGTCTCATGGAGAGCATTCCCAGGAGGTACACTGACTCACTAAGCACCCAGTAGGTCTTGCTCTAAGCCATCTCAATTGGTCCAGTTAATTTTCGTATGTGCCAGCAGGCACATGGAAACACTGCAGAGGACATGCCTCACTGTGCTGCTGATTGTTTTTATCATTCCATCATTTCTATCTACCTGTGCCTGGAGCCTGGGTTACAGGTCTGAAAGAGTGATACCCAAGTTTTCTGGCTGCATGGATTTGTTGCAGATAAACTCAGAGTACTTACATTGCATTGAAGTTATTCCTTTTTTGATAAAAAATGTCTGAATTTCTCATATATTTAGGATTGAGAAAGCCATAATTCAAAACCCAATACAAATCCACTTCCCAGCATGTCCAATTAAAAAAATAAAATCAAACAAAAAATGTATTCCATTACAATGTGGTGTGCCGTGGAGAGGGGTGCTAAACATGCCTTTCAGATGGGAGGAAGAATGAGATCAGGAACAAGCCACAGAGCATGGAGTTAATTTATTCTGTGTGCAGTGTGAGGAAGCAGGACTGACAGAAGGCTCAAGGAGCCAATCTTTAATTTGAGTCTGTGAGTGTGAGACTGGCAAAACTTGAGCCAAGCTCTGTGGCCACAGCAGGAGGAGTTAATGATCTCTACATATGCTGCACTGCAGTTCTCCAATCCGTAAAAATTTAATCCTGCAAGTTTTCAAACCTGCATCTCACCAGAGCAGGAACCACTCAAAATGACCACTCCTCAATCAAACCCAGGATCTCCATGCTCTGCTGGTCACCACTGAAAAGAATCATGCTCTAGCAATCACCAGGCCTCCACCAAAATTGCTGCTATCAGTCAATCAGTTTATCTTAAATGAAGAATGATTCACGCAGGCAAAATGTAGTAAAAGTTAGAGGCAGTGATTGCCTCTTCGATCAGGCAGAGCTGATCAAGATGAGCTCCTTTGACACTGGTCCATTCTTCCAAGGCACTAAAGTAACCTCTTTGACAGCAGATACAGATGGAGAGGAAGAAATGCGCTCCACAGCGAGTTCTGCTCTCAGGTGGGAGATGGCAGTGAACAGCCCACACCTCACTGAAGGCAGAAAGAGGCCTGGTGCCTGTGTGCTCTGCCTTGCCTTGACTCCTGAGAGGTAGGAGGCACCCATTTCTCTTCCCTAGACTGCTGCATAGAAACTGGAAAAGTAGCCAAAGGGACATTGCATTGAACCTCGTAAGCATCCAGCCAGCTTACTGTCCCATTCAAACTCACTATCCCATTCAAACAAATCATAGCACAGTGCTGAACCACATATCCTCAGACTCTCCTTCTGCAGAGGAACAACAGCTGTGGACTTCAGGAGGTCAGTTATGTGCATGCTAGGTGAATTAGGAGGCAAAGCTAGATTCATAGTAGGGCTAAATCCATAGCACATAGCATACCCACAAGGTAGAATGCCTGTAGACTTCAGAGCAATTCCCACAGATTCATTTCTCCTTTGCACAGTTTCCCAAGCAAGAAGAGGACTAATGTTTTAATAATGGCAATTGCCATTTTTAGGGTTCTAAATTTTTGGTATTTCTGCAGAAGAACTCTTACCCTCATTAAGTATAGATTGATTTCACCAGTTCGTTCCAACTGTGAGCAGAACTTGACAGTGTAAAAGATGCTACACAAACACCTACGATAAAATGTGAATTATTTTAAAGAGCCAAGCAGACAAAGAAAGGCAGGAGAAATCACTGTGGGGAGAGGGCAAGACAGCTTATTCAAGGTTGTTCTGTGGGTCAGTGGTAAATTCTGGGCAGACAGTTGACTTACACAGTCCTTCCAAACAGATAAAGTGTGAGAGTCTGAATTTGTTACCATCCAATAGAATCATTATATTTGCATTGAATTTTCCTTGGCAGGGGTTCTTCATATTACTAAATTCTTTGAAAGCGTGATTTAGCTGCTGTAGGTTAATAAATGAGGATTTTACTGTCACAGGGAAAAGCCACTATTTTCAGTCCTTTAAAAACATGTTCTGGAGAAGGAGGTGAAACAGCTGAAAAAACGTACTGCACGTGGCCAATGGAAAAAGCAACAAATGAAAAAAGTTAAAACATATTGCAATAAATGAAATCAGCTACACTTTATCCTAGAGTTAGATGGAGACCTGTCCTTCATATGGTTTTAAACCTATGTGAAGGGAAGCTTGGTATGTTTTCCCTATTGCAAAATACTCAACAGCAAACTTTGTGAGCTATGTCCTGTTAGTTCCTCATTCACACATTGCTACACAGAACAATTCTGAACACATATTTTAACAATCAGATTCTTTGCTTTTTAAAAGAAACTTTATTATTAAAGTTGAAAAAAAATTAATACTTAATACTTTTTATTAAAAAAAAAAAGAGGATTAGATTATCTTCAAATTTGATGCAAAGAAATAAATGCCCTTGAACGCAAATTGTTCCGTTCTTGAAAAATAATCTAAGGTTTTCTGTCCATTCATGTGAAAAACTTAAACAGATACATATTCTCTTCCTTACTTTTATGTGAACACCCAGAGCAGTTCAAGAGCTTTTTCAATGCAATCTTTTGTGACAGAAAAGCAGTTTCTGCAAAATCAAATTTCCACAGGGAAAATATATTGAATTTCTTTTCTTTTTCTCTAGGGAAAGGAGAATTTAAATATTTAGTTCTGAAACATGCTTTGAAGTGTAAGAATTACCTCCAAGCTTAAAATTCTGCTTTCTGGCATCTATAAATAACCTATGTGTCTCTCAGTCATACACATGAGCATGTTAGCAGTCAGTGTGGATCTCAGGCACTTACTCCTGAAGGACACAGAAAGGCATCCATTCTCACTTAACCTGTGTTTCAAACTTGACTAAGTACAATTATCAGTCTTTTGAGAGACTTTGCAGACAGGAAAGCATTGCACATTTTGTATTTTCAGGTGAAATAGGTAATAGCTGGGAGTCTGAAAGAGTTTGGTAGGAGTGCCCAGGGCACTCCCCTGTTATTGAGGTTTCTTGTTATTTTGTCCCAGAAGGAGTGACCAGTTCAATACTGCACAACGCTGCCTGTGGTTCACAGCGGGGACAAAACCGAGCTGCAGCCCAGTACATTCCTGATTTTTCATTGTGGTCACTGGCAATTAAAGTTGCTGAACTATCAAAGAGAAACTCAAAGGTTTTGTACTCGAAATGTGAATTTTCTCCACGTAGACTCTGGGCTAATCATTTATTGGGGATTTTTATTAGTTGTTATCGGCTGTTATATATTTACTGCATGTTGCAATGATTATAAGCTACATTCATTATTTTGTCTGCTACTGCTGGCTGTTTTGCAATCTGAATAGTCTGAACCATTGGGTTCAGACTATTGGCTGAACATTGTCTGGGAAGATGACAAAAGCATAGGCAATAATAGAAACAAAAAGACCAATTAGGTTAAAATGATAAATTATTATAACGAAATCCTCCGAACATTCTTACATTAATACAAGATTAAATAACACTACTAAGAAAGGTTTGGAAATCAGTGAATCAGTTAAGTGGAAATAACACTACTAGTAAAGGCTTGCAAATCAAAGGTTAAGCTAGTATTCCTTGTGATCACCTGGTATGCTGGCTGTTTATTTCTTCTGCCCTGAAAACCATGTTCTCCTGTTAACAAAGACCAAAAAGGAGCACACATCTATATCTGGAAATGAGATTTCAGTGAGTGTCAAGAAGTACAGAATCAAGTGTACAATTGTGTTGTTCAGTATCCCACACGTGGCAATGAAGGTGAAACAATATCTGCAAAGGGTGAATGCAAAACTCTGTTCTGCAGAACCCTTACCTGACATCTGAAAACCAATGCCTGAGATCATGCAATGTTTCAGGTGTGCACTGCACAAAACAACTGGACAGCTATTAACACTGGAGATTGAGTCAGCTGTAGTGTCTGTATTGTCTGTGTTCCCTGTGTCTGTGCTAGCCTTGTTGCACCCCGTATAGGAAAAGCAAGTTCACATGTAGGGAAGAAGCATTCTGAAGGAAACACTGGTGTGTACTGCACCAATGCAGTACAGAGAATTATATTGCCCACATAATTCTCCCTCCTCTTTTGGACATTGTAACATCTGCACATGTAATTGAAGTCTTTATTGTGTTTTACCTAATTTTACCTATCACAAAGTACAGTTAGTCTACAAATCTTGTACCCAGAAGAAAAACAAAACAAAGTTTATAGTAGCATCATTTTTTTTCTTTCTAGAAGAGAACTGGAAATATTTATGAATAATGACAACATTTGACATCATATCAGCAAGGTTAAAACTGAATTGATTTCCAAGGAGTATCTTGCAAAAATCAGCTGTAAGACAAAACGAGGAGAGGCAGATTTGGATAGGGTGCAGCTGCCACATGGCACAGGGCAGGGTCTGGTAGCCCTGGGCTGGGCTGGAATGAGGTCCTGGGCCATGGTCAGGGGAAAGGCCTCAGGACAGGCAGGGCCAGGAAGGGCTGTGGGTGCTCAGGTGCCTTTACTGGGTACCCACAGGGCCAAGGTGCCTTTGCTAGCATAGTCACCCTTATTCTCTTAAAATTCCACAAATGATACTGGCAGAGAAGGAAAGGCTCACAGAATGTGAGGGAACAGCAAGGCTTTCAGAAAACTTGAAATCCTTAATTAGATGCAATTATTGGAAAAGAAACTGTCTTTTCATGGCGCTCTTCATACTTGTAAAACCCACCTCCTGCCAAAGGTAGCAGGAACTTCAATGGTAGACCCTGTGTAAGAACTTTATGAAGGGAACATTTTAAAATAAGTAAATAAATTGCCCCACTGAAATTGAAAAAAAAAAGGCAACTCCAGATGTGTTAGTTTTACAGGAAATCCTGTCTCACTTGGGTGGATATAGAGAGCCTGAAAAACAGCAGAACCATTAGGTAGCAGAGGTGAGAGAAAGAAAGTTACAGAAATACTTTACAAAGGAACACTATTCACCCTCTGTATATATGGACTGCACATACAGAAGGTTGCACTCTTTACCAGAGATGCATAAAATCCCTATACAAGGTACTCTTTTTACAGCTGCCCTTGAGATATGTCACAGAGCATCCCTGTTGCTAGACAGCTGCTAATCCTGTTAGCCAGTGTAGCCAAACCTGCTTCATCAATGCAAGAAAACCTTTGTCTGCCACAAAAACCTCCTCTGAAAAAGATAAAAATATCACCTGAGAAAGAAAATTAGTCTTAAAACAGGTCTTGAGAAAAAAAAAAACAGACCTGGGCTCTGTTAAGCAGAAGGTTAGAAAGTAGTTCTAGATAATGAAACTATTTTTCTTGAAGTTGTCCTCTCCTGAGACGCAGGTGCAAATTTCCAGAGGACCTGGCAAGGAGGGTGCACTTTGACATCACCCTCCCTTACAGATCATACCAGATGGTGAGCTGGCAGTTGCTCAGTTGCAAGCCCATCCCGTGTGCATTTACCCCCAGCCAGATGCACACATCAAGCCTTGTCTCTTTAAATTCTTTATCTGTCGGGTTGAAATGCAATGATCTTATTAATATATAAGAATTCAGAGTGGGGTGGGCCTTACAGGTCAAAATTAGCCCAGAATTAATTATGTGCCAAATAGCAAAACTTTTCAGAAGTATAACGTGCCCCGTTCTGGAAGCTCTGTAGACACTGGTTCACACCTAGCGAGTGCCAGGGTTAAGGACAAAGAACATTACCTACTTAACTTCAGTTCAAACTGTAAAACAAATCCCAGGCTTGAACAGAGCCGAGCCAAGCTTAGACTGCAAATCTGACACTGTGTTTTGCTCAGTGTGGGACACCTATGGTTTAAAATGCAAGGAAATAAGAGAGAGTAGCAGTGACCCAGAACACTTCTTTAGTTTCATATTCCCCTTTGCTTGCTATTTTGGATTAAAACCTCTATGATGCAAGGCAGAACTTCATTCTGAAATGTTCACTGTCTTTGCTGTGGGCAGACAGAGGAGTTTTTGGGGCCAGCTTTTATCTGCCCTCAATCAGTATGCAATGCTTGGTGGTGGAGTGTAATAAAGCAGTTCATCAGAGTGTGATTTGCAATAGGGTGAAAGTATTTACCATAAAATCATAGAATATGCTGAGTTAGAAGGGACCCATCCAGATCATTGAAATCCAACTCCAGGCCCTGTACAGGACACCCCAAGAATCACACCACCTGACAGCATTGTCCAAATGTTTATTGAACTCTGACATGCTTGTTGTTGTGACTTCTGTTTGAGTATGTGTGACATTTCTGCCTATTGTCCATAAGGAAACCCAAAAGCAATAGGGAAGGGCATTTATGCCCTAAATATTCAAGATACTGGAGCTATGTCTTATTTTATCCTCAAAAATTACTGCATGTATACTTCCAATAACTGCTTTGTAGGATATTACACTAAAGTATTTTTTTTCTTTTTGGTTTCATAACCAGAACCCTAAAAGAATTTTCCACAGCTAAAATACTATTTGTGCCTGGCTTTCTGCTGTGTAGATAAGCTTTGTATCCTGCATTGCAATAAGTTATTCTTGCTGCAGAGATTGTCATTATTCTAGAAAATCAAGGCACTGGACCATATCCAAGCACTCAGAAACCTGGGTGATAACAAAGAATTTATATGTAGGGAAGGTGAAGTACAGTTCTGTGCCATCTGTATATCACTGGCTTTTAAATCCAGTTCACTTTGTGGCTGGATTCATGTAGACATTGAAAGGGACTAGAGAAAGAATGGGTCTTTGTCTGCTTGAAGACTTACTTTGGATTCATGCCACCTGTCAGACTTGACATAAGGTCAACAGTGCCAAATACTGCAAAGATATTAAGGAGAATAAGAATGGATTTCTCCCTTGTATCCATTGACAGCAACAGACCTTCTGTGCCAGTCATCCATCAGTGCCAGTGAGACAGATTCAGCATCCTGCCCTGGCCTCTGTCTGTGCCGCCTCTGACCCGGGATTAACATGAATACACTTGTAAGTGGATTCTGTATGAGCTTGCCTTAGAATACCAGGTTTGATGGTAGGTAGCAGATGAACTGAAATGATGTATTCAGGACAGATTATTGTGGAGAAAAAAATCTGTGGAGGTGCTGCTAGAAATACTGAGATTCCCTCCCTGAATTAAGCATTAGATATTTCTGCCTAAATGATAAGGCAGGAATGTAGTATTAATATGAATCCTCAGATCCTTGACTGCTTGTCATATGGGTGTAATGTTAGTATAAATTAGCAGGCAATCTAATTTCCCAGAGCTCAGGAATCCTCTCAGTGCGCTGGGACCACCAAGCTTGGGGACAGTGAGGGAAATCTCCATAGAGTGCTACTGCACAGGCACGTGGACACAGGAGACCTCTGTAACGTGTTAGCAAAATTTTAAAAATCCAACAGAAACTTGTTATGCCTTGCAGTTCAGAGTGTGCCCCAAAGAAGCACACAGGAGATGGTTACAGGGTTACTCACAAGTTACCACTTGCTATGGTTGTCACTCTGGTTCTTTTGCACCTTAGTGCTCTCTCAAAGATGGTTTTGTCATCATTTACAATAATAAAAACGAAACATTTTACCAAAGCCTGTAAATCTCCGGTGGAGATGAAGCCTGCCATTCCCAAAGTAAGAGCTTTCCCTGAATGAAAGTACATCTCTCCCATGTTAAGAGGTTGGATAACCTGGGTAGAAGGAACAGACAAGTGACCACCTTGTCCTGGTTACAGAAAATCCAATAAGTCAGCCTGATATTTGTTTCGATGTTAGGCTATTAGGGATGGCCCATTCCTTAGGCAAATTGTTAAGAAATGGCTACTAAAAACGTTTTATCATCCATGATTCAATGAATGAATAACAAAAATAAACCAGATGAGCATCAGTGAAACTTTAGAGAACTGCACCATGTTAAACCTTTCCTTTCTTCCTTGTGTAGGCTACTAGTTATGATTGATAGGAGAACTTTAAGTTCAGCAGAGGGGTCATTTTAAAGAATAGAAGGTTCCCCATAATTTCAAGTGCAATTTTTCTTGTGCTCCATTTGACATATCACAGGATCTAACAACATTGATTTGAACTCATCTAGTGAAGTGCCTGCATTTCTTGCAATTACAGTGAGAGTTATGGAAATAGGAATACATTAAAATGACCAGATATTAATATATTGGAGACCAAATGTACTTACAACAAGCATGACAGTTTTTATCTGAATTCAACTTAACTGAAGGAATCATTCCTATCATAAAATTAAATATTCACATCCGTTATTATTATCGGACTAGAAACAATAATTTAAACTAATATCGAGATGCATTTTTAAAAATCATCAATCTGCCATCTTAACTACATTATATTCTACCTTCAGGCTCATGTTGTAGTTTTTATGAACATGATTCAAATAAATTGGCTCTTTTTCCTCGGTGGCTTCTTTAATTACTTTGTTATTATCCAAGGAACTGGTTTAATTTAAACGAACACAGTGTTCTTGCTACTACTACCCAGAGAAAACACAGACTCAGAACATGCTGTTTTGTAGTTACAGTGTGTGCTTCTGCATGTGGATGCCAAAACTGGTTTGGGCTTACCTGTTTACCTACCTTCATGTGATACAGAAGGCTCCTGAAGAGCCCAGCATAGTCACTTGTCCTGAAGACCTTGTGTCTCCAGATAAAGAGCAAAGGTAATTAGGCAATTAGATTAAAGGACATTGTTACAGAATATTAATTATATACCTGGGTAACACAGTTACTTCATTTTATGCAAAGCAATGTTGCCTTACCAACTGTTTGTATATTTTTAATCAAAGAAATGTGTGTAACAAATAAAGACAATAAATTAACACTCTTTGCTGTTGTGTCCTTATATTCCTCTTATAATCATATGGGTTAGTAACTCAATTCGCTACATAGGTGTAAGATTCTTTCTCCCCCTCCTTTTGGTATCTTTCCAACTAAAGTACATAATAAAATACATAAGAGGGTGTTTTAAAAAAAATGCAAGCAAACATTGGTACTTCATAAAATATTTAAAGACCTTACAAAAACGCAAAACTGTATTTCATTTCCTGAAACAGTTATAGTTTCAAACTCCATCTATTTCTTTTAAACCAAACCCATATGTGTTCGAGGCAGTTTTAATCTGTGGAAATACTTTATTTTTGGCTGGCCTGCATGAGTGAGCATTAAGTATGAAGCAACAAGTATGGCAAGTCAGGATATTGAGTAGCAATTGTACTATCTCAAAGAACAAATTGTTAAAATCTGAGCAATTTCAGCTTGTTTGTCTTTTCTGTGATTAAATATGAGCTACATGACCACATGTTACAACAATGGTCTAGGTAGATAGAATATTTTGATTTTTCTGTGTGTTTCAATGGGGAGAAATCTTCCATCTGCTACAAAGCTGGCATGTTGTGTCACCTCTCTCTACAGAGGACACAGGCACCATCCATTTTCAGAGCTGTGTTCTCATGTGTGGTCATATGGGGCCAAATCATCACACAGATTACTTGCTATTCCTTTTCCTTTATCACTTCCTTAACACTGAAAGGAGCTCTCAGAGGCAAGCTGCTGGGGACAGGAGCACTGGGGGGAGCAGGGAGGAGCAGGTCCCAGCCGCCGGTCCCAGGGCATGGACACCTGGGGAAGTCATTGCAGAACACGTGAAATGCAGCTCCTTCATGGGATGGCATTTCACACCATTCTTGTACAGACAGAAAGAACTGCTCAAAATACCAGCCAGAGGAGAGTCAGGCTGAGCCTCTCGCTGTACTTAATCTGTGCTTGCTGTAGACAACAACCCTGGTTGGCTCTGATGTATCCCCAGCATTTGATCTAATTTCTGTTGCTGTTAGTCAATTAATGCTGTCATCACAAAATCAGAGGGAGAGTATAGTACAAGCAAGGGTCTGTGGTTATTTTCTTTTTTAATGTGATCTCTGCTGAGCATAAGGTTTATATTTGCTTAATTAGAACTCTACTATAAACATTAATGACCCTAAGGCCAACCTGATTTGTTTGGGAAAGGTAATAAGTTATCTGACAGAACAGTTTGATCTCTGTATAGAAATCTTAGTCCAGCTGGAGCCTGACTACATCCTCAAGCTTCCCACCCGTTCATCTCACACATCTTTTACTGCACCACAATTCCTCTTGCAGCAGCCCCAGACAAGTCAGTAAAAAAAAAAATATAAAAAGCCTCGTCTTTCCCTTTCAGATGGATGCTCTGCTGCCCACCACAGCGCTACATCCTGAACAATCATTGCTTCTTGTGACTACTAGGAACGTGTCAGGATCTTGAAAGAAATAATTAGATGCCAACTTTGGATAATAGAGTATTTAAAAATCAATTAGCCTTAATGGGAATACTTCACAAGTTTTCTCATGATTCTGCTGTTTGACACAATGTGTTGAAGTGTGTCTCACAGACAAGTAATAGCCCAGTATCTCACGGGAAAGTGAAGCCTCCACTGTGATGTACTAAAAGTGCATTTTGCTGCTTCTGGAGTCCATTCATTTCTTGCCACACCAGCATCAATGAACTTCCTGGCTGCTGTCAGCATGTTTAGTGCACATGTCAAGCCCGCAGTGTGCTGGTCCTGACATCAAACAAACTGGCAGCGATCAAGATATTACCTCGAGCTGGCAAGAAAATAACAGGAGCATATAAGGAACAATAACTGAAATACTTCATCGACCACCCCAAGTTTCCTATATGTTGTGGCCATAGAATAATTAATCTGCACAGACAATGGCATAGTGTCAAATAGGAACAAATTGTATCTTTTGCTTCACAGTCCATGGAAATGTAGTTTTAAAGGTGAAGTTTTTGGGAGCATGTTCTGCTTTTTCATTTCTTGGGATCTGGAGGCTGGTCTGGTCCAACTTGCTCCCTTGCTGTAAGTGCATCCTTAAATATCTCTTACCCACAGAAGGCAGATTACAGACAAAGCACTGCTGGTTGGCTTGGCAGTTTGAACACTTTTTGGATCTGTTGTTTTCCTCGCTGTTTTCTCTCTGATGTTATGATGGGGCCGATTACTGACTGACTGATCCTTGGTTTGTATGCCTTTCTGGATACAACTCTCCCTGAATGACATTGACTTGAGTGTAAGATTTACTTCTAAGTACGTTAAAAATGCACATTTCATTTTTCTACCAGTCAGGAAAGGAAATCAAGGAACCACAGAAATGCCAGTTCCTCCCCTATTGTTACATCTCTGAGATCCCAGCACATGAGAAGTGGCAGATTCGGGCTCTATCCCCTTCTTTCCTGGGATGCACCTGAGCACATTTTTTCCAGGGAATGACCAGCACCAATCATCTACCAAGTTCTCCTAGGCAGAATTTTGCTTCACCCTTCCTGTTGGTGCTATATGCAGCTGCTACACCAAATATTATCCCTGCTAACCCACCCTGCAGAGAAGGTGCTTGAGAAACAGCAGGGAGATGAGATATTGGAGTTTCAGAGCCCAGTAAAATGAATATTTTGTCCTTTATCCCCAGCAGCAAAGTGCCAGCAGGGCAGATCAGGCAATTCCCATGCTTTGCAGCAGCCCTTTGCCTGGAGGAAAACCAGGGTCCAGTGCCTCCTACAGCCATTGCCCTCTGATATCTCAGATATGTGCTGTAAATCCTGGGCCAGGGGTAGAAGGGAATAAAGAACTTCAGCCCTGCTTGGTCCCCACTATTTCTTGATTAAAATACCCCATCCTACTTACATACATACACATACACACACTCACACACACACACACACACACACACACATTAAAAATCCAAATGCAAAACAAATCCCAAGCAAACAAACAGCTACTGTTGAATTATTGGCCAAACCAACTTGATGTTTTGCTGATGCTGTTTTTTAAAATGCTTTTGGTGTTGAACCAGTTTGATCTATTTTAAACATTTTAGAAATTGAACAGAATGGCTGCTCATGTAGTAGGTAAATATTTGTCTGCTGTGCATACTAACAGCACAAAGGTACTGTATGGGTTAGGGAATAGCAAAGATATTTAAAAATGCTTCAGAAGCTAAGTAAACAAAAACACATATATAAATCAAAAATAGCATAAATCAAATTTTGTCTGTGGGGTGCCCTTTCGAGCATCAGAGCGTGGGAAGAGACTGCTGTGAAACATTAAAAAAAATAGCTCTATTTGCATCATTTCAGTGATTCCAAACAAAACAGCCATCATTGCATGAGATGAATAAGGGATGCACTTTCCCCTGTCATTTTGCCTGGCACTTTCTGACATCAGCTCAAACTTTAAGCAGCACTCAGCCAATCCTGCAGCATTTTCATATTACTTTGGCCATAAAATAAATAAATAAGCAAACCCACCCAGATGCAGC
Organism: Nicator chloris; assembly: GCA_013400495.1. Lineage (NCBI taxonomy): Eukaryota > Metazoa > Chordata > Aves > Passeriformes > Pycnonotidae > Nicator > Nicator chloris. The sequence goes on along the minus strand of WAAE01008806.1, from coordinate 57,477 downwards.
AGCATATCTGCGTAAATGGATTGTTCAGAGATCTCTCCTTGAAGTTAGTTTCTCAGGCTTTTTAAATGGGTGGCCTTGGGCTCATATATCTCTTTAAGTACCAACACTATGAATCACCTTGAAGAACTTCTTTAAAAAAAAAAAAAAAAGGGAAAAAGAAAAAACTCTCTACTGTTGTAATAAAAATGAAAAATGGAGCTCCTTCTGGCTTCCACTATCTAAGAACTGTGTCATCGTTTTCTTTTCCTTCTTATTCTAGTTTATAGACTTAAGGAATAAACATTTCCCAGGATTTGGCTGACAAATATTTGTATACGAAAGCACCTGCACGATTAAACAGAACAACATGCTTTTAACTTGTCCTTTACTCTGCTCAGCAATCAATTCTTTTGCAGATTTGCATAGTTATGATGACACAGTAGCAAGGAGCTCTAAGCACTTGTTCCATCTACTCTCTTTTCTCAAGGGCTTATCTTTCAAGTATATTAAAAATATTGCTTTGAGCTGTGCAAGGTGACAGCTAGGACCTCGAGAAAAGATCTGGGGACGATTCTTCACACTGCTCCTGGAAGCAGATGGGAATGGAGGGTATGGCAGCACCATGTCCCCTTTTCCCAAAGCAACAGGTAGAAGCAGATAACTTGGGGTAGATGGACAAGATTCCTTCTTAGCTGCCCCCATCGTGCTGTTGGGTGTTTGGTGGATTTATTTAATGCTGCTGTTGCCAGTAAAGGCAGCCTGCAGCAGAAAGGAGGCTCCTGTGTGCCTGTCCCACTCCCTTGGGCATGAAGCCAACCCGTGTTCTCTTGTCTTCTCATCTCTCTTTTACTCATGATAGAGTATTGGTGAAGGATTCATTTTTAGTCATGGTAATCTATTATGTTTAAAAAGTGAAGTTTAGAATTGGAGATTGGTTATTTTTCTGAATTATCTTAAGAATTTATACAAAATAAGACTGAATTTTGCAATTTTTCTCAAAAATTCATTGCAAGGGGAAGAAAAAAAAAATAAAAGGAGAGCAGTAAAAAAACCCAACAGGGCTGTATTTAGCATCAGAATATGTTCAAGCATGGAAGTATTTTCTGTTCTCCAGTCAACAAGGAATTAATTTTGAGATTTGATTTCCTCTTTTTCCTAGTAAGCACAGCAAGAATCGAGGAACTAGCAAGGAGACAAAGGATGGGAATACAGGGAAGGAAGGCATCCCATTGATGGTTTTGTTTGTAACTGTCTGGCTTCCTGTTCTAATTTGTTTTCATAGAGGTTTTCCCTTCATCAGCCCACTGCCTGCCTTGCTCCTGCTTTTGAGCCCTTCCAGGTCTGAGAGCAGCTGTGCTAGCCTTGAACATCACTGCATAGCTGGGCAGAGCCAGTGATGACCCCGTGGGATACTGAGAGACTGCAATACCCCCTGGGGTGCTTTGATATAGATTAGGGTCTGGAGAAACCGAAGACAAGTGCCTTTTCTCCTCTGATCTTGCCGTGAGGAAGCGCAGAGGAGGAGGGGGCCCATTTCACCTGCAGTGTGGGATCTGGCATTGAATCACCTTCTGGGAATGGGATGCAGAACATGAACAGAATAAATTCATCTGAAAGGAGCTCTTGTGCCCAGAGAACAGCCCTATAGTCAGGAGAGTGAAGCTGTGCATTTATATGCAGTGTGGAGGGTTGGCGAGGCTGCTCTCTGTGCTCCAAGCGCTCTCTTGGTTAGACTTCAACATGACAGACAGCCATCAGGTGCAGACACAGATGGGAGATGTAGGAATTCATCCTAGAGAGGACTGAAATAGCTCCTGACATTCAGAGAGCTGCACTGGAGATGGACACTTCACAGAGAAGTGGGTAAAAACTGCCGTGGCTCAACGTGAGGGGGTGGGGAACATGGAAGAAACTCTGCCTCCTTCAGAAAATATCTTAGCACATCCCAAAAAGAGGTGTCTTCTCCAGGCTGGGAGCACCTGAAGCAGCTTAGCCAACTCCTCTGCTCTCATGGAGCAGCTGAAGCAGTTGGAAATTTGATATTCTTTTTGCACATCGAGATCTGAGTGGTCTTTGCTGCTTCAGGGAATCCCAGGTGCTGCTACCTGCCCACTGTGAAAGGCCCACTTCAACACTCCCTGAAATGCAGGAGCACATCACATGTCTTCCCTGAATTATGCACAAATCAGTTATTGAAATGGATGTTCAGGGCTGACTTCATAAAAGCCTTGCAGGATTGAGCATCGGAGTGGTACTCTGTACAAACGGATTAGGAATTTTCTTCCCATTCAATCATCCCTTTCTGTTTGCAGTGTGGGCCTTTCTTTTACCACATACAACGATTTGCAGCCCCAGGTTTTGGGCTGCCACTGCTCTTGTGCTTCTGGTTTGGTTTTTTTATGTGCCTGTGGAAGCAAAGAGCAAGCAGAGTAATCTTAGGTGGAGTAGAGATGCTTCAGATAGGAGCTTGTTAAAAACCATCAGCTCTGCATGCAGGCTGGTGAGAAAAATGGCATCCAGTGTTGTACTTTTCCAAAAGAAAAGGAAGAACATGGCAAATTAGCAGCTAGAAATTAAAGACAGGTAAAATGCCACATTGTCTTACTTGGACAGGTTTGATATTGCTTAATCAGTGCTTCAGCAGCTAAGCTGTGAAGGGATGACACACACTTCAAACCTGTGGTGATTCACAAGCAGCACAGCACATACCGGCAGGAGCAGCCATGGGATTCCACATGAACAATCAGAATTTCATTCAGATAGGTTTCAGCAAGCCCTGACTCAGTCTCTCACGAATTCTCTCTCAGGGAAATTCTTTGTCCTGCTTCACTTATAACTAGTCCTGGGCTGGAACGATGAAAATGTTTAACAGTGTTCATTCAGAAGCACTACAAATAAGGAGTGTACTGAAAGACAGAGGGATTTTCACATAAAAAGAGTGAAAAACCTTAGAATGAACAGCATTAGATCAAGGTGCAAACCAGCAGCACCTTCATTTTTATTACATGCACACACACACACACACATGCACAGACCCCAAATTGCCTGGTTAGCACTTATCCTTGCTTTCAATTCTGAGAAATATTATTGAAATGAACCTTGGATATTGTATTCTGAAATGGGTATAAGGCAACGCCTCAACCTGCCCCCATACTGCAATCTTTCTTTCCAACCCCAGCCCCAACCCCAACGGACTTGTCAGCAGTTTCTATCATTAGCAACATAATCCCTCCTCTCTCCCGCTCTTTCTTTTTTATGTTTTCCCAGGGCTGCACCAATAATGAATAATTTACCAGTGTGGAGAAAGAAAAGTGTCACTACTGGAGTCTCAAGGCTCATCACTCACAAACCTGTCACATGGTCAAGAGTCATCAGTGCCATTATTTGTGTGAAGAGAAATTAGCACTAATCTACTGCTGAGTCTCTTGCTCCAGCCACTGTAAATGGTGCCAGATTCTTAACAGAGCAGATTGTCTGTGCCACTGTAAATTGCTTATCTCAGTAAAGTTAAAAAAAGGAAAAAAGCCTCCTTACTCCCTTCACAAAGGACAGCCCACATGTGTTTAGAATTAGAGGAGAGGCACTGTAATGCAAAGGGCTGTTACCTTTCCCACACTGGAGAAGAGCTAGAGATTTGATTTGCCTCTCTGCTGTTAATACATACCACTGAGTCCAGAGAAGGGGATCCAAGCAGGACTTTCAAAGGTGCACATTCCTGTGCAAAAGGAGATGTGGCTTTCCATGTCACAGAATAAGCATGTGAATGCTAAGATTTTAATTTTAGGGAGGAGAGGAAACGCCCTATACTGAACTATGAAACATAAACAAGGCACAACATAGAACAAAATGGTGTCTTGAGTAAATAACCAGGGCAACAATGAGAACTATTGTGTGAGGGGCTTCCCCCTGTGAAAAAGGGAAGGGTAATGTGCTCAATTTGCTCCAGCAGTCATTTCCATCCATCAGTCCAGGGATTTTAAACCTGCTCCCATCAGCAGGTTTTTGGAACACCCACTACGCAAAATCCACAGCAAAAGCAAAGCTGCCATTGGCCCAGCTCATCCCAGTGGCAGAAGAAGTGACAGCTGTGGCTCGAAGGCAGAAAATCCCACAGTCCCTCCTCGAGGCCTCAGTGGATCTCATCAAAGGGCAAGGTTTGTTCCCCACCGGGGACCAGCCCCCACATCTGGTGAAGTCCAAGCAGAGTTCCAGTCAAAAAAATTTTTTTTCCATCTCTAAAGGTTTGAAATGGTTTAATTTTCTCCCTCTGTGCTTCCTTTTGTTTAAAATAATTTTCCAATATTAATTTCTAGTAAAATAAACCTGTCTGAATAAATGAATTATGAGTGCAAAATGTAGTCCTTTGGATCATGGGGGACGCTGGCCTAAAGTCAGAAACATGGCTTTATAAAACATAATTTGGGAGCAAGAACTTTTTTGATTTCGTTCAGAAAAGTACTTAATTTGTTAAAAAGTCTTTCCTTTTCTCACTCTGGGAGGATATGCAGGTCTCCAGGCTGGCCCTGTGCCTGGCAGCCAGCCTTTATGATTGCCCTCACACTTCTTGGCAGCGCAGCTTTGCCAAAACACACTCTGGGGGCACCCCCAGCTACAGCAGCCAGCGTAATCCCTGAGGTGGGAGGCTGCATGAGAAACATAACACAGCCCTGGGCTGCATTATGGTTTGCACCTAAGGTACTCCGAGGACACTATGCATCCTACCTGCCAAAAATTCACCTCCTCGCAGCCCTTGGAGGTCACTCTGTCTCCACCTGAACCTGCAAGAAGACTGAGTTTGCTGTGGAGCAAAACAGGGATGGATAATGCAGCTTGGAGAGCTCAGTGTCACAGTGAGAGGAGGACTGGGGTGTGGGAGGGTTCCTTAGTGCTGGCACTGGGAGGGACCCCAGAAGTACCCAGCCCTTATGGAAATATGTGGATCCAAACACGAATGTAAAACCTCTAGGAGCTTTTAGATAGCAAAATAAGTGTGGCATTTAAAGTGCAGAGATATTTGAACTTTTGCTTTTTTTTCTTCCCAAGATTTATCTGTTTCCTTTAACTGAAAAAAGGCAGAATTTCAGACAAGCTTTCTGTCAATTGTGCAAACTAATGGTCCTAAAGCTGGATTCCTGACTGAATTTCCTGAGTCCTTTCCAAAACTTATCCTCTCCACTATCCCTCTTGTCTTGATTTTGACTGTATTGACACTCAAGATTGGGAAGTGGCCATTCTTTAAAAAAACTTAGCAGATGAGCAGCCCAAAAAACATCCAGATTCTCCTTCCTTCTTTACTTTTCCTCCTGCTCAAAGTCATCTATTCCACTGTAGTTGAGTGTCCCAAGTCAACACACACCACTGCCAAAGAACCTCCACCTCACTGCATTGGCTGCATCCCCAGTGCCCAAATCTGAGTCTCTTCCCCACAGTCAAAGATTCTGTTACTCATCACATCCTTGCCAAGAGAAATTACCTGTTTTACAATAAACTAAGGCATTACAAATGTTTTCTGTGACTGTGGGACCAGGAATCATGGGAGGGGACTTACCCTCAGTGAAGTCCAGTTGCTGAAGAGAAGGATGAGATCTGTGAAAGAGCTGCTTGACTGAAGAGGCATCTCCTGGTGATGCTGGGGTTCAGGTCACTATATCTTGCCTCTATTCCTCTTTATCTCTGCACAGCAAATCGCTGTTGCTGTTTCAGGTCACTAGAGCAAAGATGCAGAAACCTCAATTAAAGTGTTTGAAGGGACTCTTCAGAAAGAAAGTGAATGTGGCTGAGACAGACCCTATTCTTACATGGATTTTACTGCGATTTTGCTCGGGAACCCCTGATGCTTTCTAGCTCCCTGAGCACATCTGTTGCTGGAAACATAACAGTGTTTACCTTGTTAAAAGCAACTTGTGTCAAAAAGCATCAAGAAGGAGCAGAGTGGCTGTGGAGGCTCCTGGGAGAGATTTCCTCCATGTGCTGCTCCCAGCAGCTCGCAAGGTGAAGGAGAGGGCACCCTCGGCCCCTTGCCTGGACTCGCTACAAAGGCAGTCTTAGCAAATCATAGCACCTCAGTTAACCACGGGAGGATTGGTCTCCACCTTCCACAGGGAGGGCAAGAAATTCAGCTCTTAAACTGCCTTACATCATTCCATTGGCAAACAAGGACTTTCTTCATCTGGCAAGGTGTATGTTGAAGCCGTGAAACCTGCAACTGCAGATCTGCAAGGCAGGTCTTGGCTTCCTCTGTGATTTTCTAGTGTCTGCACCCCCAGCATGGTATCATCAGGCTAGGTGATGGGACCCCAGTGCTGCCTGGCTAGATCAGAACCTCATAGATGACAGAGTAACACCCACAAAAGGCATTTTGGGTTCCTGCTCCATCTATCCTGCTGAGCATTTCGGTCTTTTCAGTCACATTTATTTTGCCTCCAAGGAAGAAGTTTATTATGACCTTTGCCCAGAGCAACTGGAACCAGCCCGCAACCTGAAATCTGTAACATATCTGATGATGTCAGCTCACACTTTTCTGCAAGCCTCCCCTGGACTGAGTCACAGCAGGAAGGTTCAAAGTCAATACTCAATATGAGCTTAAAGATATACTGCCAGTGGCCTAATTTATTGATAATTCCGAGTAGAGTGAATTTTCCTGATTTGTTGCTGCTCCCTTGTCTATATCCCAGTGCAAATGAAGAAGGATGCCCTTCCCATATCAGTAACAAGCTTGACAGGATTCAATTATTTTAATTTACAAATACAGCTGAAGTACTTTCTTTAGTTATTTCTCAGCACACACTTTATGCCCTTGTACCTTGCCAGGTATCAAATTTAAAAAAAAAAAAAATTCAGAATTTAAAAGTATTACAGGAAGACTCTGACCATGTTTAACATGTTCATGGCAAATTGTTCTCTGTCCAATGTACATCCCAAAGTCTTTTTCAGCAGTTGTGGATGCTTCAAAATGATGCTAAAACAAATCAGAGTAGCAATCTGCCTCCGAACAGAAAAGCTCAGGTCACTCATCACGTGTGTGAGCTCCTGAAAAAGCTCTTTGGCTGGTAAACATAAAGCCCATTAGAACCTGCTAAACAGATGTGACGCACACGCATTGAAACTTGTGAGCACGTTGCTCTCTTTCACCATCATACCAGGCATTAATGGCTGGGTATCAATTGTATTGATTACCAGCACTTCAAAACACAACCCACCATCTAGACTGGCTGCTCTCACAAGCAGCAAGCACTCCCTAAGCAGGGGAATGTCATTTTTGTCTCTGCAGAACTGTTGACTCAGAATGTCCTGTGATACATTTCTTGCACTGCCATGGCTCTGAGCAGAGCGGTCTCGTAGACCTCTGCAAAAACAGCTCCTGCTGCAGGGCCACTGCGAGATTTGTAGCACCACTCATGAGTGCCAATATCTCCCAGTGACTTGACGAGCCTCTCTGAAAAACAAAATTCTCTTTTTTTCCAAAGAACTCTCTGATTGATGTAGTCTGCAGCATTTGTCTTTTGTCAACTCATGCTTGCCTCGTGATGCTGTGATAAATCACAAATGCTGTGGTGCACTAGTTGGTTTTGCTGCACTCCAAACCCATTGCAGATATAGATGTAAACAGTCACTTCAAAACTTAACCTCTTTTTTTTCCAGCTTTCTTTACAGAGGCATGTTTTACAACTACTGATGTCTGCTTTCTCTCACACTTTATTATTATAAATTAGCAGGGTCAAAGAGCTCCCCTTAGGAAGGTTTAAAACAACACTTTTCCCCCCTGGTTTTAATGCCCTACGCCAGTTTCTCTGCCATCTACTGTGTAGCAGCATACCTCCCACTTGCCTTTGTGATCCCAAATATCTCTGCCCTGATTCATTGTTGGGGCATGCAGTGGGAGCCAGATCACAGCACTTTCATGCAGACCTTTTTATAAGAGCACAACAGTACCCCTTAAAAGAAAGGAAATCTCTTGCTTGAGGGAAAACAAAAACACACATGCACAAAAAAACCCCACAGCAACCTTATATTATAGTCTGCAGCTAAATCTGGAGCTGTGGACCTCAAGCCAAAACATAACAACAGTTTAGGGAAAGTGGCATAATATATATTGTAATTACAAGGTTCCACTACAATAACAGACCAGAGAACTGGCCAAAAGGTGAGGTTATTTGTCTTTGTTGGAGGAGGGAATATGGGTAGGTTATTTTGGCTGAATTTTTTTTATTTCATTAAAAGGGAGAAATGGAACATTCCCCTTTCCCCATCACTCTCCACCCAAATGGCAGCTCCTACATGCTCTGTCAGCTGAGGTTAGCTCCATAACACAGATCTCTTTTCACTGAGCTATTCTTTTACTAGTAGCTGTAATGGGCTATTATCTGTGTGACACAACCTGTGGACTGGCAGAAGACACCTCTTTCTCCTCCACTGACAGATTGAAGAGCTAAATTATAATTTAAGGAACCAGGAGCCCAATTCTGTCAAAACATCTCGTGTGATGGTTTCTTATTCAAGAGAAAACTATACATAATCAAGTTTTTGCTTGAGCGTATGAGGGTTCCAGACCGAAAAAGAGATATCAGAGACAATATCAAGTAAGTGATGTTAATGCAGAGATGACCTTCTAGCTATTGTGTGCTGAGGGTTTAACAGTTTAAGAAAAGCTCAGTAAGGAAAACAGATATTGCTAGCTTTGCTAAAGTCAAAACGTGAAAATAATTCCAAATCAAAGTGAAATTGACTGTCTGAATTTCACAGAATAAACAAGACAATACAAAAATTAGTTAATTCCATAGGTGAGACAAAACATCTGACAGTTTTAAATTCTTTCATTTTGAAGACTTTATGGTTTTAAAGCTTATAAGCTAACACATGAGATATTGTAATGCTAAAAATTTAGTGAGTGTTCTTCCACTTAAATTAACAGAAGATGAATTTAAAAACATTAAATGATACTTCTTGAAGGATTATATGTAACATTCCCAGTGCAAGTTTAAACAAATGTCAAGGTGCCCTGCTCTTGGCATCCCAACTTTTTGATTTGTAAAGCAGCTTTTAGATAATTTAACAGCCAGAAATGGTTTAAAAGAAAGAGAATTTGCTGGTATGTGTAACAATTTGTATTGTCTGTCTCAGACCTCATAACTTCTTCCCATTCCTCTGTGACAAGTGTTGATGGGAACGCTTGTGGTGTGTTTTCACTCTATGTGGAAACAAAACCTTTGATAGTATTTTTCTCCCAACTCTAAGTTATTTATATAACACTATTTACTTTTCCTATATGCTGATTTTGGCTGGAGTAGGGTTATTTTTCTTCATAGAAGCTAATGTAGGGCTGTGGTTTGGATTTGTGCTGGAAACAGTGTTGATAATCACAGGGATGCTTTAGCTCTTTCTGAGCAGGGCTTACACAGAGTCAAGGCCTTTTCTGCTGTTCAGCAGGGAGCAGTCTGGGGGGGCACAAGGGAGGGGACTTAGCTTGGACAGCTGACCCCAACTGACTACAAGGGTAGTCTGTAACCTGTGGAATCATGCTCAGTATAAAAAGCTGGGAGAAGAAGTCAGAAGGGGAAGGATGTTTGAAATGAGAGTGTTTGTCATGCCAAGTAACCTGTCCTGGTGGAGCTCTGTTGTCCTGGAGAGGGCTGAACACCTGCCTGCCCAGGGGAAGTTGTGGATGAATTAATTCTTTACCTTCACTTGGGCATGGGGTTTTACCTGACTTATTGAACTACCTTTATTTCAACCCACGATATTTCTCACTTTTACTCTTCTGAAACTCTGCCCCCTCTCCCTGGGGAGACTGAGCAAGCAGGTGGCTGTGTGGTGCTTGTTGCCAGCAGGGGATATATCCCAACATCCTATGAAATATATTTTGATATTCTAGGAATAAAACTAAGAGGAGATTGTGGCAGTGATCTTAGGGACAAAGCTACTTCTAACCCCAAAATTTTACATTGATAACACCTGCTGAAGGTGACTGGCAAACTTTACAGAATCCAACTCACAGGAATTCTAATACAGCACTCCTGCTTCAGTTCAAGCAGGGATATCTTTGATCTCTCTCCTGAACTCAGCTTTGAGATGGTTTCAGAGACACACAGCAGGCAGGAGTACAAGGTGAGCTTTACCACTGGGATTTCTTTTGACAGTCACAATCACACATCAAAAGAAGCGAGACAAGCTAATTTAAAATAAAGGAAACATGACACAGTGTTTGCTGAATGCTGGCTGTTCTCTTTGGATCGAGTGATGCCCCCACCCCAACACATCTGGGCAGGTCCTGTGGGAGTGCATTACAGACCCTGCTCTTAACAAAATTCATGCTCACTGTCTGAAATTTAATTTTAGAACTAGTCCTCTACGAGTCTCCTCTTGCTTCCTCTCTGACTCCTATCTGTAAGATACCCTGCCCTTACAGGCAGCATTCTCCACAGCCAAGATCTGTTCAAATGAACTGTCTTCTCACAGCTGGGGAAGACCAAAGTAGAAAGTAGTTCCTCTTCCCCAACATGTATTTAGGGGCTAAGGGGCCAAGCCTCCCTATCTTAATCCAGTTGTTTCTGTATCAATGACAGGAACACCCTCCTATCCTCCTCTTTATGAACTCTGTCGATTCTCACCTGGGTGAATGGAGCCAGATCCAGTGGCACAAAACTAGAGGCTCTGCAGTCACAACTGCACACTCTACATTTACCCATGTTAATGCTGGTAACAGACTACTTGTTCCCTCTTTTTGTCCTTCCTCTGTGGTCCCACACCTTACCCCAAAGGAAGAAGTAGCTGCTGTTGCACTTAACTCATCTGCAACAGACTCTGCTGAGAGCCCTCCTTTACTACCCCTGCCCAGCATCCACTCACTCTTACCCTGACTTCAATAATTCACCTGGAATCACAGCAGGGAATTGCTTTGCTCTGATGCTTTCCTGAACAGTGGTAATGATCAAAAATATGTCAAGACACAGAAAATTCACAATTTTCAGTTTATTCTAGAGATAATTTTTTATCCCTTACTTTTTCTTCTGGAAACTTAGAGATCCCAGATTCCTCCCTGAAGAGTCCATTAGCACCCAATGTGTTGTCAGCCTGAAGGTGAATCTAGAGCACTTGTGTAATCTTTCAGTCTCTTTCTCAACAGAATAATTTAGATCTGTTGAAGCTTGCAAATGCAAAGCTTTTGTTGTCTAGCTTGGAAAACATGTATGTATATCTCTATATACACATGCATACAAATGTATTTGATTTCCATTTGGATCTTCAAACATCTTTTTGAAATGCGTCCATCATAAAGACAGCGCTGTAGCTGCTTCCTACTTTGTGATTCAATGGTTACATTGACTATTTTGCAACAGCTTGAGATTTGGAGCTCACTTTGAACTGTTTATGCCTAAGACCACTACTTTTGGAGGCACTGCTTGCCAGATCCACTGCCGTGAAAGTCTGCCACCGTCCTTGTCCCTGCTCGTCTCTCCACATTTGTCTTTATTGGAATGCAGTTTCTTTGTCTTGACCGGTTTGCCAAGCCTCGTGTATCACTCTGTCTGACTTTCTCACTCTTACAAGTATTTCTTTTTCTGTCTACTTTTCTATTATCTGGAAAAGTTCCCAATTGTCATTTCATGACTATATAATGAGCATTGAACTACAAATAAATATACTTACAGATTAGAAGCAATTTTGTACGTTTGTATTTATTTTGTTCTTACTTTCAGATTATTTATGAATGTTCTGAACAAAGGATGACTCAAAATGGCTTGTAACATGACTTCTCTGTATATGACTTCTTAAGACTGCTGAGACCCTTGCAATTGCTCTCTCAGAGTCTCATTTTTCAATCACAACACTACTCGATATTAAGACAAAATCTGCAAAATTTCTGAGTATCGTCAAATAAACTCACAGCCTCAAATCATGAGAGCTACAGTGATGAAAAGTGGTCCTGAGCAGAGACCTGCTGGCCATAAGTACACAGTCATGGGGCCTAGTGATCCCAAGCCTGTAATATTACTGTTTTAAATCTTCTATCAGTCTTTACATTCAGGAACTCTGTGTTGTTAACATTCTAGCATGACACCAGCCACTTAAAAATTATTCCCTCAGTGTTCTTAGCCTTGCTAAACAGATTTTTTTTTCACACACAACGAATATTATTTCTCTTAGACCAGGGCCTCTAACAAAAGTGAGCAGGAGGGCTTCAGCTCATCCTGTGTAGCTGGCAAAAATGGAATAAAAACACATTCACCAAGCTGACCTCTTGGTACTCTTTCGTCTCCTGTCTCAACTGAGGCAGCACAGTGGCATTCTGTACATGTCCCTGGGGCTACACCAGGCACCTACACTGATATTTATTGCTTATTATCTGGTTATGAGGAGAATGGGTGGCTTTACTTGAGAAAATAATTTATTTAGCATATAACAAGTATAAATGCTTTCAAATGAGATAGAAATAAATTTGAACATAAACACAGCCTTCAGAAAGCAGGAGGTTTGGCTGGCTTTGGTCAACAACGACAATAGAAATGTGATAACTTCCTTTTGCCCATATATTTAACAGAAAAGGATTTTTCAGCCTATTTTATTTCTGGAATGTTTCAAAGTCCCCCCCACATAAGCAACTCACCTGAGAGTAGTACACAGCAGTTACAAAAATGCCCCAACAATGCCATTCTATTCTCTGCCTTATTTGATGAATGTTATTTAATTTCCTGAATCTCAGGTAATTAAATGCCATTCTATTCTCTGCCTTATTTGATGAATGTTATTTAATTTCCTGAATCTCAGGTATGATGCTCTCTCTCTTTTCCTCTGAAACACCCGTACTTGTGGGCTGAGACTAGAATCCATATTCAGAGCTGTCACAAAAGCAAAGAGGAACATCTAGGCTTCTATGTCCCCACTACATTCTGGCAAACATTGTTCCACACATGCCTATTCCACACTTTTGTCTTCCCAGCATGTGGGGGGCTGGTTGGTTCTGGGGACTTTTCGCTGTCTTGCTCAGGGGCAGCAGGGACAGCATGTTTGTCCACAGGCCCTGGAGGGGCAAATCTTAGAGGCTGATAACTAGACCAGCTTTCCTGAGAAGAGTGGTTGATTTGTCCCTGGTATAACTCTGCTGATTCTAATGGCTTTTTACCAGGGATGAATTTGGCCCCATGTTGTTAGATGTCTGCATATTAGAAACAGTCATTTGCTACAAGGGAAACAGTCAACATCTTATTTGCATCCATGCATATCAACAATGCAATTAGGGCAAACTTCTTTGAGAATTGGATTCAGATGGTAATTAAAGTATTGTGTTATGAATTTTAATTTGGCATTAGTGAAGTAAATTATTCTGTATTGCTCTGTTCTCACAGTTTGGGCAGAATACATTATGCTTTGCTTACTGAGACCTTTGAATTAAAAAAAAAAAAGAAAATGGAGCCTGGTTCCTCTGTCCTTAGAATCTAATTGTGTGGAAGAAAATGAGTTACTTAAAACCTTTTACCAGTGATTCAAAGTCAAACAGCAGTGAACATCATTCCTTTGATACCCTCCCACAATTTGGGGACTCAGTTGGAAGGGCTGGGGAGGAAACTCTTCCAAGCAGCAATAATTTGTAAGATTCAATTAAAAAAGAAAGCACATAAAAACAACTACTTTGAAAAGACAGGTGAGATACAAACATTTTTAAAAAACCAATGTCTACATCTCTATCACTGATAATGATATTTGGCCAGCAGATGTGAGCTTAGAAAATCAGAGTGAACTTACAAAACCATACTGGACTCCTGACATACGTGGAAGAGTAACATGCATATACATATAATGTTTGTGTGTGTGCTTTCGTGTCTGAAGTTTTGAAGGTGTGACCTGCTAAGTAGCACAAACTCTAAGTTTTAGCTTCTAATGTTTTGCATTGATATTTTGTTCAGAAACAGGGTGCTGTTTTTCATGTCCCAAACTCCATGTGAGTAGTTGGCAGAGAGTTTTAAAGGAAGAGTAGTAAGGACAACACAATGACTGTTGAAGTATAACTCTTTTTGAGCGTAAGAAATCTAGGTGCATGCATGTGGAGAGGAAAGGTTTTCAGTAGCTGTCTGAGAAGTATTTAATGGCAAGTGAACCTCATCATGCAAGATGTTCCACATGTTTGCAGTAAAAGACAATCATTGCTTGCAGAATTTGCCCTCCAAGTTGACAAGACAGAGGGCACACCATAGGAAGAGTAAGATGTTATTCCATCCATAGTATATGGCACACTGATCTCCTTTCTTCATCAATGTTTTCCTTTGATCCAGCCTTCCTCCCAGCTCCTGCATCAACAGCATCTAGGCATTCTTATGGTTTGGCCAAGCAAAAAGGTCTAGAAAAGGCAAGAGATAAAAATCAATTATGTTCAACCCTTTTTTGGCAGCGTTGATCCTGCCTGGACACCAGGTGCCCACCAAAGCTGCTGTATCCTTGCCCTCCTCAGGTGAACAAGTTCTGCCAGGAGTCTGCTCCAGTGTGGGCTTCCCATGGGATTACATCCTCCTTTGGGCACCCATCTGCTCCAGCTTGGCATCCTCCAGGGTCTGCAGGATATCTGCTCCACCTTAGACTTCCATGGACTACCCTTCCATAGCCTTCTGCCCAGGCTGCAGGGGAATCTCAGCTCTGGCTCCTGGAGCATCCCTTCCCCCAGCTTCTCTACCCTTTCCATCCAGGAAATAAGCGAACAGCAAAACTCCCTCTAGGCAGGGGGAGACCTGGCTCCTGTTGCCAGCCACAGAACTGCCCCCAGCAGGATCCCCAAGAGGGTTTGCACTATGGGGTTGATGAGGGGGGCCCTCATCCCACTCCACGTTATGACCCCTCAGTACTGTCTGTGTCCTTTGTAAGAGGCATTTGCCTGACCTACTCTTGAGGACTTCTGGTGACAGAGGTGCTATGTTTTCTCTAGGCAGCCCATCCCAGTATTTCACAATCTTACAGTTAAAGTCAAGTATGTGCTCATATTTGACTGGAATCTTTCTTACAGCAATTTAAGTCAATCAGGCCTTGTTCTTTGACTAGTGAGAAAAATCTTCAAGTCCATTTCAAGTCAATGAAGCCATGGCAGTTTCTACTCCCTAAAGGTATAAAACTGGGAGGTGTTTGAGTTTTTTGTTACATGGGAGAAGTGCAAGTTCTTTTGTGGTCTGCATTTCTTAATAGAAAAAAGTTGCAGCTAAAATTCCAGAGCGTCAAACTGCCATACAAAAAGGTTATGCTTTTAGTATTTCTCATTTAGAGAGCTAAAGAGCCAAATGTTTCACAAAGACTAGATGCTCTCATGAGAATGAATTTCTCCATGATTTTCATAGTAGATTAAAATGTTTAAGACTTAAATAATCTTTGGATGAGGTCCTGACCTCATGTTTGTATAAATATGGGCTTGTTCAGCTGAAGTCTATGGAGCTATATAAAAATAGCACCAGCGTAAGAGAGGATCCAGCCCAGAATATGTCAGCATATCCTCAGCCCCATGATATTGCCCAGCACCATACAGCCTGGCCCCATATGCTTCCAAGTGTCCTGACAGAGGTGTTTGCAACTGCTGCTGGAGCGCTCGGGTATGTGCTACAGTATGAAACAGATGGTAGCTCCATGTAAAATAATATATCCAAAGGTACCACTGCAAGAGCCCTCACGGTGTTTTGTCTTTGAGGTAAGTCTGCTACAGATGTTAGCCAGAGGACATACTAAGCTTATTCACCGGATGTCTTTAGGGAAGGTGGATGCTTCACCACCTCAGGAAACCAAAAATATATTACATTTTCTTCTTGCTGAGGTTAGTATTTATATTCAGATGCTGTGCATCAATTCCCCATGCTCTGTGTGTGCAATGTGGGTGTTCCCTGTTGCTGGTGAGGTGTGTGCAGGTGTCACAGGGGGCAGGCAGAGCCCACAAGGGATAACATCTTCTGCCAGTAGTGCAGCGCGGCAAAAGCCACGGCAGTGGCACTCGGCATCCAGCGCGCCCAGCTGCCCAGTCCTAAATGCTACAGAACATTAAAAAGTAACAACAACAAGAACAACAACAACCCTATGATGTCCCTCTTCATTAACTTTTTAAAGCATCTGCTCACTTTGTGGAATCACCATTCTATCGCGTGGTCAATAATGTATGAAATGAAAAACTCCTGTCCACTCTGTGATGAAAAAAGCAGATGGAGATTTACAGTAACTGCTTAGTACTATTTTTGGTAGACCTGAATTCAGGGGAAATAAATTTTAAAAATCCGACAAACACAAAAAAGAGCAGAGGCAAGAAAATTAAATTAAACAACAAAAAGGGTCAAACATTTTAAAGACTGTTGCAGTGAGGGAAATATATTTTTTCTTACTTAATCTCTTTTTGTCACCTGCTCACAAGAGAGCCACAGTCTAGAGAAAAAGCAATGCCATTTTTTCCTTAATTTCCTCTTTAAAATGAACTTATTGCTCATGGAAGACACTTATCTCTGCTAGCCCTCAAGACCCAGAATTAGGAGTAAATGCACATTTTCAATCCATCCTCCCATCACTAGCAATCTCCTTGACCTATTAACCATCTCACTGTTAGGCTCAGCTGAAACATCTGTCCAGAGGTGGAACATGGCAGGATTTTTCTGACTGTGTACAGCCCTCCAAGGCTGGAGAAAAGCTTTGCCCTCTGCAATTAACGTACTCGTGTAGAGAATAAAAAAACAGTGACAAAATATATTCTAGCCCTTTCTTCTTAAAATTAGAAGGTGCTTGCTGTTTGGCAGAATGGGCTAACTGAAAGATGTTGAGTAACATTTTCAGAAGTATATTTACAAAAATAATATGCTTAGCCATCATGGCATGCTGTCTGTGTCCAGTGTGACTCTTCCTGCTGCCACTGCTACTGAACTCTCTTGCAGAGGGAGCAGCACTGACAGACCTACATACGCAGCATTGATAAAACCTATTTTGGGTGCAACCTGCCAGGGAAGCTTCCAGAAATGGTGCTGATCCCTGAATCTATCCTTATTCCTGTTAATGTGGCCTGCTTCATTGCTAGGGTTGCTGCCCCAGCCTCCTCTAACTTTAGCACGTGGGTCAGAAAATTCACTGTCGAATGGCAGCAATGAATGGCTTCTTCATCTTACAACAGCTCACAGCAAATTGTTGTAATCTGCATTTCCAGCTACAGGAGTTTTGGAGCAGAATTAATTGTAAATGACTTCTAGCCTAGTTATAATCTAAAATACTGTTTCATTTTGGCAGTAGAAAGGAACTGCACTTTCTGCATAAAGCCAATGCCTGTAAAACAGAAGAAAGCAAAGCATGATCAGTGTGGTGAGCAGGAGATAAAACAAGCTCCTTGGCACTGGGCAATGGCAGAGGAAGTCTGTTTCCTCCCTGATAGCTAGTCGAACATTGTTACCCTAAGCTGGGCTGGTTCTCCTCCCACCAGGCTGTTCATATACCATCTGTCCGTGCTGAAAATTATCAGGAGCATTATGTTGCGTCTTTACTTATTAAAAGGCTGAATGCAAACTTTCCAGAGCATACAAAGTGTTACAGTTTACTGCACTGGAAACTTTATACCATTATGTCTGGTGAGGCCCCTGAGTCTCTATTTTAATGCCTTGGAAAAGCGACGAAGTAGAGCCAAGAAAGGGCAAAGTAAAACCTGAAACTTGAAAATCAGGACACAGTTTCTTCTCCCATTTCCCTTCTTTGCTCACCTAAAACTAGAAACAAGCCAAATTCGTACTTACATTGTATTTTTAAAACAAGGACAGAGTAAAATATTTCCCACAATCATTTTGGCTGTTCTGGCTTTGAGAGACAGAAAAACCTTTGGAAAAAATCCACAAAGCTGGATCTTTTCTTTTCCCTCAGTTCCCCCATCAAAACTTGCTTTCACTAAAATGTGAACAGAAAACCATCTTCAGATACCACCTAGATAAAAGGTGAAATGCAGTTCTTGTTATTAATATTTAAGAATCACATCTATCTCCACATGTTAAAACACTCCATTACCACCACCAGTGTCCACTTTCCTTTGATGGGCAACTTGATATTTCCTGTAGCAATAAGATGATGATATGCTGACTTGACCTGTATCTTAGATATTCATTCAATGAAATTAGAAAATCAGTCACATTAGAATAATGCATATATGAGTTTAAATTCTTACTTCCATGTGCACCTTGGGGGTAGACAGGGGAATAAATAAAGAGAACAGAAATCGCCTACTTTTACTCATGGAATGGATAGATAGCAAATGCTGGGCATAGGGTTGTGCATCCTGGTATTCAGATCACTGCTTCAGCAATTGACTCATTAGTATTTTGAGAAACATATTTTATAATCCCAGAATTGAAATCTCTCACTGCTGATCAGTAGGAACAAGTAGGAATGATCGAACAAGTAGGAATGCATATCAATTTGTTGAAATCTATCACTGAACACTGTATTTTTAAATACTATGGAAAATAACAGACCTTGCCTCTATTAAACAATCCTTTGAAATATTCTGGTCTATGTGAACAAGTAATTTTATTTATTTTACAGCTCCTATTCTTTATCTGTTTCATACACACTTAGAAAAAGCATATTTTAAAAGCCTTATGTAGCATGGGAGAAATCTTGTTCTGTGACTTTTGCTATCAACTTCGTGGGTAGCTGATTCTCTTCGGTAAACTTCCTGATGGCTCCTACTAAGGGTGAGAATTTAGAAGCCATCCAGGCAGTGTTGGGACAGTGCCTTTGAGGAGCCCTGTGCATGTGCAAGAGCCTTGCAGGCCAAGCATGGCCCGCGAGAGGCTCATCTTCCCTAAAGCCTTCATTGCTCAGATCACCCTTCTCTGCTTATTCTGTTTTTGCTTCTCACACAGATCTGTCACAAAGCACACAAGCATATGTCTTTCTAAGCCAATCTCTATTATTTTGTAAAACCCAGTGAAAAACAAACAGGAATTGATTGTGGTAGCTGTCAAGCCTGCAAGTGATTCAAGAGTGTTTGCCCTTTCGTTCGCTGCATTTTTGGGTGTTACATAAATAGAACAGGAAATGTAAAATGCAGGTTAAGTCAATCAACACTTCTGGGTTTTTTTTTTTCTAATTTCTGCCCTGTTCTGGCAGAAACTACATTTGAAACTACGTTTTTGTCAATCAGCTAGTATTGGAATATCTGTAGGTTTGAAAGCCAAAACAATAGGTTCTGCAGTGAACGCTATCAGCTTTGTCAAAATCAAGTATTGAATCAGAACCAGGATCCATCCAGGTTCTTCAAAAACCATAGTAGACACATTCCTCATTAGGCATCTGTTTATTCCAAAACACAAACACACAGGGGATAGAATTAGATAACACTTTTCTGGCTTACTAAATGGGTTAGACTTTGTAAATATGGTACTCGATTTTCAACTGATTCTACCATCTGTCAGCAAACTTATTGCTTTTAGCAGGGGTTTTTCTTGTGGTAATTTCTGGGATTTTTTTCCCCTCTGTTCTTTTCATGAATATACATGCCTACAAAGTTTAAGGGAAAAGTAAATTAAAGAAAAAATTAATCAATCCACAAAGTCTGAAAAGGGCAGGTCGGATTATAATAAGAAACTACAAATGGACTTGCAAATTGTTATTAACAAGCAGCACAGGAAAAAAAATCTCATGTGTGGAAGGAACTTCCTATTGTTTTTTAGGTAGATCTAAATCCCAAAATCAGTTATCATGGCAAATGGTGTTTTTGCAATGCACAGTGCCACAGCAACTGCGTGCATGGGTAGAGACTGGTGTAAAAATGACAAATAGCTGGGGTGAGAAAAACTACCCAGTAAATTGTCTAGCTGGGACCCAGTGTCATGAAAGTCTAAGCATAACATTTCTGTTGCGTTTTCATACTGAAAAACGTAAGTCTCAGACCCATTCTGATGCTAAGCTGGGGGAGAATTAAATCATGGAAATTCTGCACTGGTACAGGCAGTGGTTTGAAGCTCCTACAGCAAGCTCCACTGAGTGGTGTAGAAGCATTTTTCCTACACTAGCAGCTGCCTTGCATCACACAGGGAGGGCTGCGTTGCTGTTGAAGAGCTTGATGCACTTAGCTACTTGGAAAGCAATTTTGGACTCATCCGACAGAATGGAAGGTGGTTTTCAATATTTCCAGCAGATTTTTAGTCTCAGTTGCTGACTTTTTGGATGTTTAGGGAAGGTGTGGAGTCTTAGAAACATGGAGAAAAGGAGAATGAAGACTCAGAAACACTGGTGATGGTTGTGGGTTTAACAGTGTGTCTCTCCAAGGTGTCTTTGGTGGTCAGGAATGTTTCTCTCGTCCTCAGGAGCCTCCAGCAGCAGAACTGCATTCCTGCCATCCCCCTCATTTGCAAAAAGATGTTGCTCTTGACAGGGAAGGGGAGGGCAGGGAGATCTTGTACTTCCCCTACCAGTAGAAGGGGAAAGTTGGTCCTGATAAGCAGTTTGTCAGACAACAGTACTCTGCCCTTTTTTCACTCACAGATTCAGGCCAAGTTTGTCCCCTTGACCAAAACAACCCTTTCAGCCCAGGAACAAAACAAGACTAGGGCAAGGCATGACTTTGCTATGGACAGCTTGGGCAGAGAAGTCTGCCTGCTGAGGTTTAAAAAATTGTTAATGGCTGGGAAATAGATTTGGGAAGAAAAATGGCAGATAGATTCCTTATTGGCAGGCTCATCAATATATCCAGAGCATTAAGCACCATTGGAGCAGGCAACCTCAAAGCATGTAACAATTCATACAAACATGTAACAATTCATACACCGTGCAATGAGCAAAAGTACCAAAAGGAACAAGGAATGAGATAAAGGTTAGCACCTGGCATAAAACATCAATACAGGGGAGGAGTAGGAAGATTATAGAAATGTTTGTGATACTGTAGTAAAGTTACAAGCAAAGTCAAGGTGAAGAATGGAAAGAGACGTGAATGAGATGTAAGATAAATGGGAAGACACATTCCATATACATAAAGGAAAGGGAGATGGCAGAAGAGGTGGAATGAGAGATAGGAGGGGTAATAAATTGTTGAAGGGGCTGACACAGTAAAAAAAAAAAAAATTTATTCCTACATTCACAATCTGTCATAGAGAAATAATCAGATACTTATTTTCCATGAGACGAAAATATACCATGATAAATCAAAGCTATGTCCAAGATTAAGTCAATGAAAGGAAGACATCAGAAGGCTTAAATTAATTGCCAGCATCAAAGACCCATGCCCTGTTCAGAAAAAAACCATAAAGATAAATTCAGTTATATTAGCAAGTGTGCTGCATTCAAAAGCTCTTTAAAATATGAAGAAAAAAATCTATAAAATAGAAGATATCATATTTAATGCCTGTACTTTCAAAAAGGGATTTGATATGACAGCAAGAAACCATTCCTTTTATTCAAAACAACACTGGGAAAAGTAATCAGGTGAAGATAATATTGGATGAGAGTGCTGTCGGAGAAAATACTGGGGAAAACTTGCAAGAGAAAGCTATAGTGACAGTTCTGGTTTCAGTTACAGCAAGCATCATAGACTCAGTAAAGGCAGGAGACTGCAAACCTCCCAGCAGGATGCCATGGCCAAAAGACCTAAAAAGAACCATTCATGAGTGAACAGGGAAATAGAAAGTAGGGTTATAGATATTAATTTACCTTTGTAGTTGGTAGGAGCAAGAGGATTATTGTGATATGCTGTTTCTGCTTACTTCACCTACACTTCTAGGGGACAGTAGAAGATTGGAGAGGGCTTAGATTGCTGGCACAAGGATGCTGTGGAAAGTGGAGAACATTCACTGGAGGGAGAGAAGTAAGGGAGGGAGGGAGGGAGGGAGCAGACTACTTGGAATCTGAAATGCACTTTCCATACCCTGCAAGGGAAAATTACTGAGGGCATTAAGTTGTTTAATCTTGAACACAGAAACACAGAGTGGCAGTGGCTGGAGGCTGACATCAGTCAAATTCAAACTAGATTCAAACAGCAAACTCAAAAGTGTATATTTTTCATGGCAATACTAATTAACCACCAAGAAAAATGACCAGTGGCTGTGGACAGCTCTTACTACTTGAATTCAAGACTAGAAGTCTTCCTAAGAGATGTTCTGCAACACAAAGAGTCATCTACTTGACCTAAGAATGGCTGGATAAAACTGTGGCTCAGGTCATACTGAGTGTCAAGCGAGATGTCCCTCCTGGTGTGAAAATGTATACACCTATGAAATACCAGTCAAAATTCTGAGAGAGCTAACAAGCTTAACACGTGGCATCTGCTGACAGGAGATCATGGTGGCAAAGGAACCATTTTTGTAACACAATTCCCCCCCAAAAATGCTTGGTGTAATAAATTACACTGGCAGAGAATATAGAAATAATATTGAACTTAGAAGTGATTTAATGGGAAAGGGGATTATCAGAGAGTCAGAAGCTTTATTATTAGGGCCAAGGTTTGTTGTGTTTATTTATTAAAAGGTTGTTTAGTCAGGCAGTAGTATTTGATGATACCAGGCTTGGAGGGAGGCAGTCAATAACAAGGCAGAGTGGATTACAGTTGAAGCTGGTGCTGATATACTACAGACAGAGAGTGAGATAGACAGATCAGTGTCAAGGAATTGATTGTAAAGAAATTTAAAGAGATGAAGGACTAAAAGGGAACAAGCATCCTCAGCAGGAACAGAAGAGGGAGGAGTCTAAAAGACTGTTAGAAGTTAAAAGCTAAGCTGTTCAACAGTATTTGTTGCATCTATTAAAAATAATGTAGAAAAGTATAAATAGGCTTGAGAGAGAGATCCTTGAAAGGCATTTCAATTAGATCATACTATAAGTCCTGAACACAGGTACTAAACCTGTATCCTCATTAGCAACCAAAGCATTAGAGCATCATTTTATGTAAGCAGAAGCTGGGGAAAATTGGTCCAGTCTGCTTCAACAAATGCAAAAAAATATCATGTGTATTTGTCAGAGCCACGGTTTCTGTTAATCGAATGCTGATGTACAGACCTGGAGTGAATTCACAGACCCACTACAATTATACAAAAGGTTAATGCTGAGTGTTTTGTGATAGCTTCTCTCACCAAATGGCTGATATTATGTTCTCGTGAATACTAATTTCCTTAAATGACAGAGTCTGGCCTGAAGAATAAAACCAACTGAAAATACACTAGGTAATATGTATCACAGATTTTATTGCTCAAAGGGTCTGTGGAGATCATACCCTGACTGCCTGTTGCAGATATCCTGGCAGCATCACTTTCAGGCTGTGGTGTCCTCCCATCAACATGCAGTGGTCAAAAGTTGCCTCAAGGCTGAGGGTAACCTGGTGATGGATTTCAGCTGTGATCCTTCCGGGATTCTTGTACACAATGTTTCTAAAAATTAGTATATTTTCAAAGTAAGGGCTAAGAATATCTGAGAAAATGTTTCCTTCACACGAAAAGAAAACCACCATGGTAGAGGCTGAAGGTTAAAGCAGAAGGTAATTTAGCTGCCTGATATTTGTTGGGTCCCCTTCCATGAGCAAACCAGTGGTGAAACCAAGCTGAAGTACCATGTCCCTCAGAAAGAATAAAGCTGTCACCTGCACTGAAGGGCTGCCTGCAGGAGAGAACTGTCTCTTCTTTAGGCATCAGTGTGGAGTGTCCCTTCTCCAGGAACCAGTGTGGTTTCACAGGAGCTGTGGGCAAACACTGCCTCAGCCCTGGGCTGTGCTCCCTGCCTGGGGCTTTGCACAGGCATTAATGTAACCCCTTCTCACGGCCATCTCATGGACCTTGTCTGTGTTTTTTCTTCCTACCTAACACAGGTTTTATTCTTGTTCAAATTATTTATCCCAGTGGACCTAAACTTTTGCTCAGTCCCCTGCTGAGTTCCTGAAAGATAATGAACTAACTGATTTCTGGGTAATTTATGCATAAATTTATATACTGAGCTGTAGTTTAATCAAACTCCTTTGCCTTGTGTAGTATAATAGCAATATCTAATGAAAACATATGAAGTATGTGTTCCATAATTACCTCAGACAGCTCATTTCGATTTGCTTCCTATTTAAATCCCCAAATTCCTATCTTCTTGCATTGTAAACACTTTCCTTCCTATCTCATCAATCTGAGTTATGTAAATGATGTGGGGGTGGGGGTACAATTAAGTTTTTCCCTCAGTGTTATCAAAGGCCCTATTCTCCCAGAAACATCTGACTTGGGTGCACACAAAACATGGATTTTTATTTGACTGAAAAACAAAGTTAACATAAATCATAAATAATGGCAAACACAAGTGGAGCGGTATCACTAGAGCCAGGGCATACAGACTTCTAGATTAATTATTTAGAAGATAAAGGCATTAGAAAACTGCCTTTGTGATACTATACCAGAGACACTTAACATGAAATACGCTCAGAACGGTGGCCTCAATTCTGCTCTCACTGAAGGACAGTATATCAGGAGTATCCACTTTGAAACCAAGGCAGCTACAACAATGCAACGCGGTGTTGGAGAAAGCCAGCACTGTTTTCTGAGGTCTGAGAGACAGACAGTTTCTCAAAGCAGAGGAGAGGAGAATGAAAAACTTAAGTAAAACTAGATATTTGCTGTGTAGCAAAATTGCTTTTCACCAGCTCAACACAGTATTTCAACATCCACCTGCAGGGATGCAGATACATTTTTGCTGCACCCAGCAATAACGAACTTGTAGTTATATATGGTGGCATTAATGCACCTAAGAAAAGGGCAAAGAAAAAAACTATCAGCACAGATGCCAAGGCAGTATAGAAAGAAATTTTGAGTGTCTGACAATTTGACATTCATGTAGTGTTTCTGCTTTGAAAGATTATTCTTTCCCAGAATTAATTCCAGGCATTTACAGTATAAGTGTCAGTTTGCTTCTTTATTATTTTTCCCAAAGACTACAAGTTGCACATACACCATCAATGAAATGCAGCTACCTCTCTGACAAAACTGCAAGAAAAGGGTACAAAGCAATATGATGCAAAAGCAGAAGATGAAGAGAGCCTAACCAAGAGCACTGCGATAAGCACTGAACTGTTGACATGTTTCAGCAGTTCTGCTTCATATACAGAGAACAAAGAGTCTTGGAGCAGCTTCTCAGCAAGTATGAAAAGAGAGCCATTTACATCAGATAAATTCTGCCCCCTGCTATCTAGTCTGAGACAAATTATTTTATATTCAGCAGAAAAAATACCTGCTGAACCAAAGGGCAAATTCAACAGTTCCATATAAGACAAGAAAAGACAGCAGAAATCTGAGGTGTCGAGGTTTCAATTCTCAAGTGCAGGATTTCAAAATCCAGAGCCACCTTCTCCTCCTGTCTCCCTGATTCCTGTAATTGCACCTTTTGCCCCTGTGCTTTTTTTCTAAACACTGTATTACCGGTGGGTTATTTCCCTGTCTGGATCTACTCCTCTTCCATCTCCTGTGGTCAGTGTTTGTTCCTGCCAGGTCACGACATCACCATCCTTCATGTCACAAAATTGATCAACAGCTGCACTGCTTCTACTTAAAAAAAAATTTTAAAAAGACCCCTGTATTCATTTCTTAGCAGTAATATGTTTACAGCAAACCACAGAGTTGCACAAAGCTAGGAACAAGTAATTTATGAGGAAAAATTAACAACAAAGCATAGCAAAATGCCTGTAAGAAGATTTCTATCAACTAAGTATTATCTATTTCTAAATTGGATGATTTTCTCCAAAAATTGCATTACAATAAAAAGCCTTGGTTTTTTTGTTCCTCCTATTACATAGTTTCTACGTGGTAAACAGTTTGATAGTAGTTTTTAAGGCTCCTTTGTAAGAAATGTGGTACACGAGGAGAGTCCAATCCTCCAAACAAGCTCCAAGGACCAGCCATGGCAGGACCTAAGAGTTAAATATACAGTTTTGATACATCTGCCCTAACACATCACTCATTTCTTGAATGAG
Source organism: Nicator chloris (assembly GCA_013400495.1). NCBI lineage: Eukaryota > Metazoa > Chordata > Aves > Passeriformes > Pycnonotidae > Nicator > Nicator chloris. The sequence continues at coordinate 31,595 of WAAE01008806.1, read as the reverse complement.
GTAAGTAGAGATAAATGAGATTGTAATTCATTGAGTGAACATGTGTAAATAGATATCCTTGGTGTGCTTGGAAGGAGTATGAGATCAAGGGAGAGCCAGCAAACTGCAGGCAACAGGCAGGGAAGTGCCAACCCAGGACTTTGCAGGAAGCGTGCACCTCGTCAGCCCCAGCTGACAAGTTATTATCAAGCTGGTGGAACACTCCTTGCATATGCTCTTTCTGTCTTAAAATTCATATGCCTATATGTGCAGTTCACCTCTCTCAGCCAGCCCCAAACTGCTCTGCTGTAATAACATCCTCCTTCAGGCTGACTATGTTACCTTTTACAAAACAGCAGAAATATCTGTGTTTGGAGAAGATTGCTCAGGAACATGGAAGTCATTTGACACTCTTGCTGGCTAGCCTAGGAAAGATAACCCAGCAATAACCTCTCCTTCCAACGAAGCATCCTCCCAGGAAAGCTTTCAGGGACAAAACCTGTAAGGGAGGAGGAACAATACGGAGCAGGGAAGTATTGTCTGTATTATCACAAAGGGAAGAAACCATGCAGCGGTGTTTTCTGTTTTGTGTAGTGGATGTGTTATTGAAACAGAGCTGCTGAGTGCTGCCTGCCGTTCCCAAGAGAGAAGTGATTATCCAGCAGGTGAGGCTAGGGCAGGGGACAGGTTCAGAGGAAGAGATACAAGCGGATCTGAAGCCATTAGACCATAGTTCTTTACTTCCTGGGAGCAAATCTAGTATTCCTGAGCAACATTCCTGAGTTGTTTAGGAGACGGGTTGGAAACCTTCTGGCAGAGGAGGGCCCATCTGTTAGGGGTGGTCATGCCCAGCAGCCTGGCAGAGGGGAGGCTGCTGCAGCTCCCCAGCCTCCAGATCAGGCGGCAGTGAGGCTGATCCTGCCTCCCCCACAGGCTCACACACACCGCACGGACACACGGACACACGGACACACGGACACACGGACGTGTGTGCCTGTGACCAGCCACGTGGATACACACAGATGGAAAACACAACCCTTGCAAGCACAAACAGCACCGTGGCCTCATCCTGTTCCCCTCTC
>WAAE01008806.1:0-30348 GCA_013400495.1 Nicator chloris | reverse complement strand
CATACACATATAAAATGTCCCTTACTCAGGAAAATAGTTCAAAACAGGGTTTAATTTGAAAACAGGGGCAGTGGTTCTTGTCCCTGACCAGGATGTTGAAGCTCCTCCACCTGCCCTTGTGTTTCTGGAATCCTTCATGTCAGGAGCTTTTTATCCCACAACCCAATACCATTCTGTTCCTGGAGAGGACCCACAGAAAGGGTAACAAACTGTTCTCTTCACTGAAGGCTGGCTCAAGCCTGACAAGACGTGATGCTCATATTAGGGATCTCAGACTTCCTGTTTCTCCATGCAGTGGGTCTGTAAGGCTATTTAACATAGTTGATATTTCAGTTCCCTTTCTAAAATAGCGTTGAACATGAAACAGCCTATTAAAACAGTATGAAGCTTTAAATCACTATGAAAGACAAGAAACATGGTTCAGCTGTCACCCTGAATACAAATGCTCAGGTACCTGTCTACCCCCACAAATTATTTTTACGCTTCTCTTGACATCAAGGCTTTGATGGCCACAATGCTTTAAATGTACCAACTAGTTTCAACCAAAATTAGTCAAAGATGAGTGAGACCTCACAGTCTGTACTTTGTGTGGGTTTGGGGGCTTTTTTATGAGAGCGGGCATCTGGATACTTTTTACTGACTCCTTTAGAAGAAAACCTTCAGAACTCATTCAACCTGTCAGAGAACTAAGACGAGAGAAAAAATCTCCAGTGAGGTTTGACCCTGGCTGAGACATAGAGGACATGAAGCAGTCTTGATGTCACTGCTTCTGGTGCTGAGGCACACCACTGCTTTCACTGGGTGTTCAGACGTGATAATTCTCACCATATGCTGGATCACTTTGGGTTCCAGTCCTGTCAGGGGAAGGCCCTTTCCCATACACAACTTCTAATCCTGGTACTGAATACAGGCATTTTACTTCAAATCCTCTTCAAAGCACTCATCACTGTAACACCTAACTGGTTCAGAATCTTTTATGACTTTATCTGTATAACAACCTGATGATGGAGAGAGGTATAATTATCTCATTTGACTATTGAGGAATGTAAAGAGATTAAGATGAAAATAGTATAAAAAAAGCCCATTAATTTTAGGTGCCCACTTTAGGATGTCTAGGAATTAATCTTTTAGAGTACTTAGCATAATGTAATCGTATACACTCAAGAATTTCACTGCAGTCAGAAGTGCTTGGTACTTTTTATGTAGAAACTCTCATCTTTCAAAAGCACTTTCAAAGAGAGGAACATGTAATTATTGGCCAATCCAAGTGACTGTCCCGCATCACACCAGGATTTGGTAGAGGAATGAGGGGGAGAATGCAGTTTTCCTGGCGTTCTCTGACATTGCCCTTCTCTTTTCATGCCATCCTGCCTGAAGGACTGAGTGTAACCCAACAGAAGTCACAAAGAACGCAAAGACCCTGCAGGTAATAAACTTTTTCCCACACAGGTCTAACACATCCTCCCTTCCATGAACGGAATGAACCAAGAGTCCTTTGGAAAGCAGTTGGGATCATGTGACTACAGACTATGCTCTTTCACAAGGGCTCTGGTTAAGGGTTCACAGAAGGACAACCATTCTTCTAATCCTTCTCTCCTAAACCTCCATTCCCTTATCTCCTTTCCTCTAATTCTGGAACTCTTGGATTTACATTCAGAAAGTCCTCTAAACACAATGTTTCCCCCAATATAACACAATTGTGTATGTATCATCAAAACAAGCACTAGGAATCTCTTTTCATTTCAGAAATGTGCCATTTAAAATAGAGACTCATAGAGGGCACATTTTTTTGCAATACCATTGATATTTACCTTGAATTCCTGGCAGATTTTGGGCTTGATTTTCTGTGGATATTGACAGGACTGTAAGACAAATTCTCTCAGCAAGTTCCGGGTGGGCATGCTGCTGCATCTCAGATATTCAATGGTACATCAAAAAAATCTATCTCGCCCATACCATTTTTTCTGAAGGTAGTTTTCTGATATTGACTGAGCAAAACATTTTTAAGATGTGCAAACTTTTCAGATTGTGGAATTGGCAATACTTACATCTGGTCTTTTTGAAACCAGCTCATCCACACTGAGATGATACTTGTCAAGCAGCCTCAAGTAACAGTGCGTAGTAAGAGTCTTAATGTCAGGCACATCAGTTTCTAATTTAACTTATAAAATAGCTAAAGTAGTCCAATATTCTCACTTTTATACATACAGATAAGAACAAGCAGCTCGTTGACTCAGAGAGTAGCCACCATTTTATATTTTTCTCTTCTTATTTGATGCACATTTCAGTGTCTCTCTTCCCTTCAACATAAAATACATTGAAATGTTGTAAATATTCACAACACACAGAGTTGCATTTGCTAACACACATGTTGTGAGTAGCAAAAGTATTTAACTCAGAGGTTGATGTGGAAAAATGAAGGTCAGTCTTGACTGCGGAGCTGCAATTGCATCATTTTGACTTAAAAGTAAAGAAATAGATGTAGAAGGAGGATGTGTATGGGAGTAAAAGAACAAAAAGTGTAAAATTTTCTAATGCCGAGCACAAAAGAACATAAAACAAATGTAAGAAGGACTCAACACACTGGTGGGCAGCAAGAGAAAGGGGGACACACAGAGCAGCCAGTGGTGTCATACAAAACAAATGGCAATGGGGACATTTTCCAAGAAACTGCATCACTCCCAGAACATCCTCAGCCCAGAGATGTATTCAGACAGTACAAATTAGCTGTGAGTTAATACATTTTGGAGGATTCTACTTAAATGGAAGATACACATGGGCCACTTCTGAAAATAAATACTGTGTAGTTAGCATCACTGAACATGGGATAACTGTCTCCCACAACAATAACACTGTCTACAGCATTTGTCATGTTTCCAAATACGGGAGATGCCACTGAACAGATAAACATGACAGCTTGGTTAATAGCCAAAGCAGCTCTTCAAAGTTATGCCTATGTCAAGTAATATTTTTGACCTGATTTCCACAGTATGAGTGGGGAAAATAAATATTTTATTTTGAAAGTTTGCTGGAAAAATAACAAAATGATCCGAAACAGATCCACAAGTGACAGTCTGTTAATTTAAAAGTATAGTATATGATAGGAAGCATCTTTTCCAATTAGCCAGCCATGGCTGCACCGTATTTTGAAAAGACTGAGAAAATCTACTTTGTTGATCTGACAATGCTCTGAAATTACTAGCCAGGAATTTTCCCACACATCCTTACAGAAACATGCTTTGGCCATCAGTGAGGGCTTGAGAAAAGGCTCTATGGCCCTACACTGGACTGGTACAGGCTGGGGTTGTCAGCCAATTTATAGAACAGATGAAAATTATTCTCCCTCCTTTGGAATGAAAATTTTTAGCCTAGACTAAAACCAAAATATTGCTAAGCATATCTTACTGTCTCCACAGAAATGAAAGTGTACACACTGCTAGAGGAGAAAAACGGTGTTTGCAGCCCAGAATAATTTTTAGTTGTGTGTTTTTGTGCCTATCTATGTACAGGTACACATGCTCCTACAAACATGCATATATACACTGTGCATTGTTACATCCAGGAAGCATTTTAAAAAGAAACAGCAAAAAAACTGTTCTTCTACCAGAGATTCGATGCTTCTCAGGGAAGGAAAAAACCCCACCACTGACACAGAAGAAATAAAAAACAACTGAAAAACTAGTCAGAACAACAAAAAGGAATGACTCATTTCAGGATGTCTGTATGTATCACGGCAATAATATCTAATTAGGTTAAGTGTTCTATTTAATAATTCACTGTGTAATGAGATAGAGTAACAGAGAGTAATGGGATTTGTCAAAGCCCAAGCCAGCGCAGTATAAAACATGTTAGATATTTAAAACACTTTCAGAATAACAAGATCAGTTGATTTAAAAGCCACTTATGATGTTGTGCTGTTGTGAACTGCCACATCCTACGGGTTATCTGACGGGAGAGCTGTTTACTTGTCCTTGTAAAACTTTTTTAGTCACTGACTTTCAGACAGAGATTATCTCTGTGCACTGAGCAGATTTCATAAAAGCAGGAAACTATGAAAATATATATTCTTAAGCCTTTCTGAGGCAGAAAAGGAAAAAGAAAAGAGAAAATATACGTCCTATAAAACAGTCAGTACATAATCTCAGAAGTTCATTATAGCCTTGAGCACACTGGTTTGCATCCCAGATTAAAGGATTTTCAAAAGGAACTGTGATTGTCTTGTCACGGTTGAGCTAGATATTAGTTGGCTGAGCTGGGTATCAAATATGGGAAATTAGTTGCCATTAAAAGCTAGCTTCAGGCAGTTCATTTCTCATCAGCCAAGCTGTGTGAACCTCCTGCTGTGGACAGTGAACATTAGCTTACTAAATACTTTTCCTAATCAGACCCCACATTACTAACAGAGGTGCCTGAATTTAGAGAGGAGGAGTTGGATGGCAGATACTGAAAATCTGTCTAAGGTAAGATTAACTGCTTTTCTTTATCAGAAGAGTTAACTTGTCTTTTCCTCAGGCTTCTATTAAAAAAAAAAAAAAAAAAAAAAAAAAAAAAGATAAGACCAAATGCTTCTCTGGTTTTGTTTCTGCTTTTTGAACCGTTCTTCTATCATTATTATTCTCAATCCTGGGAAAGCCACAGAGGAGACAAATTGAGTCAAGGTAAATTAAAAGTTAGATAATAGGAATTTGCCACATTGGTGGTGCTTTGGGCACTTGCTGGCTTGGATAACTATTTGTGACACCTTGGCAAACACCATCATCTTCAAAATAAAATTTGTGCACAGTGTGAGGTACAGAGAACTGCAACAGGATGTGACGTGCCACATATGCACTTCTGCTGTGTTGCTTTTAAGGAAGAAAGAATCTGGTTTTGACAAAATCAGAACCGACCTGAGTGTCTGACCTAGCCCCAAATTTATTTTACCTTTATTGTAATGGTGGTTTGGAAACATTAGTGGCATTTTTCTTCTCTTAGCATGCTCCTTTGCATTTACTTCATTGCTATAGCCACACACTAAAGTAGTAGTTTCTGGTCTTACTAGATTTCCAGGAAGATCTCTAGGTAATGAGGAAATTGAGTAGGTAACCTGCAGGTAAATGTGTTTGACCTAAAACGAACAGGCAGATTTTCACATGTCACTAGCTACTTTGTTGATGTTACAAATGCCTTTGAAAGTATCCCTGGACATTAACCCAGTACATTAGACAGGGAGATAGAAACGCGGTGGGACAATTACTCCAGGAGATGCAACATTCAGGAGCAATGGGAAGGCTGAGCTAAGGAGTGTTGTAACCAAAGCCAGTCATTGTTCCTTGTAAGAGAAACTCTTATACAAAGAAATCTGCTCTGCAGGGAAGATGCCTGATTCCTAGGACAGGACACAGATGCAGCAGCTACACAGCTCTCATCCTACCTCACTACCCCAGCTTCCAACCAACTCCTGAAACTTCTACTGCTGTTAATACAAAAGTAAAAGGATCTTTTAAATGTGAAAAGGAAGGGACTGTGCCTTGGGTCTCTGTTCTGATGCTTGGCCTCAACACAGCACAGTGGTCAGCTCTAAAGTCATCCTGTAGCTAAGCATCTCAGCTCTTTTCTGTCTTTCTTCAAGAAAACAGGTAAGTGGACAAGTAAACCACGCTTCTCTACTTGATGAAAAAGGTAGGAAAAAATGCTTCCTGAGGGTAATGATGAAGGCGGTGCTGAGCTCTTCTTCGCTTTCAAGATTTTTATGCCTCTAGACAAGCCCAGGAGTAGATCTTTAAACACGGTATGAACTGCAGCCTCAAAATCAAAGCCAGTAAAGGCTTTAGATGGCAACTAAGTGAGAACCATTGCTAAAATCCTCATATACCAATGCTAATATTTATGCCTAGCACTGAGGAACACACTACCTTGTCTATCTCTAGAGTCCAGGAAACAAGAATAGGAAAAAGAATGCCCAGCTGGCCCCAAGCAATGGGCCATTTGGCCAAGTGTTCTGCTCCAACAGCAGCAGCATGAAACACCTGGCCCTCCTCTCTAATCCATTCACTGCAGTCCAAAAATGAGAGATCATGGAGGGTGCATTCATTTCTTCACTCTATTATTATAGTGTTGGTCTGTGGATTTGTCCATCTTTTCTTTGAACCAGCTGAAACCATCTTTCTGTGCAAGCTTGTCCAGAGTTTCCTTCTGTCTGTTTTAAAGCAGTCTTGGGGTAGTTACTGAGCCTGGACAACTGGTAGATGAAAGAAATGCATTAATGTTAGCTGTCATCTCCATGATTTTATATCCATGAAACACTTTCCCCTCTCACCAATCTTTTCCTCTACAAGAGTTTCAGCTCAAGTGTCTCCTCATAATGGCTGATGTTTCCTCTCCATAATGGTTGCCTCTTCTTCTCTGTTTTACAAAGACACCTAGAAATTACTGGACCTCAATTCTGGAAATCTAGGAATGTAGAATAAATTTGTAGGTATCAGATTTCCATGCCCTGTTTTCTCCAGTTGTGCACACCTCCCAGCTGTCATTTGTTAACAGGCATAAACACAATGCAGCATCCTCTAGAGTTGGCCAGGGCCTCTCTGACTCCCCAAAGGGTGTTACATCTGGTTGGCTTTGGAATCTTCAGGACCTGCTCCCTGCTCAAAAACATCTAAAAGCTAAAACTTTTCAGAGCATTTAGACCGTCTGATTTGGGTTATCCCTCTTCTTGTTTTTGCTCAGGGCTCATCTTCTCACCAGTAACATGGTAGGTTTAAAATGTGCCCTATTTATCTGTGGCAAGAAAGAGATCCTTTCAGCCTCTGAAGAACCGCACTGTACACATTCATTGAAAATAACTGAATAAAACTCCAAAGGTATTTGCAAAACTAAATACCTAATGAGCAACTGTACTTCCAGTACTTGAGCTGTTCTTTTGTGGTTTGTCAGTACAAAACAAAATGTAGCTAAGTTACTCTGACTCACTACTTAACAGCTCTGCATACATTAATGATTGCACTTACTAAAAGCTTTAAATTGGTACCAGTTTGATGGAAACTGTCAAGCCTACAGTCATTGTTTCTGACAGTATTATGTGTTTCAAGTTATTGTACCACTTAGTGCCTTTTTTCCTCACGTAATAGTTTTATGTTGGAAGGTCTGTTTTGTTAAAGACATTTTTACTGTATGGGCTCAAAAGAGGATTACAGTTTCTCTGGGTGAACTGATCACATGAGGGAGGGGAAGCAGGTCAATTCAGCTTCCAAATTCAAGGAAGGTGTTTTATCCTTTACATATGGTGAATGTAAATTTTATTGAAAGCCCTGAATTAACGGCAGGCTCCTGTTGAAACTATACAAATAGTGTCATATGTGCCCTGGAAAGAGAGACTTCATTGTTTGTCTTCTGGTAGCACTCTGTTTTCTGGAGCCTAAAAGACAATTACTTCCTTGCAAACACAGGCAGATTAAATAAGCCACATTTTGTCCTTTTTGCCATCTGCCCCTTGCTTACTTTATTTTAAGCTGCATGACTAAGCTTTACTATCTGACATGTGAAGGTGGGACATGCTGTTTCTCCGCTCAGCTCCTTGAGGCTTGTAATGAATCCGAAGAAGCAGAACGGATCTGCAAAGGAGTGAGTCAGAAAATCAGTAACTGCACAATAATTACTTGCTGTGCCAAATAGCAGGACTTGGTTCATAACATAACAAAATCTCCTAAAGGAAGTTTCATGATGCAAAAGAAATATATATTTATTTCTTCTAAAAAAATAGCTGATGGGCCTGATTCTGTTTCTCATGTAGTTCCACCAGCAAAAAACAGATCAGAGCTTTACCCAGATTCTACAGAAATCTGTTTTGTGGGTAGCTCTCAGAGCAGAGGAGAAGGAAGGAAGGGAGATGGAAGCACTCCTAATAAATCCAAGAGTCACTCTTAAAAAGCATCAACCCTTTTCCCTAAGCTTCCCTGCAGGACAGAGACCCTCACAAGCAGCAACGGGGAGAGTGTCAGGAGCCAATACTCTGTGAGCACATGGCAGGGGCAAAGCATCTCCTCTGGTGTCAGGGATATGCTGTCTAGTGGGAGCTTCTGCATGGACCCCAACCCTGAGAGCTGGGCTGGGGGCTAGAGGGACTGAGGTGGGCCACTCACCACAGGGTGAAGGGCTGCCACCTTGCCAGTGCAGCAATACATGAAAACCTCTCTCCAGCATTGGACTGGCTGAGGACTCTGCACTAGCTGAAGCAGACTGGGTTTCAGGTAACCAGGGACCTGGAACTTACCTGAACAAGAATCATTTGGAGAAGGGGAAGGTGAGACAATCTCCTTTGTATATGAGGCACTTCTGTGTCTGTGCCTATACAGGGAAGTAAGAGTTCACACGTATGTCACCTGTCAGGAAACCTACTGGTCATAAGGACTCTCCCAAGCATATAATGTACTTGCTGGTGGGTTTTCCTCCTTGTTTTAAACATTGCAGCAAGGACTGTATGTGGGTGAGTGATTTTATCTAAAATTATAGGTACCATATATTAATTGGGATGCCTTTCTATTATTACTACTTGAGCAGCAGAGATAGGCTCCAAGAAGCCTGAGAACTGGCTGATCTGAGTAATCAGGCAGCATCTTTCACACCCCAACTGCCCAGGCAGGGAGACCTCATCTGGGGCACTGAGCCAGGACCACTAGAACCTAGAATAAGGATAAATCTCCAACCCACTGACAATTTAGACCGACTTAAGATTAAGGCTTTGTCCTGCAGGGAATATTGGCTTCTGTTAAAGGTCAGTGCAACTTTCTTTTGTCTCCCTCAAATGGCAAAATAGCCATTGGCCATTCTGGTTTTGTACCTTTCCTTTCCAGCAGCCAGCACAGCAGGGCCAGAGCAGCACAGACAATTCATTTGTATGTGAGTGGGTATCACACATGATAGGGAGCAACCACCCCGCTGTGGGGAAGGACATCCCAGACCCTTTCCACATTCCCCACTCCATTGTCTTCTCAGCATTCTGCACATAGTCTCTCCTAGCACGATGCCCACATGCTTTTTAACTGTACATCTCATGGGCTATGTTTTGTGGCCATCACAAAAGACGAAGGCTGGAGGATGGAGGGGTGGGACAAGAATAAATTGCATCTGGTGGAGATGAAGCCCCTGGATGCATAGGAGGCAAAAGTGCATCCAAGAGGCTGGGTGTATGTGCATAGGCTTCCCAGGGTTCCCCTCTGGTCTTAGGAGGGCCAGGCAACTCACAAGGGTGATTCAATGTTTAGATAGACTGAAATGACCTTTCTTTGACTACAGAGGAACTACAGAGAAGTATGATACACGTTAGGTGCTTAATGACAGATTGAATCTGGGCTTCTGCTTGAACACTGATGACAGCTTACTAGGTGAGAAGGAGAATCACAGCAGAGGAGATAGAGCTTTACATGATTTGAGCCATGAGCTCATCTGGGTAACAGGGGCCCTGAATGCTCAGAAAAAAACAGAAAGATACCATGTCCCTGGTACATTTTTTCGTTTAACTCTATCCTCTGATTTGAATCCTTTGCTCTTTGTGTATCCATTGATATTGTAAAACAGTTCTGTGCTTATTAGGACATATTTACAGGTGTGTCTATTTTAATACACAAGAGAGGTTGCTCTAGAAATTGTGTGCACTGTTAGAACGATGGTAAAAGCAAGTGTAGGGATTGTATTATCCTACTTTCTCAATCTTGTGCCTATCAGAGAAACACCATCTAAGACACTTCACAGAGAAGCAATTCACTATAAAACTATCAAAAGATTAAAGTTTTCTGTGTTTTATTGCCTTTTGATACTGGAAGATTTGTTTATATCTTGGGAGGCCAACATGTGCTGTGATAGTTGCTCTGATGGTGCGTGGGATCTTAGGGCTCTGAGGTTTAACATCCCCACAAGCCAACACAGATAAGAGCAATCTGAGAAGACTCTGCTGTCACACAAGGAACCTGGAATAACAAAATCCAGGCAGAGCAAATACAGTTTCTGCCTTTGTTTGAAGTGCTGAAGAAGTGCAGGTCAGAGCTATAAACAGGGAAGGGAGGAAGGATAAAACATTTCTGTCATTCCTTCAGAAGCTGTTGCTACTCAGAAAAACTTGAGTAACTTGAAGCTTCTGTGCATTTTTTTCTTTTCTCTAAGCATATGGACCCTTATTAGGTAGGCCAAAGACCTTTAATATCCAGCAGCAAAGCAGGAATCCTGCGAGATTAGCAGTTGCATTCAGATAATATCTTTACCTTTCCTCTCCCTTTTCTAGTTCATAGTAGTCTGCTTTCCAAAGCACTGTCACAGCCATACTGGATATGGCATAGACTGTGACAGACCCTGCTCATACACAGTAAAACTCCTTAACCAGGTTTCCAGGTCTCAGATAAATCCCTTATAAGCTTCCCCATTTCCATGTTTTGCCACTTCCAAGCTCACACAGAGTCCTCATGTGAAGGATGCTAAAGCCAGTGTAGTCTTTTTCTGGCACTGACATGGGGCATAGCTGTGCCCTTGTGTTATGCTACTCTGTCTTCAAACCACTTACATATGGTGAGAAACCACCCTACCTTAACTTTACAACGATTGGGATCTGCTCCTCTCTCCTATTACAGGCACATTTGGGCTGTGTCCTAGGGCTTTTTCCATGCTGTGAATGAAGCACCAGATGACATGAGCACCCAACTTCAAAAGGAAGTGATCTGTGAGAATAATAGAAAATAACACAAAGCTTCCTGTGGGCAAGTCTGGATAATGTTTGTTTAAAACTCAAGATTTCTAATTTATAACACTTATGAAATGGGTAAATTAACTTCATTTTTTAAAGTGCCTGTTGTGAAGCAATTGAATTACTCGTTTCAACAACAGGTATACACGGGGTTTTTTTTCCCTTATTATGCATCCTCTCCCCACCAAGGCACAGAGTTGACAAGGTTCTTTAATAACCAGGATTCCTGGGGAAGATCAGTGCATCTCAGCAGTACCTTCACTACTCATTGCCCCAGTATCATCACAAAGTCTGGGAAATAGTTCCTGGGTTGGGAGCTAAACAGAGGTTTGGAGGCTGGCTGCGCTTACAGCCTGAGTTTTAGGACAGCAGGATAGTGCTCACATAGTTGCTTTTCCAGCATTGCAGATAAAATGATGCTCTCCTGAATGAATTGCTGAGCCAGTGGGCTAGTGATTTCAACTCAATCACAGTCAGATGAAACTTCTTGCCAGCAAGAGGCAAAGTCATGAAGATACATGTTTTCACAATGTGCTATTCCATTCTGATGAACAATCCATCAACGTCTTGTTACAGTCCTTTCCATAATCTCCTCCAAAACCTGATATACTTGGGAGAATTTGTGGAAGAAAAGCTCTAGCTTTTATACAATCAAAGCAATATCCCAAAACAATTTCAACTTGAACCTTTCTCAATTACTGCTGTGGAGTGTTGCGTGGAAGGCAGGCTCTAATAAGCTGGGCCAGACCATTTTGGTTTATAAAGGTCAATGCCATCACCTTGAATCCTACCCAAGAGACCACTGGGAATTGCTGTGGTTTGTGGCACATTGTTGTTAAATGTTCCCTGCCTTTGATAAGTGGGATAGCTCACGCTGTTAAATTCCCTGCAGAAATAGCTGCAAGTAGAATGCATTGCAGTTGTCTGATCTCAGGGTAACTCGGATAAGCAGAAGAGGATGCATGCCTGTAACAAAAGGTTATGCACACATGAACAAGCACAGAGGCAAAATCCACAATTTTCAACACAAACTCTTTCTCAGGAATCCAGTTTCTCATATATTACAGGTCTTACCTTGACAACAGCAGACCCCCAAGTCCTGTGAATCTGATGCTAGATAAGACCTTCATTCTACTACTTATTAATGCAGATAAATTTCTAGAGATTCTGTGTAGAGCATGGTGATCTCACGAAAGATTGGTTTATGAACTGGGTCATTTGTTCACATAGAAGTAGCTATAATAGGGACATTGAGAGGCACACCTTCTCCACACTGCAGACACTGTAATCCTATGTCCTAACTAACCTCTGCAGTCTCCCCGTGTTCGTTTGAATGAGTGAAACAGAGTGAAGCTTTGAGCTGACCTCTCCACAGAGGCCTTCGAATGGATAAATCTACTGACCTTTGAGCTTTTGCAGCATAAAAAAGCAGCAAAGTCACTTCAAAGCAAGTTCCAGCTAGTACTACAAAGAACCATTGGCTTGTCAAAAATACTTTTAGATCAGCTAAGTCTGACATTTCCAGTAAAATCATGTTGGACATGTTTTACTCCTGTTTTCACTCAATGTTATGCAGAGCTCCCTGACTGACAATAGAGACGCAGTTTTTGATCCCTGTCCACACACATAACTCCTCAATAATCTCTACTCCCTGCCCCAGAAAAGATATCAATTGACAGCAGCTATTTAGATTGTGACTATCAACATTCAACAATGTGAGTAGAGGCCTCACCAGACCCTCTGTGAGTCTATTTGGGACAGTGGCAACACCCAGCACCAACACAAAAGCTGACAAGAAGCCATCCAGGAAGAGTAAAAATCCAGATTTCACATCAAGATGTTGCTGCCCTGTCCATGAAGATGGTGTCCAAATGCCAATGATGAAGCTGTTTGAATGGTGAAGCAGAGTATTCACAGCAAGAAAAACTGCTTCACTTGTGCTGGTGCCAGATCTTATGATCTAATCTATTTGTTTTGAAAAAGTTTGTGCTTCATTTTACTGTGCCAATATGCTAATAGGTCATTTTCCACCAGTCCTCTCCAGTTATCCCCACAAATCCTTAAACTAAGTCTTCACAACTTTGTTGTTCCTTAGGTGTCACGCTTTGCCACGTGCATCAGGTGTTCACGCCAGGAATTTTAGTTTCTTCCTCCTGTGGCATCATTTGTGACTCATCTATAAAGTAGCACGACAGCTGAACAAAATCAGGGCAAAAGACCTTTAAAAGCCCTTGTGTCCACAGTGAGAGAGAAAAGATCTCCATAATTATCTACAGAGTTCTCCACAGAGAAGTTGATGACCACCCACCTTCCTTCAGATTTCTGAGAGTACCAGTTTTTACAGCACTTATGCTTTTGTTGGATCTCATGCAGACAGCAAGGCACCAGGTAACAAAGGAATTACATTTATTGCAGCATAACAATGATACCAGAAAACTGCTAAAATGGTTATTAAAGTACTGTGCTTACCACGCTACCACACCATGTGAAAATCTCTAATACTACAGGAATCTCAGGAATTCTCAGTATGAAATCAGCATAGTCAAACAGCTGTTTCTCATGACACTTTGAGTAAGCCTGGTATTATCTGGGTATTTAGTTGCATCAGATTGGCTAGGAAGTGAACTTTTTCTTTTCACCTAATTATTTCTTGCATACTTTTATAAACTTTTTCATGGGCTTATATAAACTAAATGAATGACACTGATCTGAACATGACTGTCAAGTGCCAAGCAAGATGAATAAAACTTTTTTCACTGTTATAGAAAAAAAGTCCAGCTGTTCCCTATCTTTAATAGTAGTAATATGTGACATTAGAGAAAGTCTTCATAAACACATGCAAACCTTATTTGCATAGCAAAATGCCTGATACCAAATAATTTAATAAGTATTTCACCAAATGCAAAAAAAAAATCCTCATATTTAATATAAATACTTATCTTCAGACACATTTTCCTGCCCATCCATCTGAGGTCATGTGAGATTGAGATGTCCATTAAAAACACACCAGACCTTCACACAGAGTGGAACTGACATCCCAGTACAAGAAGAATGGTAGCTTGGGTAAGTGATGCCGAGAATCCCCACAACAAATTTATCACTCTAGGTGTGGGATTCAAGATTGTTCCCTGGATAGGCAGTAATATCTTCCTGAAACTTGACTCCACTTAATACAGTTATGAACGGAAAAAAAAATCTAAGAAATCAGGTAAAGCAAGCATTAATGCCACTGGGAATAGCCTATTAAATGAGAAAAAACCAAAAAGCAGTAAAATTCTTAATTTAAAGACTAGACCAGAGAGAGGAAGAGAAGATGGAGTTAGAGAAACTGGAGATGCCACTATAAGGGTGAGTGAGGAATCCATCAGGAGTTACAAGGCTATTGTGCTGAAGAGGCTTATATTGCCTTGAAAATACTTTAACCAATGTACATTCATGAAAGTACTCAATTAAGAGTCAAAAAAGCATAAACAGTTCTCAGTAACTTTTTTGAGAGTTAAAATGAAAACTTGGTGTTCATTTTCTATAATATTCCTGCACAGTAAATATTAGCTTGGCCAGGTGTTTTCACGAACACTTTTCATGGACCAGGAGAAACAACTTTACTCTCGTACCCTCCTGCAAAGAAGAGCCTGTTCATTCCTGCACAGATAATGGCTTGCAGGGTCAGCATCATTTTCATTTGCATACTCAGAGTCAAACTGCTCTCCTGCATCTGTCACAAATGCCTGAGCAAATCAGTGGTAAAATGATGTGTCTTATTATCCATTCCCTAAATCACTTAATTATAGGAAGCATGATGCACTTTGAAAGGTGTCTCAATACGCATTTTGAATGTCTTTCAGATGTGCTACACAAAAGGTATTTGAAAGAGACTGTCAATAGTGTTTTAGCCATCAGGAAAAAACAGTATTATAATTGTGTACTACTTACTCTTTAGCATTAGTTGAGCAAAATCGGACTTACAGCTCATCTTACATTGTAAACCAAGCAGCAAACTGGGAATCTATAGGCATGGGCATATCCATATATCCATGTGGGAAGTGTGTAAAAGCTAAACTGAAAATTTACAGTCAATCAAAACCATAGCTGAGAAAACAAAATGCTGAAGAAACAGTGACTAACCTAAGGTTAGTAAAAGTAAATTCAGGGCTGATGCAATTCCTCCTTGAAGTACTGTGTAACCTAAAGTAAGATAAAGACTCGTACAAAAACAGGGAGATAAGGCAAGAAGCCGGAAAATAATCAAGTAATATTTCTGGAAGGTGTTGGTTTTGAGGATCAGTATGAAGCCAGATGAAAATGTAGAAAGTGCTGGAAATATGAAAAAGTTCATATATTAAGAAGAGAAACAGGAGGGTGCCAAGTAGCCAAAATAGAGAGAAATATGGGATGATGAGGGGATGTTTTTATTTTAATTGAAAGTTAAAGACCTACAAATAGTGATGGACTGCATTTCAGATGGTTCCTGGTGCTGAAGGAGGCAGAGGTGGACATAGATCACAGTAGTTATCATCTCTGAACCCTCAAACTGAAATTTGGCTTGTTTCTGCTTTCCTACTCAGGGAACTTTTCTTTCTCCTGTTCCATAGCTTTGTTTTTCAGCTCATTATCCTCCTCAATACTCCAGACCCAAAGCAAAGGGAAGTAAAACATGAGGGCACTGCCTGTCTTGCCTGCACAGCAAATTGATCACCAGGTCTACTATGCCAACGTCATTTCCTTTCCTCGAAGCTGAGATGCCTCACTGGAATTAACCCCTTGCAACATTGTAAGCACTCCAACAGCACTCCAAAAAGCAGATGGAACATATAATATTCATAAAAGTTATTACAGGCATTCCCACATCCCTCACAGAGGGAAACAGAAAGAGTTGAAGGAGAAGGAGACTAAGCAGCATGGATAAACAACACATCCTTAGATCATGGGAACTGCAGGAAGGATATAAAAAAAGGTAGCAGATGGATGTTTATTCTACCCTCTAACAGCAGTGTGCAGCCAGACTAAGGCTGCACTATTTCTTTGCATTCTGGCCAAGGATTCACACATCTCTGCACAGCAGAGGATGGCAGCAGCAAGGGTGTAGGCAGAAGAACTTGCCATTTCTCAAAAATCAGGGTTAGCCTTTGCATTAATTAAGGCATCAGGCTCCACTATCATCCTCCATGCTTATTACTATCCCTGGATTTCAGGCTATATTTAAAATCATGCCATTTCAGAATCCTTTATGAATAAATATGTGTGTCAAGACCTGTGTGCATCTCTTATGCACACAAGACAGCAGAGTACATCACGTACTCACAGAATCTTATTAAATTTCTCTGAGGCACATAATCCTGTGAACCTCATCTGTAAACACAGGCAGCAGTTATACTTAATTTCTCTCCTCTATCCTTCACAATCTCCCTTCAACTATCTCCTTCTTAGTCACTGAGAACCTAGCAGGAACTAGGCACCCACATAAGTATGTGGATAGGGTACCTGAAGATACGTGTTAGGGAAAGGAAAAAATCTTGATCAGAGAGTAAATATAGTGCATTGAATATTTGCCAGTTATGTGAAGGCATCTGAGTATTAAAAATTAATGCAGAAAACTGAAAGCAGGATAAGAGGCCTTATTTGGGTTGAGGGCTTTCTATTTTTGAGAATTTTTATAAATAATTATTTTAGCAGAGACATCAAAATGAAATGATGAAATTGATTATTTACCCTTCAGAGTCGACATGTTAGCAGTGTACCACCAATGTGGGACATTTCTGCCCTTGGATGATTCCCAGGGGCAGGTACAGCACGGTCCAGAGTAACCTCTGCAACTCCACAGATGAACCACAGAGAGTCAGGCAGAGGAGCACTCAGAGCTGGAAAAGAAAATTAAGTTTTGCAATTGCCAGAGGTCATGCCTTGATCATCTCCATTGGTGTTTGTATTGCGTAGGGAAGACAGGTGTCATAAATGCAGTTCATGGAAAAAAGGCTGCAGCAGCCCAGCTCAGAGACCCCAACAGAGATGCACAATCTGAGGGATCAGGTCTCAAGTCTTTGGTGGTGAGTGAGAAAACCCTCAAAGTCAGAGCATCCTGCCCTGGTTAACAGATACTGAGTAAACAGAGCAAAAAAAATTAGCAGGCTAAGCTTGTTTTATTATCGGCTCAAACCTGATACACAAGAGGGATTTAGGCCAAGTTTGGCTAGGCATTCAGGACATGTTTGAACTTAAAGACGTGTATTGTCCTGTAACAACAAGGCACACTATCACTGCTGAATTTAGGTGCATGCTTCAGTATCCCAGAGAATAGGGAAAGTAACCTCAACCTACCTCTCCATGGGAGCCACGCTTGAGTTTGCCGCATGAATGAGAGTGTTCATTGTAGTTATTTGCAGAACGTGAACTTTGCTCTTTTGAGGGAGGTGATGATAACTGGAATTATAACAGCTCAGAAGCAGATCCTGATATTTTGCAGCTCAGGCTGATCATTCTAATTGTTATTGATTAATAATGAATATTGTGCCATTGTATCCAAGAGAGACAGGAGAAAAAGGCTCACATTTTTTTCTGCGGGGTTGATCTGCTGCCCCACAATATGCAACTCCTCCAGCTCAAGGTTACTGGGTAAGGAAAATCAAAAGACATTCTTTTTATTAGTTAGCAGTAATGACCTTTTATTTTTGATTATTTGTGCATTAACAGCATGGAATGGAGATGTGCTATGTAAGGAAGTTATTCTTTGCTAATTTGAAGCTTTTAAAATACACAGCACACTATCTATTATGTATCATGCATTACAATTACAACAACAGTTTAATTAATCACCAGCACCCTGTTTTGTATCAGTCTGCTGCTGAATTCTGGGTAATGGTGTTGTTTACCATTTAGCAAGTAGCAACATTTCACTCTGTTTCACTACATTAAACTGCTCAAATAAAGCAAACGGATATTGGAAAGAGTTGGCCATCTGCCTTTATTTTCTTTTACTTTTGTTAAGGAAAGGGAAAAAAAATAAACCCCACCACAGCCACTGAAAGGAGAAAGAGCACAGCCATGAAACTGATAGTGACAAAAAACACCCTTTTTTATCAGGTCAAAATCTCATCTAAATGCAGTTCTGATGAATGGTAAAAAGCTTGCTTTGTGGATTTGGAGTGGGTCTCAAGACCAGCAATGAAGTCTAATGATTATTTAATGGTGCCGCACTTGAAGCAGGATTATGTGAGACTCTCTTCCCCGTTAAGAATTTGATGAATAGGTTTTGTGACAGCCATTTAGGAATAAACAAGAATTCATCAGTCTGCATAAGAAGAAGCCAGTTTATAGATTAAGTTTCTTGAGGTAATTCATGAGGTCAGTCCCATTTAGATGTAGACTATTAGGGCTCAGCTTTTGAGAGCGGCCATACAAGGGAGTTACTCCAAATGGACCTCTCTAATACAAAGCCCCCTTTCAGAGGGAAGCCTGAAATTTTTATGACCCTGCTGCTAGGAAGCACATCAACTTGTCACTGTGAAGATCTGCTGGGGCAAGACCTCATCACTCTATTAAAGAGCTCTGTGACCCTATTGATTTGAAGTATTTAAAGCAGGGGTGAAGTTCAAAGCAATTTCTTTTCTATACTATTACTCAGCCTCTCTGTGTCTTGGCTCTAAAACATCTGCTGTCAGTTCCTCTCTGGTGTCTGACTCTGGAATCTGTCACTGGAGAACAGAGTAGTTTTATTTAGAATAAATTGGATTCCTTTTTCTGTTTTCAGCATTTCGTATTGTGATCAATGGTTTACACTCCTTCATGTGCCAGGAGACTTAACTGCCACTGTACCCTTTCATGTCTCCTCATGACTCAGCCAAGGCCTGCTCCTGAGGCTCTGTCATCAATTCTTTCAATTCTAACAGGTTAGCTGCCACTGGTATTTCTAATTGGCTAATCATTAAAAGTAATAAACTTTTACATTTGGGAAAAAAAAAAAAGGGGGGGCAGTGCACAAAAAGTCCCAGAATGCCATTTTGGAAACAAAACCTTCACAGGATCTTCTTTTATGCTTATTTGCCACTGAGTAAACAATTTCATTCTTTCTAAATGTCAGCAAGTAAACATCATAGCTGGTTCCTGGAGGGGCTTCTTCAGAACAGTGCAGGCTCCTCTACTTCTCTGCACAAGCTGAGGGCACCAGGGTGCCTTCTCAATGCTTAATAATACATCAGGCCAGGTGTATTTATTAAAGTTGTGGTTTCTGACACCAGGCTAGTTATTAAAGGCTGTAGAGAGGACAAGATAAATATTCAGTTTCATGATGTCAGACAAAACAACTGAGATAAAGGAACGAACAATGGGATGGAAATGGTAATGAAATGGTTACAAAAATATTTAAGATAATGATGCATAGCAACAGAAAGAAATTAGGTAGGGAAGATAATTACATACAGGATTACATAGAACAAACCTATCTGTTATCTTCATCAAGGGAACTAACTCTTGATGGGGTGAAAAATGCACTTTCTCTCAGAGGCTGCTTTGTCAAATACCTATCATGCTCATATCCTACCTGTAATATTTAGACACATTTTATCACATATTCTAACAAATTGCCTAATATAACTAAGATAAAAAGGACATATTCTACCAGACAGAAATGTAGCCATTATTTTCAGCTGATTTGTACTGATTTACATTGCCTACGACTCTGCTCCATAATATATGTTTCGTCATTTTATTAGTGTTGTCATTTTACACAAACCTCTTTTTAAAATGAATGTGTTTCTGGGGGGAATGAATTATGTTTATTGCAACATGGCAACAGCAAGGTTTATTCAGCAGTATCTTTAAAAATCTAGAAGACTGAAGACAAATGTACCTATTGCTTGTCAATCAAAATACACGTCCTTTGCAGCACTGTATTTTCTTTAGTCAGCAAGGAAATCATGTTAGTGCTGTCTAAGGTCAACAGTAAATGCACTAGTTAAGATCCCTGACTGAGAATTTTCAATAAAAGCAGCACTGAAGATGAGGAAGGAAGATAATAGTTTGTATTCTGCTCCTCTAAGGGAAGGGGTGATAAACAAAATTCTAAACCATTCCTTCTATCTTTCCTTTTTTTTTAGAAAAAGGGAACTGGTAGGAGTCACTGCAACAGAACACTATAACAAGCTGATATCATCTTGAGTTCATGATGCTGAATATGTTGGCATTTATGGTGCATTCTCCCAGGGCACATTTCAAAATGAAACTGAAACTTGATGGACCAACTGTACTCCATTAAAAAAATTATAAAAAGCTTTTTTTTTTTTCTTCCAGCCTTAGGAAATGGAGAGCTTCAAAAACTGTTTTCTGCTATATAAATCTACATGTTGGAGGGTCACTCCAAAGGCAACAAATCAAAGTGGGGTTTTTTCTCATCTTTTATTTTAGATTATGAATGATGCAAGAATTTATAGAGCATGCAAATTTATTGCTGTGTTAATAGGCCCCCCTGTTTATATCTGGCAACATATGTTATATCCAGAATCACTAGGAAGCAGCAGCATTTTTAGGGATGGAGGGGGAGGCAATTAAAGACTTAGACCTAATTACCGTGAAAAATCTCTGGAAGAAACATACAAAAACCTTGTGCAGAAGAAACACAAAGAGAAGGCAGGGAAATATGCTTTAGCATGACCAGAGTTGTAAACTGCAACTCTAATCCGTGCATTTGTAACTAAAAAGCAAACACAATCTGAACTCAATAGATCTTCTCATATAATTAAACAAAAAGAAACAGAGAAAGAATTTCTGTGTAGAAATTTTCTCTCTCTCGGGGTCTTCATGGGCATTTTGTTTTCAACAGCTGAGCATGTACTGAACCAAACACTCACTAGACAGCAACCCAGCAGCCTGTTTAACATCAGCTTCAGCCCCAGGATAGTGGCAGAACCATTTGGCAGTCACTGGTAAGGGGACAAGAGAACAAAAGTAGAAATGGCTGCAGGAGAGGTGTTCCACCAAGGAAGTTACCAAAGGCACTCCCAAAGATCCCAGGATGCATGACAGCAGTTTGATAGAAAATGTAGAAAATGTCTCATTGTAAGTGTTTCTTGCAGACATGTAAAACTAGACTGCTAAAGTGTTCACCTTTGGGTAAACAAAGGAGTCAATTAATTGAAATTTCTGATTCTCACAAGAGAAAAAAAAGTGTTTTGGAAAAAAATAGATACATGTCCCACCCCTTTATGTTTCTGCTCTTCAGTGAGCCAGGTTCATAGCTGAACCTGCATCCACCATGTCCTCTCCCGAAAAGAAAGTGAGCTATAAGTTGCTGTGAGAAGTGCAGTAAGAGTGCAAGGATGAGGTAGCCAAAGGGCTGGATGTACAAGGCATCACAGTGAAATTTCATAATAAAGACCTTAGGAAATTCAATTTCTTGAGGAAAAAACCCAACAACTTTTCATGGGGAAGCAGTATAACCAGCTCTACAATTTTCTGCTCCTATAACAAGATGGAGATGTGTTGCAGGAAGCAGAGTAGCATCAGGCTGTAGGACCAAGCACAAATGTTGGGCTTTTAGCATCGGCTGCTGACAGTGCCTTCACCACTCCCTTCCCTTCCCTTCCCAGCTACTCCGAGACTGGCACTGGGTGGGCTGGGGACACTCCCCCGGAGCTCAGGGAGACCAGGAGAGTGGCTGGGAGCTGTCACTCCTGCAGGGAAGGACCACAGTCGTCCGACGGCAGCAAAGGAATGAGAGAAGGGCCCCTGGAGTCATAACATCCAAAGATTGATTCTCTCTGGAGGAACATCATCCGAGGACAGGGACCAGAAGCTTACACTGGGTTTTTACTGGGGGGAGGACCTATGGGAGGGAACAAACCAACAGCCAACAGGGAAAACATGGGGGAACTAAGGAAGTAACAAGCAACTTTGGGAACAAATAAGGGAACTTTGAGGGAGGATTCACCAATCCCTAGCCAATCACTCAATGGATTCTGGGGAAGCTTCTAGAACTAGGGGAAGGAAATCTTGGAAATTGACAGGGCTTAGGCGAGGCACTTAGAGGATTGACACAGAACTCTCAGGAAAGAAGGGAGGAGTTGACGGAGAGTGACAATTGGGAGGAGGGTACAAACATGAGGTGAAACCATTACAATGGGGGTCAACAGAACAAACCAAACCACTGCAAAACACACCACAACAGGCTGCTGTGACCCAAAAGCAGGCCACTGGAAGATGCTTGTTGTAATGGAAAAGTTGTATGGGGGCAACAGGCCTTAGCTTTGCTAAAAGTATTCAGTCATTCAATAAGTCTTCAAATACAGAAATCACTGTCTGAATGTAACTTTTGTAAAACTATGTATGAGTCAGTGGGGGTCTACCAGGAAAGAATATTTCCCGGTGTGGTTAGGTCTGTGTGTCTCCACAGGAAGATCCTGAACCCACCACGACTGGCAGGTAGATAACAGGTATATCAGCCTCACTTCAGCAAGGACTGCTGTTAGAATGAATTCATGGCTCAGCTTCTTAAATTGTTTTATATCCTAAATATTGATCTCCTTTATCTGTGTGTTGCCATATCCATCTTTGTCTTTAATCATTCTTCCTCTACAGGTGGGTTATCATTTTTCCAATGCGTGTGCATTATGAGCTTTGCCACCAACAGAGATAATATCTCCTCATTCTAGGTTGTTCAGTGTGAGTCCTTCCCATGCTGAAGTATTATTAATCATGTTGTCATCACTTAAATAAATAATAATCACCAACAATTATTTCTATTTTCACAAAGCCACTAAAATAATAAAAAGCAAATCTGATATTAATTATTAATAAATATGCAGGGGACATGTTAGGATTTAATTTCTATTTTTTATCTGTATTACAGTGTCATCTAGAGGTGCTGGGTAAGAAGAGGGTATCTCTGTTTTAGGTACTGCAGAAATTCCAGTTTAAATGACCTAGCATGTCAAAGAAGGTATAAAGGGAAGAGGAGGAGCTAGAACTAGAAGTCAGACCCTCTGCCCCTGTTCAGCTCCCATGGTCATGCAGAAATATAGCCTGGCAAGAGAAGGACTCGTACAGACCTACCCTACCCTGTTGTTCCTCCTGTTCTTTCAAGTCAGCCCAGCAGGAGCACACAGGACACAAACCTCTGTCCCCAGCCCAGCCAGGCCACAAAGCAGCCACACTGCTGACAGCCCTGGGACATCTCTCCCTCCTACCACATTTACAGTGTGGTCTTGTCTCATCCACTTTGAAGATGTGTTTTTTCCCTCTCTTGCTCCTTTGCTTCCCAGGAACCAAGCAATACCGTGGCGAAGACAAACCTTACCCCAGACCAAGTAATTTTCCATCTGGTTTCTTGCAGACGTGATGTTTTTGCAGCTGCCACATGTGTCTGTCTGTACCTGTCTCTGCATGGGCTTTTCTCCCTTTCTTTGCTAGCAATTTCTAAACCTATTTGCCACATTCAGCTTCACTTGGCAGAGAGGCTGAGGTCTAAAAAATTATATTTCTAGAAGACTTTTGAAGAAGGAACTTCACCCTAACTTTACTCAGGAGGCAGGAGGCAGCTGAGATGTGCCTTCAGCTCAGGGTTTGCAAGACACATGTGATTTGCCCAGCCCAACATGTAAGGGGCAAACAAATGAGATGGACGAGAAGAATGCAGGACACTAGAGAGGTTTATATAGAGTGGTAGAGTATTTAGGGGGTGCAAATGTCTAGGCAACCATCTCCTTTGGTCCTGCAACTCAGAGGGTGACTTGCTTTATGGAGGACCGATATGATTTGTATGTGTTATGTCCAAATGCAACTGCATATCTTACAAGTCACTGTTGTAAAAAGATACAAATGCAAATAAAGAGGAAATGCAGCCTCTGAACTTCTGAAAGAACTCCTGCACTTGTCCACCTGCTGTAGATGGAGAAGATGATGCAGAACCAATGTCTTCAGACTGATCCTTTAGTAGCAGGGAGCAGTGCCTGGGAACAAAAATGACTTTTGCCTTCGGTGATGTCCAACCTGAGTGTGATATAGAAGGCAGAGCCCAGGTTCTGCTCTCTGAATCAGAGACAGGAAAGGTCTGCAGCATGGTCAGTTCTCCTGACATAAGGTGAGAGTTCTCCAAGGTGCTCCTCTGTAATCTAAGCCTGTAGGGCTCATCTAGCAGCCTGTGCTGTGGTCACTTGATGGATCCACTTTATTTCTCTTTGGTGCTAGAGACACTTGAATGATACAGAAAATGCACAAACAGCTCCTTAGAAACCTTGCTTCCTTCTTCCTAAGGCATGGAAATGTCAGTATTTGAGATTTGCCCCATCTGTGGTTTCTGTGGTTTGAAAGCATTGGTGCATCTGTAGAAGGAGGACAAGCTGCTGAAGCACTTGGTCTCCCAGCAGAAATGAGCCAACATGCCACAAGCATGTACTGAGTTGGACTCTGTGCTCTGTGATCCACAACAGGTTAATTGGCCTAAAAGGTGTGGGTTGTCTGGCCTGGATTTTTGCCACAAAAGTCCCAGGCCAGACTGTACTGCCAGGGTTTGCAGGTGGTTTGCACTTCAGAACTGCCTTTTCCAAAAATAAGAGGAAGATGGCACAATCCCTTCCCACTTTTGGACAGATGCAGGAATGTTTGCACCATACTCATTATCTTGCTGAAAAAGAGGCTGGAAATTCACTGGCATGGCAGAGCAGATTAAAATGTTATCACATTTACTGCACAGTGTTTCCAGATGCAGTCAGAGGGCATTTCTGTGGGCAACAGACGGTGAAGTCAGAGCCAGTCTGAGGAGGAGAGTAGCAGAGACAAATCCTTGAGATAATTTGGAATAGCATTTGCAGACAAGACAAATGAATGCCCCACAGCTGGACAAGCTGTTATAAGTCCTAACAATGTACCTCACATGGGGAAATTGAAGCCAAATAAAGACTTCTCTACTCTGTACAGTAATAATAATACAATATCATGTGATAAATTCTGTTCTCAATAAGTACAATTCCATACTGTGGATTATTCAGCAAAATCTTCACGAATGCAACCCAATATAAACCTTAAAACTTTGCACTAGTTTGCATGATAGCATGTAGTACCTCACCTTTCCTGAAGTGTTATGCTTAGTACTATTTGTTTGCACTGAGCATTATCACTACATATGGCTCCACTTCACACACGCGATAATAAATACTGAATAAATCAGAGATAATATTCACAGACTTGTGTGGACAAACTTGTTATTTTAGGAAAACAAGAAATTTTAGGAGAACCAGTGACTAAATTGCCTTTCACATGGTGGAATTTTGTTTGTGAAGCAAGAAGAGAGAAGCTGCCTTCTGAGCAATTATTGCCATAGCCAGGCAAGTTTTTAGCCTGAGAAACCTGTGTTTAGCATTCAGTTACATGGCTTGAAATCTTTAAGGGAGGATAAATGTGAGAGTTTTCAGTGATAACATGAATGTTAATTTGTTAGTTTAATCCCCATATCTCTTTATTTTTATTGATATTTACAAATTCATTGCTCTACTTCTTCAGCTCTTCTACCTTTTCAGCTCCATCCCAATTTGACTCCTGTGCCTAAAGCCACCCCAACACTTCATTGCAGCTATACATTGTACTGCACAGCCCCCCTCTACATTGTAGTGCATCAGTTTTCAGTGGGGGAAATCTTACAAGTAATTCCTCCCCTCTCACAAGTAATTCCTCCCCTCTACTTTCTTCCTCTTCTTTTCCTTTGTCAATATATGAAGGCTCTTCTTCTACCTACAGTTCTCCTTCAAAACTTCCACTTGACGCAATAACAGCATCTCCTCACCTGCTCTCCATTACATCTGCTATCCATCATATCCTTCATTTTCTTGTGAGAACTTAAACTTTCCATCTGGTGCCTCTTTGGTCTCTTCCAGCTTGCATGTTTATGGGATAATAATATTTTTCTCTCTTTTAATAAAACCACTCACATTTGCCTCCTTCACCACTATTCCATTTATTCATCTCTAAACATATTTGATGCACAATGTGCTACTGCTGTGCAGAGAGCCTCTCCTCCGTTGTCAAAGTAATTTCTCTTCACTGGCTTCTGCCATCTGGTCTTGGTGAACTCAGTGAAAATCTTCAACAACATTTTCAAAACAACTCTCACCCTCTTTGACTCACCTTTGTGAACGAAACCTTTTCCAGAACAATATGTCCACACTCAGAAATTTCCTGCAACCGTGTGTTCTTTAGTGCAGCGGTGCCTGAGCTGGTAAGGCCTGCTAGCGGAAGTAGTGAAGATTTATACATGGTGGCCTTAAAGATAATGAAACATTTTCTTTCTTAACTTCCTCAGGTCTGTTCATACAACATAGTCTTTAGAAGTTCTGTGTTATCTTCTTTCCAGGTTTCAAAGCAGCAGAGGCAAATGATGAGTCACACTCAGGCCACCTTTCCTTCTCTTTTTCGCCTAAACTCACTTCTCTTTCTTTGCCTTTCTACTCAGAGCTCCTGCCATCTGATCTGCGCAAATTATAGGTCTGACTGTTTCTGTGATGCATCCTTGTGAGAAGTAATGATCAAAGGAGGTAAAACATAGGTTATCATTTCCCCTGTCCCAAGTCCTCCTCACAGCCTTCTGCCTATCCCATCATAATCCAGTGTTTGGCTCAGCTTTCTTCTAGACACCAACATCTAGGCTATATTTAAGGTCTACAGAGTCTCCCTGTAGAGCATCCTTCAGACAGAGCTCTAGCAATCCTAACAAATTTCTAAAGCTGTTGCCTAAATCATGATAAAGCTTTTGGTATTTTCACTGGACTTGAGAAATATAATACTATATTAATACTATGTGAAGTCAAAATGCTTCTGCAAGATTATCTTCTCACCCCACTGCTCCAAAAACTTCACCTCACTCTGTGCATCTCCACTTCTGAACTCAAGTAATGCCAGTCTCCACTGTACACTTCCTAGGGTCTCAAACAGAAGAGACCAAAACTTTTATGATGTCAGAGATGGAGAGTTTTTGGGATGCAGAGAAAGGTGTGAGCTACCTCTCTGGTACATACTAGATAGGCATGTTGTTCTCCTTCAAAATCTTGTCCTGCTCTAACAAAAAAAATCCTTACAATAAGAAGGTCCTGGGTCTAAATTCGTGCTTTAAAGACCTTCATTACTGTTTTAAAGGCTTAAATGCAAAATGTGGATCCTTAAAAAATGTCATTAACCCTAGAAGATCCAGGATTGCCCAGAACTTTGAGTTTGCTCTATAATGCTATTCCACAGGTGTCTGGGAAAGTCTCCCCCACGAGGTAGATACAGACTATGTATCATCACAGCAGAGCTGTGCAGAGTGGGGTGTGCTTTATACCAGAGTCCATCGGGATGCTCCCACCTGTTGGACCTGCAAAGCCTGAACTGCTGTGACCATCAAAAAGATAAACCAAAAAAAGAGCTGGGGTAGTTTATTTTCTTTGAACCAAAAAGCACAGCCAATGAACTTAGGATACAGAACACCAAGGGTCAAAGTTTCACTTTGCCTAAGATACTCTAGGTAAACTAACTTTTTTTCTGTAAGAATTTAAACTTTATTCATCTAGGACCAAATTAATATTTAGTAGGGTCATGCAGGTGAAATAGTTTTAACAGAAAAATCTAAGGGGAACCCGTCTCTGGGTTACCATATGGCTCAACAATTTGGGAAGTGTCTGATGTTTTAAGTCTGGAAAACACATACAAATACAGATGCCTAGCAATTCAGGTAAGGCTGGGAGAAGATGAGGACTCCCAAACTCAGTTTTTCACCACATCAGCAATATGAATTTCATCTGCGAAGCCATATATTTCACCTTTATAGTGGTTTTAATAAAAAATTAATTTAAATTGGAGTTCAGAACAGAAAGGTCAATGGGAATATATGCACAGGTATAGAAAGGATAAATATTTAATCCCGCATAATTCTTGTAAGGCTAATAATAACACAAAAGGCTGAGGTAAAAACCTTCCTAACAAGCCACGCAGTAAACCTAGATGTAGTGTGACTGGAGTTGGCCTTTTTTGCTGATCTCTCTGAGCTGATCATTCCCAAAGCACCTTCTGGTCTCATAGGTGGTGTTTGCAGCCAAAAGGGCTTTCTGGTGCACCCACACCTGGTCATATAATTTCACTATAGTAGATTCAATCCATTGTGTCCTATTTCCGTTTCCATACTGTCAATAAATGATCTATGAGGGTCTTGATCATTCTTGCTATGTGAGATAGTAATTTTAAATTAATGCTTGGCTTGGAGCTGATTTCCCTGTACTCAAGAGCAAGATTTTCATTCTTTCTCATCTGGTCCGTTCTATTTGAGGAGGAAGATGTGGGAAGGGTTTCTGTTGCCCGACTGGATGAGTTTAACCTTTGAGATGGCTTTTTTTAGCCAACTTTACTCAAACTCTTGCCATTGATGTATTAGAATTTCGTGTGCAAGATATAGTCTTTACTCAAAGTGTGTGTCTTCTTTAGGCAAAAGTTCCTTCCACTGAAATCATAGTCAAGAGTATCTGTAGAAAAATAAATACAGAAGAATTGCAGTGAAGTTGTTTTTTACAAAGTTTCAAAATATTACTGCATTTATTACTCTACATTCTTAAAAGATGGTGTAATCAGGTTCCTGGTATTGTAACCAGTGTTACACTGCTACAGAAGAAGCAGCAAAAGTGGTGGCAGAGATGGACACAGAAGGAGCACTGGTGACAGCAACAGACAAGCTTTAATTTTTACCACAGACCTTAATTTTTTACGTAGTGAAAAGGTGCATCTTATAGAGACAGTGTTTTTTACATAAACATTTGCAATGTTTATCCAACATCCACTTCTTTAAGGGGCCTAATAATATCAGAGGTTTAAATATTGAACTTTTATATTTGTGTACTGTATCTATTGCTAACACTATATTTAGTCAGTGATAAAATGTATTTTTACACTTATTTCATGAGGATTATTTTAACTTCTCTCTCTGCACGCTGGTTCTCTTCTGAGCATCTTTGTTTTTACGGTTACTCTTCAGTCCATATCGTGCATGTCCTCTGGAAGCAAGTTGCCTTCATGCACTGCATTTCCTTTGCATTGCAGCACTGTCTTGTATGATGTGAATTGTCTTATTTATACATTAAACCGAGCTGTAAGATGAGCTCTAGAAGAGCATTTAATGCCACTAATAGGCTTTCAGTCCACACAACCAGGCTAATCTAGGGCAAAACACCTGAAAGATGTCTACAATGAACACGGGCTGAGTGTGATCAATTTACCTCCACAAGCCCTCCCCCTCTGAGCCACACATGTTAGTGAGTGGGAAGAGCCCAAGAGAGAGTCAGATGCCTCAGGGGGGCAGAAACACATGAGTAAAGAGATGAAATGAGATGAAACACAAAGATGATGTCACACTGAGGCTTATTTGCCCCGAAAACACTGTGCACTGTTTAAATTAATAGATATCTAATAGCCTTGATTATTGAGGTTCTATGATGTGCCTAGGACCACTAGTGCAGAATAGCTGTGGAAGGACACAGATGTGCCCAAACCACTCCTTGCTGAGGATGTGCAGGTTAATTCCTCTTAGGCATGCTGTAGAAAATAAGCTCAGACATTTGAAGGGTTTGGCCAATCCTTACAAAATATTTTACAGGTACGTGTTAATATTTCTCACTAGTTGTTTTGTATGCTCAGCTCTCTGTCCTGGGAAGTCTGAGTTTATTAGACATCCATTATAATTGACACATTGTTGAAGTAGGGGTGAATAGATGCATTAGACAGATGATCTTAATTGGCTTTCATCCAAAAGAATTAAAATAAAAAGACAGCTGAATTTCATTCACATTTTCAATTAGTAAAACTTCCTTTCATTATTATAATGCCTGCTGAAACAGCAGCCACATCAGGGTGACAAATCCCGTTATCATGCTTTCTGCAATTGTCTTCCAAAAAGGCGTCTATTGAAAGCATTGTCTGAGCGTGTGTATAATGCTGACAATCAAGCTCCACTCAGAACGCTGGGGGAGGGTGTCTGGCTGTGATCTATACAGAAATGCATTTCTTTCCCGTGCTGCTGGTTCTTCAGTGCTGTGTGCTTGCGCTGGGGCAATGTGCTCTGACAGGCAACGCGTACTGACAAGATCAATCACTGAGCATTAGTGGAATTCTCATGCTTTCCACCTATTTTTCTTCCCTTTCTTTATTGAGCATGATCCTCTGCAGGTGTTATTTGTTTGTCAGGCTGTTACACGGCAAATGTTGAAATAATTTTTTAGGGAGTAGATAAGAGCTGAACTCATATTGCAGACAATGGTTTCACACTGAAGTACTAATCAACAAGAATGTGAAAATCATTCTTTAGGCATTAGAGGAAGAAATAAATGGCTTCTTGGAGCTGGGAAGCAAACAAAGGGGCATTAGGAGGCTGATTTTTTAAATCCTTGTGAGTGGCTAACCAACCTAATGCACTTGTAATAGCATTCCAGATTCTTAGCTTAGCCAACTCACCTAACTTAACCAGACAAAATTATGAAATTTATTTGTTCCATATATGACACTGAAGAAAAACACGTGCATAACCAAAAAAATCAGTTCATCTGGGGCTGGTCTTATCCAGTTTCCTTTTGCTGAGTTATATGCCAAGAGCCAAATGTGTAGCCTTAGGGTTGTTTTGCTTTTTATTTATTTAATTATTTATT
>WAAE01008804.1:0-26461 GCA_013400495.1 Nicator chloris | reverse complement strand
AGGAAACTAAGTCAATAGTTAAATAATAACTCAATGTTTCCTGAGAAATGGGTCATCTTATTTTTATTTAAACACTGGATTTCCAGGAGTACACCTCTGACCCCTGAAAGAGGTTTGGAGGTTTTTTTTATCACTTACTTTTCTGAAATTCTTTATGGTATGTCAAAAGCCTAATCCTACCTTGTAAGATTGCTCTCTTCTCACAAGTACATTCAGATCACTTGTAAAGCTCTCTCTTGATACCAGCTAGGGCCACTGCTCTCTCCAGGAGACTGCCATTCCTGTAAACAAGTTCTCCCAATTACACAAATGTTTACTGGCTGTTGGTGTCACAGTGTCTTTTTAGCCACTGTCTGCTTGCCTCCAGGTGGGACCCTTTGAGCTTGTAAGTGAAGGGACTGATCCTAGTTGAGTAGAGTAAGCACATGAGATGCAGAACACCTGCAGTGGGTAGAGCTGATACTAACAGCTGCTGTTTCAGGTGCTTCCAGAAGATTCCTTCACTTGTCTTGACAGGTTCCAAAATCTAAGTTTGGTGCCTGGGTCATCTTCAGTCCTGCGTAACTTCAAGACTCGGCACTTACAGAAAGTAATTCCTTTCCAATTCCAATTACTTTTCAGTTCGGGAAATTTCTCAGGGCTTCTTGTCAGGGCAGGCTAGTCTTTTATGATTTCCAGCCTGCAATGCTGCTCCTTTCTATTTCATCTTGACTTGATGTCATTAGTCTTCTTTCACAGAAACCTGAGCATTCTTTTCCTAATTTATCTAGATGGTACCCTGACAGCAGCTTCTTTGATCAAGACTTTGCCATTTATGTCTCTTCTCCCGTTAATCATTCTCTGAAATGAGACTTGTAGTAAAAAATAATTAAATCAAGTCTGACTGCCTTCAAATTTCTTGGCTTTCTGGGATTCTGGGTGCTTACTTAGGCCAAGCCCTTTGGAGACACTGTGCTCTCTCTGATATATTAAAGAGGCCATTTGGGCTATTTTCCTATATGAGGAGGTCAAAACAGGTTTTACAATTGGTGAAACTAAAGAGATATTTACAGGATGTAGCTACGACATCCAGACACTGTTGTTTGATAGTTCTTCCAAAAAGAATCCACCTTTTTCTATTAAAAAAAATAAATCTGGAGGCAAAGTGGCCACATGATAATTTTTCTTGTCTTTGCTTCTTGGAAAACAAGAATTCTCTATTATGCAAAACGTCTATGCTGAACTCCAGGTTCCCACCTGTTCTCTTTCCTTCAGATATTGATTTTCTGTCACTTCATATGTGCAGAGAAAAAAAGACTAATGATTTGTTGGGAAGTGATATTTAAAAAAATCTTTTTATAAATGTGGTCTACACCTTATGTTTATCCACCTTATGTTTTGTGAGGTCTGATTCTGAATGAAAATCTCCTGCTTGTACAATGCTTCAGGATCTCTTCTCAGCAAGATGGTCCATCTCCTACTGGTCAGACTTGTTCTCTCTTGCAAGTTGAATTCCAAGTCCAAGGCATCTGTAGCCTGGTTCCTAAAAGTCTAAAGGGCCAACCATGACCAACATCCTAATTTCTCTGGCCAGTGGAAATCTCATTAAGAGTACAGCTCATCTGTGAGTGAGACGAAACTTCCATCAACCTGAGATGATAAAATAAACTCCCCCAGGGGAATAATAAATATCACAATATTTAGCACCTTCCTCATCAATTAGAAGCACATTTCTTTATGACTTTGCTGGCATAACCATGGATATGAGCCTAAACTTAATTAAACAAGAAGTGTTAATGACTACCTTCTTCCAGTTTGACAAAAAATAGGGGAAAAAAAAAAGACATGATGTTTGATGTACAGTCACATTACTTGGTTCAAGGCCAGAAGGTGTTGAGGTTTTACAGTGCTCAGTGTATCTTAGGAATGTGTGTATATAAAATAATTGTAATACACCATACAGATCTATATAGACACGGAATAGGATTAAAACCAAACAAACAAACCAACATTGAGACTTTTTTGACATCTATGATAGAGCAGCATTTGTGCTTAAGCCAGAAATGATCACCCAGCTTTGTCAAACACCACTGGTTTTTATAAGAAATAGTCTGATAAATTCAAGGCAAATCATCACCCAGCTTCCTGTACTACAAATGGCTGCATATAATGCATGTTCTTGCTATTAAGTCTAAAGCATTACAAGACCAAAATGTTCTGTATCTCATCTCAAATTTTCAAACAATCCAATATCCAGTCTATGTATAGATATATTCTTGCTGTTTAATCTCTTAAAAATCAATCAATATTAATGTGTCTGCCTTAAACTTTTAAGGTCATTGTCTCCCTTCTGACATTTAAAACTACATCAACATCACATTATATCATTATAGACTCATGAAGCAATGTACTTTTACATTGTTGCAAGATAATGTCTCTTTTGTGTTTCAGTTTTTATCATAATATAAATCTTGAAATGTAATTTGCATATCTTTTGTTTAGCGAAGGAGACTCCCATTTAAGACTATGTAATTTTAATACATAGACTTAAAAGTGGACGATTTTTCAAAGGAAATGCACCAAAATATTCCAATTTATTCTTCAACTGAAGCGGCCGCTCCAGCAGTAAATTAGCAAATTCCCTTAACAATACACTTGCCAACAGGTATGGTCTGCCTGCCTTGGGCTCACTTGACAGTAGGGTTGCCATTTGTTGAGAAGTCCATTCATGGATTTTAAAGGGCTATTTCTAGGCTTTTACTTTAAACATTGAAAAATACCTCTCTGCTCTTCAGCCTTCCCTCTACTGGTCCTGTCTTTCCTGTCCTCTGTTCACCTCCCTTCCCACCCTGCTAAGAGCACCAGTGTACTCCCAGCACTGAATGGTGTCTCTGCACCAGCAGCCACATCCCACCAGAGGCTTTCAGGCACATTCAGTTCCAAGGAAGTCTGGCCCATTTTTAATGCCCAAGGTGTGCAAGTAGGGAGGAGGGAGCACACTTACACACAGGAACAGACAGAAATGAACAGGAACAATCAAGAAATTCAAAAGCAGCCATGAAGGAAACAAAATCAAGACAACGAATGGGAAAGGAATAGTAGGAGCTCTGGCTCTGGATAGATGGATATTTCATGAATTCCTGCAATAAATAGGGAACCTCTAGGGAAATTCAACACCTGGCAATCTTAGTGGATAGTGGTGCTGCAAAGAAAGCATAATGTTCACCCCTCTGGTAAATTCAAGCAATTAAACCCCCTTTAAAAAAAGGCCCTCTTAGGCTTTCTGCCCAGTAAACTCACAGCAAAAAGCAGCTTTAATAAACGTTATAAATCTCACCTCTGAGCCAACAGGAAATTCAAATCTTTTGCATGTGCAGGAGCCAGGGAGCTGGTGAAACAAAAGGTAAATGTGGAATTAGAACAGGTTATGCCCATACTCAGACTGGATAGCAGTAGATGCATGAGGCTCACAGAGATGACAGGTTTTCTAAAAGTATCCTTTCTCATGCCATCTTTGACCATTTATGTTTGTGTAAAAGTAATCTCCTTTCTTTGTGAGTGGACAAGTTTGTTTAGTGATGAGTTTGCTGGTTCACTGAATTCAGGATTACGCCTCACCATACATTATTGGAAAGCAGTTTTGAGTTTCAATGTTTTAGACATAAAACTAAATAAAGAAATGGCAACAGATATCTGTGGTTTCTAAAATGAAAGGATCAAAGAAAAGAGACTGCCGAGAATTTTTGATCAACACCTTGACAAGGGGTGTTAGTTTTAATAAACAGTAAGAATTTTAGGCCATTATTAAGTATGAGATGCAGTCTCAGCTGTGTTTCTAATTTCCTTTCTTGCCTTTACTGCTGTTGTATAAAGCTCTGTAGTGACGAAAAACATTTATTGAAAAAATCGGAGCACACCGTTCAGGATTACGTTACTTCACCTGCCTATGAGAAATACTTGCCTCTTTGCCCTCCATGACGTCAAGAGCTGCAGGTAAATTCTGGACATGGGACAAATCACTGGACAGAGATGCACTTGTAGAAGTGAGTAAGAATTTTTATTGAGTCTGAAGACTAAATTATCAGGGTCCACAGTTCGTTTTGACTGTTGCTCTTCTAAAGCCA
Organism: Nicator chloris; assembly: GCA_013400495.1. NCBI lineage: Eukaryota > Metazoa > Chordata > Aves > Passeriformes > Pycnonotidae > Nicator > Nicator chloris. The sequence goes on along the minus strand of WAAE01008804.1, from coordinate 22,358 downwards.
ACAGATAAACACAGCCAGATCTCTGTGCACATTTTTAAAAAGTGAATTTAAGTATATAAAAACAATTTGTATTTGGAAACATATCCTGTGAGAAGGAGGTTTAATGAAAATTTTCTGGGAAGATGTTGTCTACCAAGCTATAAATACTTTTTGTCTACCACACACTACAGGTTTATGAAAACACAGAAGATCATGATAATTAGGATGAAGAAATAGTGAAGGAGAGACAGAATGTTGGATGGAAATAATCTACATTTGCTGCTTGAACTTTTCATAGGAATCAGGACAGAGGCCTGCTCATTCTTCCACTCAGTTTTTGGGGCAGGTCGGGGGGAGTGTTGTTATGAGTGAAGTCTCTTCAGAAATCTCTTCATCACCCCAAAAAAAGCTAGGAATTAATTACTTATTCCAAGAGGAACAAAAGAAACAAGTGTCTCTTTGTTATAATGACTCCATCTCTGGCTTTCCACCTATAGTATTTTTCCTTAGGGGATTATCAAGATTATTAGTAATTGTTACTAGTACACCATTCCTATGAATAATGATAATTACAATATCATTTAAGAACCCTGGTGATAATCACTGTGGAAGACTTATGAGCATAGTGAAGACCAAGGCTTTGCACATGCCAGAAAATGAACAAACACGGTTACACTCCGGAGAGCACAACACTCAATTCACCCCTAAAGAGCCAATGGCACCATCAAACCCAGCACTTGTCCACAGACAAATGACTGACAACTTTTAACAATCTTTTTTAACTTTTAAAAGAAAACAAAGTGAAAACAGGAGGCATGGTGGAACCACATAACACCACCTCTAGCCCCAAACTGTTCTAGTTGTGTGACATTTCTGTTTACAGTAAATACTGTTTTAAAGAGCAGCGCAGATCCAGACATCAAATGGATCAAGGACACACAGAGAACATTCAGCTATTCTGGAGATTCCATTGAAGGGCAACAAGAATTTGTCCAATCCAGTTGGCTCGTTCTGTGTCCCTTACTCGACAGAATTCTAGTTTTCCCTTTAACAGAGAGTAAAGCCCTGCCTGCTGTGAGTTCATGTCTAACATATGCTCAGAGTGGACACACTTTAATTTTCCCACTTTTTACCTTTCTTTTTATGGTTTTCTCTCAGGAACACATACCCTCCCTTCTCCTTTTGCATCAGCTCTAAATCCTTGTCTATCTTGCTTTCCATCTTCGGAGTCATGACAGAACTCTTCTAAAAGTACTCTGCTGACAATTTCTGATCTGGTTTTACACTAAGATAAGCAGAACTGCATTTATAACCTTTTAACTTCACATATAACTTCATAACTTTAGTTTACAACTATATAAAATGTCGTAAGGTTTTATTTTTAAAGGATAACACCATGGTGTTATCTTAACATGAGCTATGAAGTCACTTGAGATATATATACATACAGTATGCGAGCATACATACATATTAAATATGTATACCATTACACATGAACATATGCCTCTGACAAAACATGAAGAGAGGACTTTTAATGCTATCAAAAATGGTATTTTCAACTGCAATCCAGAATATATTGCAAAGGGCATTAAAATGTGTATAGTTCTATTTCAAAGAAAAACATTTTTCAATGCAACATGCTGCAGCTGTGTTTGTTAAGATTTCCTGATCATGGGGGCCACTGTAAGAAACTCAGCACTACCTTGACAAAGGTGACCAGAAGCATTGTGCCCAGAAGTGCCCCTCCCTCTGCATTAGAGGAGGAATTGTAGGTCAGATGCTCACAGGCACGTCCATCAAAGCCAAAAAAAATAGTTTTGTAATACTATATTTAAGAATCTAAAATCACTCCAAAACTTATAGAAGCTGGTTATCCAATCTTTTTATTACTCTGGCATCACATCTCCTTAATTTCTGGCTCAGTCCAGATGCAGCTGAATTTCAATATACAAACACTGGTTCCTGGTTGTCAAGCCCGACATACCTGTTTACATGAATTTAACAACACTACAGGGCTTTAAAAATAAGCACTCAGGGCTGGAAACATATGACAACTGCTGTGTCAAAATTGCATAATGCACAGAGCAATAGCCAGTTAGGCCAGCTCTGTTATCTTGAGCACAGAATCTTTTCCAATGCCTCATTCTTAAAAATTAGCTAGGCCTGATAAGCCATATCTATTTGCATAGAAAAGTATCCTAAGTCTTTCATGTTGCCCAGGTTAAGCAAGTTTTAAATTAATACCACAAACAAGGTACTTACTAAGGAGGGAAAAAGGCACATCATGGGAAGCCCTATTCATTTCAGCTACATAAGTTTGGAGTTTGGTTTAGAGCTTTAAGGTTTTTAAATAGATTTTAATGGTACATTTTTGCTTGTTAGCTCATTTTTTTTCCCCCAAATTCAGTTAAGATCTGCTTTGGATGTGAATTTTTGTATAACAGTATTTTTAAAGTTTTCAATTTTGACTCATGGAAATAATTAAGCTATTATATGCCCCCGTTCCTGTGTGAAATTTAAAGGTACTTCTCATGACGTTCAAGCAGCGTGTTTCCCAAAAGAAGGAAGTGCAAAAATACAATTGTTGAGATTAAGCCTCAAACTTGCTTTAAGGTTTGCTCATTTTTAAGAACTGATGCGCTGTCAGTGCCGTAGTCCTACATCAGCCTTGAAACAGACATAAGACACATTCTTTACTTTGTTGCTGCATGAGACCCTTTCTACATTAAACATTTGTGCTTGGTCCTTAAGCAATAAGTTAGGCAGAGAGAGTGTGACAGACAAGTTGCTATTTCAGACTTGAAACAGCACCTGGAGGGCCAAGACCTTTCCTACTTCAATAGCAGACAGAGAACCATGGCAGTGATCAGGGTCACATGGTGGGTGAGGAAGTCACAGATACTGAAGGATCAGATGTCACCGTGACAGCTGTAATAACCAGGGCTTTCTTCCTTCAGCTAAAAAATATCCACGGAATATGGTGAATACACTGCTGCAATATGTACCTCTTCTACCTTTGTGTCATGCTACAAACATTTAACTCCTGAAGGCTCACAGTGCAAGAACAGAGCAACTAACCCTTGTAACACATTATAAGGGAGACATGACAGAAGAAGAGGGTTTTTTTAATCTTGAAAATTCCACAGAAAAGTTATTTTTTGCCTGTTATCGACAATTCATTCCTCTGAGATAAAACAACTTAGTTACTAGAGGATCCCAAGGAGACAGCTGGCAGTGATGAACAGAACAGCATTCAATTGCAGCAAGTGAACATCATAAAACAGGCACCACTGGATTAAAAAGTAACCTTAAACTGTTTAGTGTACACAAAGGCAGCCTAGTCAAAACACTTCAACAATGATTTAAAATCTCAAGTTAGAGGCCAGTTTCAAGCTTCAGGGAAGCCTTCTCTATTCATAAGGAGCTTAACTAATCATAACTTTCCATGACTTATCAGAACTGGATGCAGCGTGTCACAGCATGATAACTGAGCTCTGGAAATGTAACAAAAGATGTCTTTTTACAAAAATAATGGTGAGACTAAACCCCAAATTTTAATCTTCGAACTTGCTGGGGGAATAACATCCTGTTACTCATTAAGTGTTTTCATTAGCATGCAGGGAGTCTTAAGCAGGCAGCTCCTGTTTGTGTTACTATGATGTGGAGGGCAGCACACGCATCAGGAAAGGAGTGGATTTCTGAAACCTGCTCCCAGGATGCTACACAAAGTGCATCACCAGGAAACAGGACAGGCTGTACCAGACACACTGCGTTTCTGCAGATAGCTAACTACAGAAATAGTAAGTCTACCTGAAAAATAACATTACTTTCTGTTCACCTAATTGCTCAGTCCTAACAGCCTAGTGTTTAAGAAAACATGCAGTATTTATTTTCTAACACGATAAAAACTCTAGCTTTAAGAAAGCTTCAGAGTTAGAGTTAAATGGAGCCCAAAAAGGACCAGATTTCTATCTGTGTTTTCTTCAGTGTAGTTCCAGATGCATTAAGACCTCAGCAGAGACCTGCAAATATTATGTACAGCTTTCTTTTATCTTCTGGAAACAAGGGTGGCGGGGAAATGGTATGAAAGAATGAAGCAGTGCCAAACACTACAAGAAAGGCTTAATAAATAGAGCCCAGGGTCACAATGTTGCTCTTATTTGCCCTGAAATATATCACTGAAGTTCTGTATATTCATATTTGTTTACATTATAAATGTACTAAATGAGCTAATTATAGTGATCATAATTTACAATTAAAAACAAACAGTTAGAAATTTCAAAGGCTTTCAATATCTTTTCTTTAATCATTCACCCAGGCTCAAAATATGCATTTTTTAGATTAAAGCATTAAAGTTGCTAATTATATTCTCAGAACCAACAATTATTTCTTTACCCTTTTACTACCTTCTTCTGGCAACAAAAAAATGTCAGCACTGATTTAATTTTTTGTTATTACTGGATTAAAAGAAATTTCTAAAATGCAATTAAATGTGCCCTATAGCTATAGTAACTTTTCTATCAGCATCCAAAGCCTCTTCACTAAAACAACAGCATAAAAAAATTATTCAGACTTTCTAGACATACTTTTTTTCTCCTTTTATAACACATTCCTTTGGTGATTATCTCCAATGACAACTCAACCATCTTAATGAGACTCTCTGAAAATCTAGATCTTGGTAAAAGCGAAAAATGAAAGTTAAAGAGGCTGTTAAGAGTGCAAAACCCTCCACATGTCAAGCATGGTTCTTCACCTTTGGAAGCTTGGTTCAAGTTCACCCTGAGGCCCTAAGTGAAAAGTTCAATAGTCTCAACTATGTCCCTACCTGATATATCACAAAATCAATTACTTTATGATGGTACATTTGGTAACCTATGCTCAGACAGAATCAAGTTTTTTCCCAGTGGGAATTCACCAATTACCTTCTCAGTAAATTATTCTCAGATAAAACAGAAGTTCCTGCTATCAGCAGGAGTTTCTCATTTTACTGCCTCTCTTGTTGAGTAGTTGGGCTGGTTTGGAACAGTGATGTTGTGCTCAGCCCATGCACCATTAGCTGCTGTGTGATCACAGTGATCCATGGTGACAGGACCCCAAACCATGATTCAGTGCCCACATTTGTACTGGTTTGAAAAAGAAGAACAGTCACTGCAAGCAACCAAAGAAAAATTGTAGCAAGGAACATAATTGAAATTCTACAGTTCCTCAAGGACTTGGCTTCCTCTGGAGAACCTGGAATGGTAAGGCCGTGCCTTTAAGTTTTACAGTTGTGAACATGATTTTCTAACTGCCATCAACAGCATCCTTGGCCCAGGCTTCAAGAGCACACTGATTCACCTCAACAGTAGCTCTCCCAAATTTACATCTTGTCTTACTTTTATAACAGCTTGCTGCTGGAGTGGATATATTTATGTTAATTATTTAATATTGTTTCCAATTTAAAGACATATTTTTCACAGAAGTGAATGCCAGTCTGAGTAATAAATACAAGTCACTGAGTGGTTTAGATATGGAATATGCATTCTGTATGCTGCTTCTGAAATCAAGCTCCAGTCATTGCAAAGGACCATTCCAGCCCCTGCAGTGGTCTGTCCAAACTAAGCTCATTTAGCTTACTCTAATTCTCGGCCATCAGAATTTTGCTTCATAAAATCTCCAGCAACCAAATGAATGCTAAGCAGCATCCTCTGTCAGAGGTGGCTGATGGCAAACACATCCATTGTCTCTGACAGGGATTATTGGATCCTAGCACTAAGTAAGCCAGTGATACTGTCCCCATTGTAGTAATTTTGTGGAATCTATTCTGCTTTAAACAGACATCTTCCAGATTAAAATATTTAGAGAGAGACAGAAAGTTGACAATCAAATAGAATTTTGATCTTATTCTCTCTAGAGTAAAAATATCTAGATATGAGCAGTGAAAACGATGGGAGCCTAAAGGAAAATCCCAATGTGCAAAGATGAAAGAGACTGAGACTGCCCAAATAAAGAATGGTGTAATAGACAGAGGCCACATAACGAATGACAGAAAAACAAGAAGTCAAAATTCCCATTTATCCTTACACATAACACAGGGACAGAAGGACATGCAATGTCACTGAGAGAACATAAATTTAAAAAAGAGTTTTAGTCATGCTGACTTCTTATCACTGTTCAGCAAATTTACTTTCCCCACTATAAAATGGGCATAATACTCTTTCTTCCCCAACACAGAAAAACTTGTTGGGGAAATATTCATAGAATTCTATAATGAAGAATGCCATTGAAAATAGTAAAAAAGAAATTAGTAATTTCAACTGCAGTGCAGGTTTGGATTGCATTAGCTGGCTCAGTAGACAATAAATAAGGCCCAAGACTCTAGACTAGGCAATGAAGGTAAAAAAAGAAATATTCAACACCTTCCTTGTTCCCTGCAAATCATCACCCTCTCATGCAAAATGAGGCAACACTAATTAGTGATTTGGAAATAAGGATGCTACCCTAACACATAGCTGAGAGAAGCTGACTTAGGATTCTATGGCCATCCTTGAAACTCCAAGTGCTCGATCTTGCAATCCAATTGACTTGTGTCTTTTAATACAAAGTTACAAACAAGTTACCATTTCTACAAAAATAACCAGATTATTAAATTGATTGTTTGCAAAATAAATACGGAATGTTTGAATTGCTTCTCTAGAGAGATGCAAAAGATTTCATTTGTAGTCTGATTCTGTGATCATTTAGCGAGTTTCTCAGAGGAACACTGCATTGCTAAGGAGCATTTCAATTCCTCTGTAAATGTTCCACTCTTCTACTGAACTTTAGCAGGAAACCTGCTCAAAGCTCATGCTTAGACTGCTGCATCTTTCCAAGCACACTCTTTCTTCATCAAGACCAGAAATACACCCACCAAAATGGTGATGAAGAACAACTGGACAATTCAGAATTTCCTAAGTGCAGAACCTAATGTACCTGTTCCATTTAAGGAGGCCTCTGGACAGTCAAGCCAAAATGTTGATGGAAATATTTTGCAGACTGAATAAATTGTCTCAAAATAAAATAAAGGAGCAAATATATCAAAAGTTATCACACATACTTTATTTAATGTATACTCCTGAACAAAGGGGACTTACAGCAGGCTATTAAAGCTGATTTTTCTTTTAGAGCACAGCTGGTATAACACAGCACATGCTTTTTTGTAAGAGCACAGTAGGAATATTTCTGGATATGTAGATGGATTTGAAAATATAAAAACTCATGGTAAAATTTTGGATGACCTAGCTACAAGTTCCTCTGGTAGACTAGATGAAATGAACTCAGATGTGTCAGAAAGGCCAAAGCATGAGATGCTGCATGCAACAGAAGAGAGGATAAGGTATCAGGAAAAACTTCTTTACTCCAACCACTGTCAACCATCAGTCAGTCCAGGGCACTGTTGAGTCACCATGCTTGGAGGTATTTAAGAGTTATGTAGTGGGGGACTTGGCAATGTTGGGTTTACTGTTGGATTCAATGATGTTAAGGGTCTTTTCTGACCCAAATTATTCTGTGATTCTACACTGTGTTACAGACTTAACAAGAAGAAAACTGGCATGCCACAGATTAAGTTCCTCTCTAGTCCTTGGGTGTTTGCAAATCTGTGGGATAAATAACAGCCTGCCTTTTAATTCTTCTGTGTAGGAATGTTTGGGGTTCTTTTTAACCTTTTGCATGAACAGAGACTAAAGGGGCTGGATAATGCAAATACTCATGTCCTTTACTTTATGTGGATTGATGAGCTGCACAATGTGTTCACTCTGCCACATCCAGGTCAAAGATGCACCAGCTGGAGGCTGAGCATTTTACATGTAGCATTGTCTTGGCAGACAGCTCGCAAATGCCAGGAGACACAAATGCCTTACAGAAACAGGAAGACTCCTTGGAGAAGCGTGAGCTGCTTCTGAGCTTCATCCATACCTCAGGATGAACTAGAAAGCACTTCAATCCACCATCCCTAAGGAGACAGATGTGTCTACTAGAGCAAGTCACTCTTGCTGATGATCAGCTGTCAGGAATGCAGACTGTCCATTGACTGGATCAAGTCAGTAAATGCTGGGAAGGAATCACAGAATCACCAAATGGTTTGGGTTGGAAGAGATCTTCAAGATCATGTAGTTCCAACATCCCACCATGGGCAGGGACGCCTTTCCCTACACCAGGTTGCTCAGACACCCATCCAACCTGGCCCTGAAGACTTCCAGGGATGGGGCATCCGCAGCTCCTCTGGGCAACTGGAGGGAATATGCACTGGCAGGTCCTTACCCACTGAGGGTAAAAGTGGTGCCACTTCTATTGGAGGCAAATTGTCCGACCATGTCAAAACCAAATCCTACTGAGACCATGTGTAGGTTCAAGGCAGCATTCAAAATGACTATTATTCTCCATATTCACTAGAATTTCTCAATTCAGGCTGAATCTGGACACTTAAACTGTATCATATAGGTTCACTTTCTGAATAAAGGATTAATAAACTAAGAGATTTTCAAACTGTACCTGTAAACTTTCCTGCATGGTACACTATTCTGTTGCTACAATCTTCAGAAGATAATATCCACCTAGTCCAACAGTTGACAAAAAGCAATGAAATTGATCATGTCACAGGGGTGCTAAGATAACTAGATAAGGAACTAGAAAGGAAATCTTAGTAAGGAGTTTCCCAGGTCTCCTGTCTACACTGGATATCAGGCTTTATCTAGAGTTAAAGAGGCAAGAATCCATTACAGAGAAAGTCCATCACATAATTAGAAAACAATCAACACTTTTTCTAATGCTGATTTCTTCTTCACTTTAAACTGCTTCATTGACTTTAATTAAACTTGCCCTGGGTTATGAAGCTAGCAAGCTGCAGAAACATTTGAAAATTAAATAAAATAAAAGCATCTTTCTTGTCTGAAGGGTTTTGCTTAGCTGCACCACACTTCTGACTTAGAGGATTTTTGAATTATTAGAAATGCTGTATGTGACACTGCAAGACTGTTGGTTTTGCTCTTGAATTAAGATGACCTCCCACTCCACAGCAAAAATGACAACATTAAATTGTCGAGATTATCTTCACTGCTCTTCATCGCAGAACTCCTCTGCTGGTTACTGAGAAATGGTGTGATGGTGTCACCACTTAGACCAGCCCTGCTCCCAGTTTTGTCTAGGGCCAAAGGAAAGGAATGTTGTGTATTTATAATACAGGCAGTTTTCATGCCAATAGCTCAGGCCAAGGTTAAAAGTACACGATACAGACTTTGGAGGAATAAAGAGATGGCCTGTATCCTGTCCTAGTCTAGGTCTGGCTCATGAGAATATGACCAAAATTCCCAAGGATGAGAGTGAATGGAATAACTTACAATCAGTGAGAGAAAAGAAGGTGGGAACAACCATATCAAATATATTCCAGCCTGGAGTCATCTAGTTTCAATACATGTGACCCTCACTTTATTAAAATTCTAAGTAAAATAAATTCTGGTCAAATATGGGCCTGGTAAAGAATTAGGAAAGCTTGGGTCTGAATTAATTTTACAACTTGGTCTGCCTCTATTTTGAGTTGCTCTCTTCTTACCCTCTGAAGAACTTCCCAGGGACAATTGAGAATGGTTCAAAACCTGTACTTTTATCTCTAGAAAAAGCAAAAATATATTTTGGAAAAATTCCAGGTTTTGCTAAGAAAGCAGCAATTACTTGCAACTGTGTGCATGTCTGGGTGAAGTACCATAGAGTATTGTATTGTAGTTCAATCTGGGGTTCAAAAGATTTGAATTCAATTTTTGAACAGCATTTCTATTTCTTTTTTGTTTCCCCAGATATCCACAGATGTCTGAAAAACCAGAATTTCTATGCATCAGAAGGCTACTATCCTCTACTAGTCTTTAGCTATTACCTAGATATCCTCACTAAAGTCCAAAGAAAGATCTTCATAAAGGTCAGTGGCACCAGGATCAACCATGTATATCTGTAAATTTAACATATATAAGATGTCTACGACAGAACACCTAAAATATGTTAATTGCCATTTATTATATCTTGAATATGCAAATAACATTGATGAAATGGGAAGAGTTTTCCAAACTGGTAAAGACAGGCAGTGCAAGCAATCTAAAATAAGATACAACTCCAGTTCTGTCCACTCAAGCTGTTCAACACCACAACAGAATTACTCCATAGCTTATGGACATTTTCCTTCACCAGTCTTTGAGAACTTTCCATTAACTTCAATAGATGCCAAAACAGGCCAAGAGCAGGAAATGAAGAAATATACTGTACCCAAATGAAATCATTGCGGGAATTCAGGTAGGCAGAATGTAATTATTCACACTTCAATCTGGATAGAGCACTAGGTTTATATCCCTATTCTGGCAAACATATGAGATATATAATAATCAAGAGGAGCAGGGCTGCTGGCTGTCCTCTCAATCAAAGGAAAAGAATAAAGGAGGAGAATGATCTGTTCCCTTGATGCTCAGTAAAAGGAAAGAGTGACATTTATTGCATCATCTGCAAGACTTGCCAAGAAACAAAATGTATTAAGTAAATAATCACATTTGAAAAACTAGAAATTTGGTTCTCTGCTGGTGCAAATTGAAATGTATGGTTTTCTTTCTTTTGTGTTCAGTCTTAGGGAAAAATCTTTGGGAAGTACTGTCTTTGCAAAATACTGATACTTATCATTTCTACATTCATTGATATAGGTGAGGGCACCAAGAAGCATTGAAAAAAATAATGGATTCTCTTGCAAATGTACTGGATTGTAAAATAACAGAAAGTTCCAAATCTTGTAATAGAACCACATTACATTCTAGGAAAGTGGCTCCATTTCTGAGGTGGAACATGACAGCTTTTTAACTTTCTACAACAATAAGTGACAGAAGAATACTATATACAGTTGATACTGTAGGGTGATTTATGGAGGCAGAATGTAATAACATAAATTGAGTTTCAGAAAGACACTGTGACTAATCTTACAAAAAATGCTACAGGATGTTTAATAATCCTGGTGGGTCAGAAGTTGTTTCTCAAAATATTCTCTTAAGACTGATTGTTATTAAAGTATGTCCTGCATTTGGTTCATTTTTCATTAACTATGTAGTCGAAAACTGCTGTCAAGTGCAAATATTTGAGTTGTAATTGGATACCGATACAAACTGAATAAGGCCACCAAACCTCAATGAAAATTACAATCATAGAATACTTAAGGTAGTAAATGCCCTTTGAAGAGCCATAAGACAAGCATCTGTCCACATCTTTTGAGGTCTCCCTAGCAGTACTCATGGGGGAGTACTTTGATTATTGTCCCATTAATCAAAGACAAAGGAGCAGGAATGAGCAACACACTACAACTCCTTTGCATTGTCTGTGTAACCCTCCTCCATTGCCTCCCTTCAGCATTTAAGGCTGTGGTGCTTATGAGTGGCAATTCTGAGAAGACTGAATTGAGCAGAGACAACGGGAAGACATGACATACGTAGTTGAGGGCTTGACTCAAACCCCTTAGCCGAAGTCTGTGTTTTACTTACCAGGCCTCTGCGTCAGTCCTAGTGGAGAAGCAGAGCAGTTTTCACAGTATGTCTCTCCCTGTCTGCAGAGAGGCTGTGACTGCAAGTGCTTGGAGCTCCGGCCTGAGCCTCCACGGCTGCACAAGGAGATGAGAACAAACAGACGCCGTTCCATGGCTCTGACGTACACGAACACCGCAACACGCAGCACTCCTGCCAAGGCCTCCGCGGGCCGGGAGCGTGGCGGCCCCGTGGGGTGGCAGGGCCTGGCCTGGCACCAGGGCTTGTCCGCCCCGCCAGGGCAGCCGCAGCCCGGACACCTGCCGAGACACGGGGCCGGGGCAGGCAGGCCGCGGGACAGGCCGGGCAGGCCGGGGCGGGGGCAGGCAGGGCCGGGGCAGGCAGGGCCGGGGCAAGCAGGGCCGGGGCAAGCAGGGCCGGGGCTTGCACGGGGCTGGGCAGCGCCAAGGAGCCCTGAGACTTGGTGTTGCCTCAGGGCCTCGACACATAAAAATAACATAAAAATAAAAATACCTCAAACAAGTCTTACACTAGTTTTGTTTCACAGGGCTTCCTGTCTTTCCACTGTGTATTTTCCCCTGCATTTTCTTCATGATTTAAAATCTACTTAGCCATAGCTTTCAGCACTGCATGCAGCTCTTTTCAGTTCACCCTTGTTAATGAGAACAAATGAAAAAGTATGTTTGTGCATTTTCAGAGGCTATCCAAATGGGCTGAGATCCACTGACGTGGCAACCTTCCTTGGCTACACAGAAAACCAATATTTTTGTAACTCTGGAAAATTTGCTCCACCTAAAAGTTTGGTTAACACTAGCATTTTCATCCCAAAGGTTGGGCTTCCTATAATGCCATAAAGTTTTTGTTAACCAGCCCACAAGTTCCTTAAAGAACATTTCTCAGATGGTAAATAGCAAGATGTTTAATGTATACAGTATGTCAGGTTTGCTCCCAATGTCTCTCTTACGGCTCTCAGCCTTTTCCACCACACAATACACTATGCAGCAGAGACCACCCAGCAATTTTTTTTCACTGTATTTCACATTACCTCTTTGTTAACTTCAGTTGTAGACTTCAACTCCATAAGGTAAAATATTCCTAGATACTTAATAGCCTGTGGTTTTCAATCTATATTTAAGCCCTGCCTTATCCACTGAAGGTACAATATGTTCAGGGACATAAACTCCAACTTACCTCAGTTGATTTGGCATTCAGACACGCTTGCAAAATTCTCAGCTAGCTTCTACAGATTTTTTATGTTCTAGGAGCTGAAATAAAAATACCATTTATACTGTATGATACTTATTAGAGATGAATGAACAATGCATAACAAGTAACTTAGAAAACTATTGTTTACAAAATATCCATAAGCAGATATCTTACAATGATTTGATGATTTCTTTGAATTTATTCTATATTTTCCAATTCTTAGTTTTTATTCATTGCTTTTCAACTTAGCTATTTCAAATGTTCAACAGTCATTAGCCAATCTATGTAGTATAGCTCTGATGAATGTGCGTGAGTAGTGATTTTTAAAGTTTTCCCTAGCAAAATTTGGGTATATAACCCTGGTGTTGTTAATATTTGTCTTGGCTTTGACAGACATCTGTGCAGTGACTTCTCACCGAGTTACAACCACACTTGCATGTACCAGTGCAGCAGGACTGGAAGCACCATTGCATCATCAGTGCAGCACTGTCGCTGATTAATTATCACCACCGAGATGGAGGATGCATAAACTCAGGTGTAGCATCAGGGTGGCTCTCTCACTTTCAGAATCCATGCTAGAAACCTCCTGTGATCACCCACTTCCTGTGGATGTATTATCCCTTCTGGAATTAGCTGGATAGTGTTTGTGTTGTGCTCCTCCATCCAGCACTGTGGTAAGGGCCCCATGTTTTCTGCCTACCAGTGCAACCTTCCAAGTCAGCTCTTCAAGAGCTTTTCTCCTTCATAGACTTAAAGACAAAAAGTCAATATGGATGTGAACTTTCTTACTCTTCTGGGACAAAATTGAAATACACATCACTCACAAGACTGGGGATGGTATTATACAGAAGTTACCTATATCTGTGAAACAGTTTTCTTAGAATTATCCTTCCTGAGTTAGAGGGATCATTAAGTAACATGACCAAATAGGTTTGGTACTCAATAAAATTCATTTAAATAAGGAATACAATGTATATCATAATTTCTTATGCATAAAGCAACTAGTACTAGCACAGATGAAAAAGAACCAGAAGAAGGTTGTAAGTTGATTTGTTAATGCACTTATGTGTCAACAGGTGTGATCAACTGGAAAGAGGCAGGTGTTACCAATGTATTGGTGCTGTCGTAGAAGAAGGATGTTCTGCAGAAGCCTTAAATGTAAACTTAAAATTGACAAGCTGTTGAAATCCTCTATCAGCCACCACCTTACAAGTATTCCACATCTGATTTAAGGCTGGAAATGTGCCAGAAAAAAAGCCTAGTACTTAAATATGTGGGTACTAAAACACTTGAACTTAACTCTGACATCTGCACATTTAGGTTTTTATGTTCCATAAAGACATCACCTTCAAGGGAGGCATCAAACCCCATTTGCGTCCCCTGTAGGTACTCATTTGTAGACACTCATTTGTAGTTTCAACTGAACACAGCACCTCAGATAGCTGTCCAGCTGAACTACTTTATTTGGATCTCCATGATACAGTTCTTAGCAACGAAGATTTGAGATTATCTAAAAGACTAAGATTAAAACTTCTTCATTTTGGGACCATATAAGTTAAGGAGAAAAAAAATATAACGTGAATACTTAAACAGAAAAAAGAAAAAAAACATATTGAAACTGGGCAACCTAAACAAAAAATCTGGAACAGTGTGGTATTTTTTACAACAATATTTAATCCAGTTAGTTTCTAGCTGATGATATGATACATATGATATCTAAAAAAATCTTCACTTTTCTTTATGTTTTTCTGAATACACTGCATTGCTTTTGAAAGTAAGGGATTAATAACACTTGGGATGGGAAAGCAGTGTAGATTGGCACAGAGTAAATCCTCCCTCAGCACAAAGCTAGTTTACTGTACAGGGCTGTTTTATTACACTGGCTGGAGTCCTGAGCTACAAAAACCATTCTTTGCCAGTTCTCAGAAGTCACAGAAAGAAAAGATTTGTAAGATTTCTTAATTCCAGAACACTGGGCTCAACATCAATTCAGCCTATGTAGTAGTTACCATAGTTTTTCCAGTACACTGTCTACTCTGCACTGAGTTATAAGCCCATCTAACGATGAGAGCTTACTGTAGTTCTTAAAAATGTCTGTTCCTCCACCTAAACCGACTGCTTCTAGAAAAATTAATTTTCTTCATATTTTCAAAAATCTGCTCACATCATCACTCCTAAATCCACATTCTTTTAACAGTCCTGCACACTGATGGACAGTTATAGTGAACTGTCCCAAACAAAGAGGTAGTTTCATAAAACAAATCACACAGATTTACATATCTGACCTTTTTTAAATTCCAAATGAATTCTGCAAAGGAGAAGAGGTAGTGCATTAATTCAATTTGCCCATGTGATAGAGAGACCAGAATGGAGCTCTCCAGAGGAAGCCGTATGTAAAGCCAAAGTACAATATGTGAAATTCATTCTGGTGCGGAATGCCATGTAGTTTTGTCATGGGCAAATCCCACACGGCTCCTGGTTTAGGGCTGTGGCATTTCACTGGATACTGGCTTGTTCTTTACATGACATACATTTCACTCAGAAGGTCTATAAAAAAAAGAATGGCCCCCTCTGAAGATGCACAATACGCCAACAAAATCATTTCCTGGGCTATTACGCAGGCTGGAACACTTTTCCATAAAGCAGAACCATTTATGTTGGATTTTGTTTTCCATGAACTCTGCCACTGCTTTGTAGTTCCTCACAGCTACCCTCCTGATCAGATCTGCTGAGTGACAAATGCTTCTTTAAATTCCCTTGTTGGTGAACACCTACTAACAAAGCACCACCATTATCTGTTTTGAAACAAATCACTCAACTTTATACAATAAAATGAGTAAAAATGTCTCGTATAAAAGCATCCCATTAAAATCTACTGAGCAAAATACTTCTATAAAGAAGGATATTTGAGTTTTCGAAGAAAGCAACTAGAGCTGTGCAATGAGTCGGTTTCACAGGGAATTTCAGAATTTGATGTTCTTTGTCCTTGGAATAAAAATCCCCAAATATATTAAAATCCATCATGCAGCAAATTCTGAAAGAATTGCAGTCTGTAAAAACAAAAAATTTCTTTTTACAATTTCCGAATGTATTTACAGTGTGTGAAGAACTCTCAAACTCCTCATGTGCTGGTACTGACATGACTTCAGGTCTGACTACTTTTCATTACGTAGTCTGGACAGAAGTGCAGCTAGGTCCCTGCACACCTTGGGAACTCCAAAGGAACATCAGTGCTTCCAAGCCACCCCGAGTGGTCCCTGTACTTGACTCTCTGTTGGTCCCAGGCACAGGTCATGGGAGAGCAAGGCCCTGGAAATTCTGGTGACCCAGCAGGCCCCACCAGACTGCCAGAGAGAAAATTGAATTGAAATCATCTTGAAATTGAAATGGAATCATCTTTGCTATTTTTTTTCATGCTTTGCATTTCAGAATTGTCTTTTTATCTTTTTTCTTACCTGCACAAGAGGCAGCATCTAAGTGATGGTCATATAAAGAAAAAAGCACCAAAGTGCAGTGAGATCAGATACGCTTTTAAAAAAACTTTTTTTTACAGGATGTGGAAATACATAGCTGGACTGGAACTTCTTGGGAACAGAAAGCTTGATTTCTTATTTGCCTATCGTTCTGGTATGAAGCAGTTAAAATAATAATGCTCACAAAATAATGACTTTGCAGATGTTGCATTTGCAGCAGCAAATCTGGGCCATGCCAGGAAGAATTTGAGTAACCTGGACTGTGTGTTTCACACTAATAATGTGCCATGCATGACACAAAATCGTACGCCTCAGGTGAGGGCGTTATTTTGCCAGTGAAATTTCTCTACCCAAAGAAGATCTGTGTCAGAACATTCTTAAACTTGTACATGATTTTTAAAGTTCAATCCTCCACAATGCAGATAGCAAACCCAGGACTACAGTACAGAAGTGTATTATAATGTATAAGAATGTACATTAGGAAATTACTCCCAGTCTGGCTGCCATACCAATATCAATGCAGCAAAAAGTGTATGGTAGAACAGAAGGTTTTGTGCTAGAGAACAGATAAGTGACATGGATTGAAATTATGGTAAATTTAAATTGATGGCCTAATTAGTATTATCTCTTTTTGTATTCTCTGTAAGAAATATTATCCAGGAGGAACTCATTTTGCATTAATGTTGATATAAAGTGTAATTCTGTAGTATTTTCATTGTAATCTGGCATTAATTAATGCATCATTATTCCAAAGTGTTAATTAAATTATTACAGAAAGGGACATCTGACCCAGTTCAGAAAGAAAGAAAATAAGTATAGTGCATGAGAATTAAACTTTCAGAGGTCTGAAATGGTGTGAATTCCCACAACACTAGGCTTGTGTAGCAGCACAAAACCAAGATGAAATATAGACATGATACAGGATTCATAAACCACACTATGACATCAACATTTGCTCACTCACAATAGAATCTGATGACAGCACCAGGGTCTCAAAGACAGGCAGACATCAGAAACCTGAAATGACCCATTTCTAATGGGGTAAGTTGAATAAACCGTACCCTGACTATCCTGAATTACTCTCAAGGAATTCAGGGAATTGAACAGGGATACAAAAACAATCACACCTTCTGCAGGCTCTATTACATACCTTGCTGGTGGGCAGGAATACTGCCATATAGCCACTGGGCGGGCCAGGGCAGTTAATCGGGATGAATTGCAAACAGTCCTGCACTCGTCAGCGTTGATTGTCTTGACCTTCTGCCTGCAGTCCTAAGGGGCTTCAGTGAAATCCCAAATCAGCATTTCAGTTGTTATTCTTGACTGTAAGCTGGGTGGTAGCTGTTTTCACATACAGGCAGGAGAAAACCCAGTCCTCTGCCAAAGGATGTACAGTCTGATCCGATGGCCAGGGAAAGCTACAGAAGTCTAATCCTGACTTGGACAATTGGCATTGAAGCACGCGCCTGAGAATTGCACAAGCAGATCTCTGAGGGAATGCTGCTGGCAGCAAGTGGGGCTCTCTGCAAGGGGCCACAAAGCTCTGTGGAATTGGGGTCTCTGTGAATTATTAAACTTGATTAATAATTCAAGAAAACATTAGTCTAGAGCATGAAGCAAATCCTACGTGATGTGACCTACCTGCCAGCTCTACAGCGGAGCCAGAGTTGCACAAGATACTTCCAGGATGTGGCTTCCATAAGATTCAATGTCTACACTATTTAACAACTCTGTTTCAACAATTATCACTTTCTTTTGTTACATTTGGGCTTGCATTGAAAGATCTTTAAAATGTGAAAGTTAAATGAGGCTCTTATGAAGAAGTGGTTTGGGTGCAGTATATTAAAGGGAAACTTCAAAGGAGCTCAAGATACCTTTCAAGCTAAGGTACAAAAATTCAAACAAGAACAAAAGCCTCTCTTGTATTTTGAAGCATTAATTGTTCCACTTCTGTTGATGTAAAGTGAAAGGAGAAGCTTTTAGTTAAAAGTACATAGTATCAACCAACATGGAATGTTCCAAAGACTCATGGAATAATTTCAGCTTTGATATAATGGCACAGGTGGGTCTCAAATTATAATGCTTTCTGTAGCATATGCAATAATTTTTGGTAGCTGAATCCATTAGACAAACATTAGTGCTTGAAGAGATTATTGGCATAAATCAGAGTGTCACCTTTTATATTTATAAGATATTTCATATTTATAAGGTATTTCATAACTTTGTGAGTGGTGTTTGTCACATAACTTTGGGAGTGTTGTTTGATATTTCATAGCTTTGTGAATGAAGTTTTCTGTATCATTATAGCCTGGTTTTGAAAGGATAAAATACACAACATTGCAGTGTTTGCTCTTTCACCCATCTGTCAGTTCCCCTCCTGTAAGAAAGGGGCAGAACTGTAGAAACTGTAAGGACATAAAGTCTGCTATACATTTCATGAAAACTGGCACGTGGGTAGGAAAGAGACAAATTGGTGCTTCCATGGAAGAAAGGTTTAACTGAGAATTTAAAAATTCCGTGGACTACTGGCCTCTCAGGTGGCCAGTCAGTGAGGAGTTCAGTGCCAACCACAATACGTTAGCGTGCCCACTCGTAATTAGTCAAGGTTACTGTGGAGGGATTTACGAGACACATGAAGGAATTACAAGTCTCACGTGATAGCACATCATGGAATACACTCAGAGAAGAACACGGAGTTGGTTTTGTGCAGAAGTAAATGTCATCGGGATACTGTCGCAATAGGACAGGAAATGAAGAGATGGACTTCTGTCTGATTTCTGAGAGCTAAATTCCTCTATTTCAAATTTCTGACTCTTTTATATAGTATTTCAAACAAGCCCAGTGATTAGTAGGCAAAGTTAACAGCTCTTCAATCACATTGGTCAAGACAGATGTCCATCAAAGATCTCCTCCTCTAAGAAGGACTGAAAAACATAGATAACTAACATAAACAAGTCTCCTATTTACAGCAAAATCCATGGGAAAAGAATTTCCAAGCATAAGCATCAGAAGGCTAAAAAAATCAGGGCGACAGGATACAACGTGCAAAAGACATTGCATGCATTGGTGCTGCTGTTCATGAGCAACCCATTGTGGTATCATTTGAGCACACCTGCAGACCAGCTCAGTAGAACAAAAAATGCATTCTATATATTGAGATGCCTGATTTGCTGCATTATCGATAAAATAGATAAAGCAATAATTTTAATCTATAATGCATTTAACTCTGATCCATATAAGGTGACCATGACAGTAAAAAAAAATTTCTTTCAGTTTTGCTTTGCATCATGACAAGAGTATTCTTACTTTAGACAGTATTTAGGCCAGTGGAGACAGAGAACAATTAATTCATAGGTTTGCTTAATGGTAGATGCTGGTTACTCTCACTAGGAAAAATGCTCTCCATTTTCAGAAACATGATTTTTTTATAGCTTTTGGAAGCTTCAATTGGATTTCTATGCACTCAGAATGTTTGAAAAGAAGGCCCAGTGTGTCCCCATCAAGATTCGTAACTAATGGTATAATACATATGTATACATACATTACTTGGACTGAATGTTATGTTTCACCCCTACATTTTATGGGTTGTCAGTCAGTGGAAGTTAGGAGCAAATGAGCCTAACAAATCCAGGAAAATCAGTTATAACTTTAAAAAATCAACAAACATAAATAAATACAACTAAATTCCCAGTCTCTCCTCTTTCCAGCTAGAAAGTAGACCCAGCTCCTAGAACAGAGGTGCATGACAACATCAAAAGTTTGTTGCTGTGCTGAAGATTATTAACTTAGAGCACTGTCATAAACCCTACTGCCCTGCATGTTGTTTATTTTTACAGTGAGCACTGCTAAAAATACAGGCTTTAGTGTATATATATATATAGATATGACTTATTTTACTACTCAGCTTTTCCTACCAGATGTTTGAGTGGTCAGCCAAAGCTCCAGAGATATACAAGGTTCATCTACATGTATGCAAAAAATTAATTACAAAAGTATCTTATTACAATCTCTTTTGATGATTCTTTAACAAAGTGACAGGGTATTTTCATTATTTGCTGTATACTTATGGATAATAACAAATTAAGTGTTGATCAATCAATATAATGATCCATTTGACCCATAAATAATAACAAGAGAAGATATGCAGAATTTCTAATAAAATTGCAATCCCAACAGAATTTTAATTCATTACTTTTGAAATATAAGGCAGGGAGTTCATTTCACTAACATGGATGTGAACTTGCAGAGGGTAAATTCTCAGAGAGGCCCTTGTTGCTTTCATGCGGCAATACAATTTTATTAGGAATTACAGGGAAAAATTAATAAGCACTTCAGAGCTCAGAGTCCTGACGTACAGCACGGCTTAGACCTCGGCACAAACTTGGGTACATGCTCTGCTTGGAGTATGTATTCTTTCCGTTTAAATTTTATTAATGTTGTGGGCAAGGTTAAAAGCTCAGCCCATGTCACAATGCCAACCTCAGAAAAAGCTCAGAACCTGCCAAATGGTCTGAATTTGTCAGCGTGCAGTGAGCATGTTCCTTCTTTGGATATTCAGTGCTAATGAATGAGTTACTGGAAAAGCACATTCCAGTGCTGCACTTCTAGCATTCTAATAGGGTGATTTCCTTTCAGGAGGAATTAGGAATTGCCATGTTTCTCTATATGGTGAACAAATGCAAGATCATCGCGCAGCAGAGTCACAGCAAGCGCAAGAATAATCTTCAGTTCAGGTTAAAGTCAGTGCATTGAATTTACTTCCCAAGAACTCACAATTGCAGCTCGGAGATGAAGCCCTTCTTTTCACTTCTTTCCAGTCTCATTTCTTTCCAACTTGAACAAACAAATCTTCTGGCTCCCACAATGAAACTTTGAGACTGAGCTGGTAATGTTACCGAAATGCCTGATTACCAACCATGTTAATCCCAGCAGGGTGTACCAGGTTTATCCTCTGTCATTGAACAGTGTAAAGCAATATATAGATCCTGGAGCTAAATTTAAATGAGTTCTCTCACATTCTGGAGGGAATTCAGCCCTGGAAGTATACAGCCCCATGCTGCTGCAGCTATATTGCTTTCTACAGCACAGTGCAGTGTAGATGTGCCTATCCGTTCCCTCTGTGACCATGATGATGTCATGATGTTCAGTGGAAGAAATGGAATTAGCTACAAGAATATCATAGCAAGGGAAAAAAAAGAGGTTCTAGAAATATAAGACTACTCAAGACACAGCTACACTTAGTTTCAGGAGACCGAACAGCTCAAATTAGGTTTCCTTGTTTTGGTGGTATTTTTGCTTCCCCACTTTGTTCTGTTGGGAATCAGATGCTCAACAGAGGATTACCTTCTAATTCTTTTCAACTTCTTAATTTCAAAGTGTCTCCTTGCAATCTCGTCCAAAGTCTCACCAAGAAGCTCCTGGTTCAGGTTAGAAAAGCAAATATTTAAAAGCTATGAGCCATTGTCTGTTACCAAGATTTTCAAAATCTGTGAACTGACACTGTTCTACAGATCTAAGGCCAGAACAGCTGATTTAAGTCTGAAATAGCCTTTTAGAAGCCATACAAGGATTACAGAGATACACATGCAACATCTATAAACATAGCATAGACACCCTCCTAAGAAAACATCAAAAAGATCAGTTAACAGATCTGGCAAAATCAGGTAAATTTACTTCAGAAGCAAAACAGAAGATTGCTGAGGAAGATCTCCCTTTCAAAGGCATTTTTATACTTCTAAGCAAAAGAATTTGAATAGTTCCACCAGGCATAACCAGAACAGAAGTGCAAACAAGCCATTATCTAAACCAAGACTGTTTATTCTGCTCAACTGAAAGCCAAGGATGAGCGTGCAGGATTTAGTATTTCTCCTCTATAGTAAATCCAATTTCGTTTTCTCCCTCATCATTCAATACTCTTGCAAATGTTCATGAGCATAAAACCTGTATTTCTCTGCTGGTTTTTATTCTGTTCTAATGCTGTTCAAAAAAAAAGGCAATCATTTCTTTTGGCCCCTGTGAATTGTATGCTTAAGTGAGGTGGTGGGAATACAAACACGAGCTGATGAATACCTGAATATTGCTGGTGTGGAAGTGGATGCAGGAGATGGCAAATGTTCTGCAGAAGAGCAGCTGCCAGAGGTAAGCATACAAAATGTGGCTCCTACACAAAAGAATG
The DNA here is from genome assembly GCA_013400495.1 of Nicator chloris. Classification (NCBI taxonomy): domain Eukaryota; kingdom Metazoa; phylum Chordata; class Aves; order Passeriformes; family Pycnonotidae; genus Nicator; species Nicator chloris. Next base: position 6 of record WAAE01008804.1, on the reverse strand, counting down.
AGATTT
>WAAE01008800.1:0-14233 GCA_013400495.1 Nicator chloris | reverse complement strand
AACAAACAAACAAACAAATATAGAACTTCTAATTACAAAGGTTCTGGTGCTAAAATACTATTTAATTGCCCAGTTATATTATTATATATTCATATTATATCTATTATATATATGTAATTCATTATTCTTATTTATTTTTTTGTCTTTCCGTCGGATATGTTTGGTAGCATGTCCTGAGGTTTTGCTTCCAAAATTTTAAGCACCGGATCAGAGTGATATTTGTGATTTTTACAGGATACTTCCTGAAGTAACAGTTAAAGGCCAGGATAGAGCAGGGCAGCTGAGTTAATTCTAGAAATGTGGGCAATTGGATCAAGCCCTACTTGTTTTCGAGATGCCAACACTACAGATACATAAACCTGTCTGAATCAGTTTGAATTTGGCTGCGTGTTGCTGAAGCTGCAGCTGACATACCCAGTGTGATACTGAATGGACTCTGAAGAAACAGGATCATTTTTCAAGGGCAAAATCTGTGACCAGCTCATACATTGATACTCAAAATAAATACCTACTTCATTGCGTATGGTAAATTATTCTGAAGACTATTGCAATGGGAATAACATATGTCTAAGTGTTTGAAACATTTGTTGAACTTTATAAGATGATATTCATCACATTCAGCTGTGCTCTGAAAAACGAGCAATGGAAAAGTCATTGTGAAAACAGTGTGATTTGCTTGTGAGGCTAAAGGTCACCGAAGGACGATCTGATTTGCCACAGAAAGAAAGGAAAAATCCAGAAAGACCTATAAAATAGAAAAGAAAATGGAATGATGAAAAAATTGAAAGAGACAGATGATGTTCCTTCTGAATTTAGTTTTCTTCTTGATATCTTTGAAGCTAGTAACCAATAACATGAAGAAATGAAGGGCAATTGCATGCTTTATGGTAAAAACATTAGATATGCGTGAGAAATACATAGAAATAAATAGTAGGAAACTATGATAGATTGATCTAGTAGATTACGTTATATTTACAGCCTGTTGGAAAAGGGTTTAGAAATGTAGGATGCTTGCCAAGACCATGGCAAGATCTTCAGGTGAGTGAATATAAAGTGATATAGGTTCTGGCAGCTGACAATAACCAACAGCTGCTCTGCAGTCTGACAAATCGGCAATTCAAAATGTTTTAGTATCAGAGATCTTCAAACAGGCTGAACTGTCATCTGGAAAACTCAAAATCAGCATCAGGGTCAACCAAATTTGAGTGGAAAGTGTGGAAAATCATGGAAAATAATTCAGAAGACAAGCCTGCAAGATATTTTCTTTAGCTGCTAGTCTCAGAAATTAACAAACCGAAGAGAAGTTGTCAACATGAAATGTCAAATGGAAAATGGTCAGCTGTGACACAGTACAGAACAAAATTATTCTGATTCTTACTGATACAGAAAACAAACTGATTTAAAATCTTCTCAGCTCGAAAAACTTGTTCAAAATGAGTACTCATCTTTTTCTGACAGCCAGCCAAAGAAAAACGGACTATTTATATATTCATTTGCAAGGCCTGCTGTTGAGGAGAGATAAAAAACTATACTGAAGCACTTTAAAGATTCAAAAATACCAAGGCATGAGTTGTACCAATTGGCTCCAGTTATCTTGTCCATGCCAGCGATTCTAGGGAGTGTTGAATTGGCATTTTCAGGTTTTCTCACTCCAAAGATTCATTATGAAGGAGGTAATCTTGAATTACATAATGTTAGTGAAACTAACAAATTTTAGAAATTTGTAATATGCTTAGTATACAATAATTTAAAATTATTGTCATAAACATCTATTTATAGTCCTACTGCATAAAGTATGTTCATGGAAGTGTTAATATTGATAATTTCTGATACTTATTTTTTATTTAATTAACTGTCATGCTTATATGAACCATGATCCACTTTTTTCCCTGTTTTTATCGGTTGTTTACACTTATTTCTTTTTTTATTCAGTATGTGATTTCTGATGCTCTTACAATAGTAAATACTATTGTTTTAATATTTAAGATACACTCCAATCCCTTACATGGCCATGTCCTTATTTGAGCTTCAGTCTCATGATAATAGAGGAGGGTCAAAATATGACTTCTGATATTGTTCTCTGTTATGATCACTTTCTCATATCCAATGATATAAATTAATCTAATTTTCTCACTGTAAATGTTGGTTTCAGTTATGTTTTTGATACAAACTCAGCTGCTACCAATATCACAAATATATTTCTTTCTGTCAGTGTGAAGCATTTAAAAATGGTGGGGATGAACTCAGCTTAGTTCTGATCTAAACCAGGAAGTCTCCAGTTACAGCTGAACCTGAACTTGAATTCATCTGGAAAACAAGCAAACAGGCAAAAAACCACCAGTTTTTTAAAACTCTTTCTATAGAAATTTATTGCCTTTTCCATCTAAATATGTGTATGTAATAATAATTAAGGAAGTATCGCAATTAAATACCAATTTCAGTGAATGAGTAAATTACTTATATGTATATACTGGGAAATTAGAAAATTATGTTGGTTTACAGTCAGTTCAATATTTTTCAGGCAAACTTTTTTTTTTTAACTATGTCTCTTAGATGGTGATTTCATAGGGTAAAATACACATCACTTTGAACAGATTTGCTCCTAGACTTGTTTTTCAAGGGTAATAAATGAAAGGTATTACTGTGTTAATAGTCAAGATTGTTTAACAATATTTTCATTCACTTAGAGAAAATAGTATTTCTGGGATTATGTTGCTTCTTTTCATGAGTTTAGATTTATCTCACAGAATTCATATTTCACCTACAATTTCTTTACAACAATGTAATGCTTATGGAAGAAAGCTTGCTACAAATGTTTGAAATCTGTAGCTATCTCTTACAGTGATCTTGAACTGCAATAATTCTCAAATTAAAAATGTAAACAAATTACATGCATTCATGTGGAAAGAGTAGCAAAGGAAAACCAAACATATGCATGCAGAAGCACACACAACTTAATGGCTGGATCGCAGGTAGCATTTTTAAATTTGTAATTTTCCCAGTAAATGCAAAATCCTCATTAACTGTTTTTATCCTAGAATTAATTGCTTTCCAGCTACTGGCATAAATGAAGGAGTCTGTTTTAAGAAATAAAATTATTATTTGAAAATGGAATTCACTATAGAACTGGAATTGCTGATCAAATTTCATACTGTACTTAAAATATCCCCTAAATGATAAGAGATCCCCTCCCATGTTGCTCTGTCAGCATCTACTTTATCATCATTTATAAGAAGAATTGCAAATGTCTCCAATATTTGGATAAATGAGGGTGTTTGGTGGCTGGCCTTATTCCCTAGATCATGCCACAGAAAGCAGATAGTCCCCCTTCCCCAGTTTTATTGTCACTTGCATGGTCAGACCAAATGTGAGGGAGGAAAAAAGTTCAAGTTTGAGCAGAGCAAACTTTTAAAGAGGTAGTTTGCTATTACACAGTTGAGTGGTAGGCAAAATCCACAAGTTTGTTTTTTTTTTCTTTTTAAACACCCCCAGCCCAATTTTTATTTTTCTTTTTGAGTTCACTATTTTAAAACATAAATTGATAGATGTGAACGAGCATGTTTCAGGCAACAAACGGGCAAGCAGGAAGTTATGAATAATCTCATTGCAGGGTAAGTTGATCACAAGCTTCTGTGGTGTGCAAAGCAGTTATTAGCTAAAAGTGAAAGAAAGATCAGTTACACACTTTATTTTCATGCTGGAGATCTCAGTAACCCTATGGCTTCCCATTTGTTAAAGAAAGCTGATTCTTATTGTCTCTGATACAGGACACTAAAATAATGGAAAAAGAATTGGCATTTCTTCTAAAACATACCAAGCTCATTCACTCCTTTCCTTTCTATAAACACATCTATACACCCACTGTTTCTGGGAAGTATTCCAGCTGCACTGAATTCAAAGTGAGGAATATACATAGCTGGGTGTCTTGTAAGGTGGTTGGCTAAAGATTAAGCAGAGAAAGAATGAAAAGGAAACAGAAAAGGAAAGTCAAAAGAAGGCAAAAAAAGCAAGGAAACCCTCAGAAAGAATGAGGGTCATGTTTTAATGCAAGAGATTAAATGCTTGCTGACAGAAGAGACAAGAAACTTTTGGCAAAAAAAAAAAAAGAAAAAAAAGACAGAACTGTAGAAAACAGGAAAAATTAGAAATAACATAGAACCTGATCTATATAGATGAAAATTCTCCCTTTATACCTATTTTTCTCTATACATGGTTTTGTTTTGTTTTCCCCTTCGGTTATTCTTTGTTTGTTTGTTTCTCTCTTCCTACTGACTTTCCTAGGATTATACCTTAGGACGGTATGGACTTCCTAGGTATGACTCAGAACTATGACTATGAGCTGACTCTGAATCATTCTTCCCAGCAGTGTGGGCAATCTTTGCTATGCATCCTTATGGAAAGTATTTGACTCTTCAATATCATGCTTTCCCCATTCCCCTGAAATTCTGAAACCTGCAAAACTACAGGGTATTTTCATAAAATAGATATAGATATATCATTAAAAGAGTATTGGCAAATTCTCATAAGAACTTATAAGAGTTTGTAATAAAGAGTCTGCTAAACTGCCAGGCAAAGCAGCTAGCAAAACTAGGTTGGGTTTCTAGGTGTTCAAACTTGCAGAAAAATCTTTGGACTTCTAGAGATCTTGTATCTAGTGATATTGTATTTAGTTCAAATGGCTTCAATGCACATGAGAACATTTTGCTGTCAATAATTGACCATTTGGTCACACTCAATCTTATGAGAACAGTGAAGAACAAGTGTCATGTCTGGTGAATAATCACTTAAGGATGCCTGTTTTACACAAAGAATAAATATTTCTGTTAGAAAAAAAAAATCATACGATCATTCCATCTAAATACTAGTATGAAAAGAAGATAAACACTTACTAGTTTGCAGATAAAACAAAGAAACATCCAAGAAGTTCCATCTAACCAGAACTGGTTGTTCCAATATTTTTTTTTTTGTCTTTTTATAGGTATGTCTTTCATTTGAATGTTGTCATGTGCCACACAAGTAGTGCTATCACTATGGAAAAGCTGATGCATCTGTTCTGTCAGGATTTTACTCCATTTACTGATGGTGTCTAACCCATATCATCTGTCTAGTAGGTGGAAGCTTTAGAAATCTCTTAGAAAAACCAAAAAGTTTTGTATGAGCTTTTTCTCAGTTCTTTTTCAGTGCTAGGGATGAAAATGTTAGTTACTGGGAGTATCTGCAGCAATCTGGCAGTGGGAAAACCATACAAATTACCATGTTGGTTTTCATATTTAGATTGTAGAAGGAATGACAGCAGTAGAAAATTTACCTCTGAACTGACAGAGATTAATCAAGTTATGAGAGTGAGACACTGATATATTACATTGCAGTGTCCCTAAAATTTGGGTATTAGGTATGCACATATATGTTATAAATAAGATGCTTTCAAAGCCAAAAGTCGTACACAAATTTATATATCTGGAGAAGATGTAATAATACGTTTGTAACTCCATGCACTGTCACAGGTAGAAACGGTTAGCAACTTCATCAATATTGGATGAAAGTCTCTGCAACCTAAAAAAAAATCTGTGTATGTCAGTTTTCAAGAACATGAAAAAAAATTTAGGAAACTTATAAACTGTTATTGTTAAGAAAACATCTCCATGAAGCTAGATATTTTGAAAATATGCAGATTTTTTTTAAGTAAAGATGGTATCAAAAAATAGCAAGATGGTGCACATTAAGCAATCCAAGGTAGTGCACGTTAACGATCTCCCCTGACTTCACTCCTAATGTTCGTTGTGCCAAACTACTCTTTCCACTTATCTTCTCACTCTGGATGCTACCTGTAGTGATGCTTAAAAAGGAAAATTCTGCACCCCTCTGGCTGAGAAAGAAATCAGAAAAATTGGCCTCTATCAAAAAGAAGGTAAAGACACAGTCCCTATATGATACAGGCAAGAAGTCCTAGAGAAAATTTGTCTCTATGTTGTCACCAGGACTTTAACGGTGACAGTGAACTACACTAAGAACCTAGTCACTCGATAAAGGACTTTTCTACTAAATCAGACATGTAACCCATGAGGAGAAACACCATGTCCAACAATTTTAGAAATCTGAAACGTCTTTTTTTTTTTTTTAATTCCCATGCATAGGCAAGGTTGAGCTATAGGTAACTATGGCTTATAGCCAAAGCTAAGTATAAACAAGCCCTTTAAGTTTGCCTGAATGCATGAATTCTGGTATTAGGCTGGTTTTCTGTGCTGAGGACAAGTATTGTCATATAGGGAGATCCTGAACTATGTGCAACTACACAAAGGTTCCCTTCTGTATTGGGTTTGCATGGCCAGGTTTTGTTAGCAGGAGGGCTACAGGGGTGGCTTTTGTGAGCAGGTTTCAGAAGCTTCCTCCATGTCCAGTAGAGCCAATGCCTCCTGACCCCAAAATGAATGGGCCTCTGTGTGGCAGTGTGCCATAAATGGTTCTGACCAATACACCCCTAAGAGTTAGTACCTTCCCTTGTCAATTAAGATTTCCCCTCCCAGTTCTCCAAAGTATCTGTTGTCACTCATGTTTCTCCTCCCCTCCCTGCCCTGCCTGTCACTCGGCGGCCTCACCTCTTCGTCTGGAAAGTTNGTTGATTGTTGTTAACTCCCCCTGACCCTCCCTCTGAATAAAACCCTATGCACAGTAGTGCTAGGGGCTCTGGATCCCTGGCTCCCTTCGGTTGAGGTCCTCCCTCAGGGAGGGCTAATAAATCGGATCATAGCCCAGATACAGAGTCTGCCTCTCGCTGTCCACCTGCGTCGCCCTTATCTATTGGGACATCAGGGAAAAGAAGAACCCAAAGCTGCAGCTAGAATCTCTGGGGCTGACAACCCAGAGCTGAAGGCTGCACTGTACTGCCGCTGTTTCCTTGGTGCAGCCGGGCTTCCCTGACTCACAAAAGGCACAGCGACACCTCTGATCAAGGCTGGGCCAATCAGACATGGTGGTAATGCCTCTGTAAAACAAATTTAAGAAGAAAAACGTTAATGCATAGATGTAATTTCGGCCACAGAGAAGCAGGGTGAGAACATGTGAGAGGAACAACTCTGCAGACACCAAGGTCAGTGGAGAAAATGGTCAAGGAGATGCTCCAGGCACCAGAGCTGAGATTCTTCTGCAGATCATGGTAAAGAACATGGTCAAGCAGGCTGTCCCCCTCCAGCCCATGGGTATCTGTGAGAATGCAGAGATCCACCTATAGTCCGTGGAAGAGACCCACACCAGACCAAGTGGATGCCTGAGAGGAGGCTGTGAACCCATTGGAGGCCCATGCTGGAACAGGGTCTCCACAGGGACCTGCAGACCTGTGGAGAGATGAGCCCATGCTAGAGCAGGTTTCCTCTTTGGACTTGTAACCTTGTGGGGACCCATGCTGGAGCAGGTTGTGTGTAGAGGACTGTACCCTCTAAAACAGTGACTCAGTTTGCAGCAGGTTGTGGAAAACTGTTGCCCATGGGATGGACTAATACTGGAGAAGACCATAGAGAACTGCCTCCTATGGGAGGAACCCCACGCTGGAGCAGGGGAAGGACTTCTCTCCCTGAGCAGTGGCAGGAGCAATGTCTGATGAGCTGACCATAACCCCCATTCCCCATCTCCCTGCACCACTGGAGGGTAGGAGGTAGAGCTGGAAGGAGGGAGGGGTGTGAGGTAGGTGTTTTTAAGGGGTTTATTTTACTCCTCATTATCCTCCTCTGATTTTGTTTGTAATAAAAATATCTCTAAGTTGAGCCTGTTTTGCTTGTAATGATATTTGATGAGTGATATGTCTCTGTCCTTATCTCAACACATGAACCCTTCATTATACTTTCTCTCCCCTATCCAGTTGTCTATGGAGTGATAGAGAAGCTTTGTTGGGTGTCTGGCATCCAACCAAGGTCAACCCACTACAGCTTTATGTAGAAACCTACATGCAGGGTAAGAGTTAGTGGAGCCTGTGAGGTCATAATCTGGAGATTAGGCCACTTTGGTGCACCTAAGCTAAATGAACCATGTATAGATTGCTGCTTCTGCATTTTGAGTTGATATATGTGAAGATGGCCAGAGGAGGAAGATACAGGTAGAAATGTGATTATTACAATTTCCATTTCTGGCTTTCTTTCCTGATGAGACTTTCATGTGATTACCTACAGGCTGCTTTCTTCTGCTTTGAAGGTAAGTAGATATTAAGTAGTAGTCTTATTTTTACCACTTTTCGCTATTTTTATTATTGTCCTGCATTCCTTTACTTAAGCTAAAATACTAATTATTTACTTATTCAAATTTCTGATTCTTTGTTTCAATTACAATTGAATTTTTTTTTTTTTTTACTCCAGTGACTGCTATTTCTTTACTAAATGCATACTGACAATAAAACTAGACGTTAAGCTGTCTTCTCCTGTATGGTTGAAGTTTGGTCTTCCCTGGATTTCTAACTTTTGGATACCGGAATTATTAAAGAAGCACCATAAATACCAGGAACAAATGTGTAATTGTTTCAGTGACTTATCCTAGAACAATCTAGTGTCAAAACATGGTGATGAACATTGAAGCCACAGCAGCAGTTTAGGGAAAAGTAAAAATCAGAAAGGCCTGATGACTTCATGCTGTACTTAGAAATCGCTTCTGAATGTTTTTTATGATTTTTCACGGGAAAGAAATCCCCCAGAAAAGGTCCAAAGTCATGGGAAGTGGAAACCTTTTCTAATAAGGAAAGCATTAATCCTTATGTTTAGCAAAATAGCTAACAAAGAAAGGAAAATTCAAAGTCACTTATGAAAGGCAGATATTGGATGTCAGTTTTAAAGGTCATTAATCTAAAACAACACAAACACAAGGATTTCTACATCCTAGAACATGACAGATAGTCATGACTGCTTTTGAATACTGGATATGTGCATTTAATTTTTTTTATTTTGCATAAACTATAAATATCTTTCTAGTGTGGAACTGGGATGCAAAACATCCTCTACTAATCATTGTATTTGCATGGTATTTGTATGTATGTGTTCTCTGACCAATATTTTTTTTAGTTCTGATTCCTAAAATGTATCAAAATAAATATCAAAACACTTGCACAAACTTTTGTTAAAAAATATTATTCTTCAAGTTGATATGTATTACAAGAAAGACATATATCTTTGCTGTAGTGCATAGACATATGAGCATCAAAACATGTCTGTCATGATCTCCTTAATTTCTGACTTCCTCCTATGGAAATTACCCATGACAGTTTCTACCTGACTGAAAGGGACAAAAAAGTAACATACCAGAACCAACACCCAAAGAAGTGTCTGCCACAAATCAGAAACAACTGAGAACGGATGTGCAATCTATCAGCACACCCAAGAGGAACTAAGAACATTATCCATTGAGAAATCTGATAAAATTGATTTAGGGTGTTGGCTAAATTTAAGAACAAAGACTATAACAGGCTAAGTAGGAACCAACTAGTTTTTAATTTCACAAGCTCAGCACTTTGTTATTATTGGCCTTTACTTTTTTCTTTAGTCTGAAATAACAAAATTATTTATAATAGCAGAAAGGAATTTGGGAAAACATGCAATAAGTTCATACATATCAGGAGACAGACACATATATTATACACACCCTGAGTAGAACTTCTCCATCTTTCAACATCTGGGAAATTTTGGCTTATCTGCTTATTCAAAACAGAAGAAATTGGAGCTTAATAGTATTGGATAAAGGCTTTGGTTAAGTGTGTTTATTTGCCTTATGCCACTTCTGAAAGAGTTCTTTGTTCTTTTACTAGTAAATTTGGGTAGAAAATACCTAGGTATGTGTACAATTTATTTTGATAGAATGGCATATAACTGTGTGTGGCATGTTTGTGGTACCAGTCTTTATTTTATGCTATATAAAAAATAAAAGCTGAAGAGATTGTAATTTCATTTGATAAGAAGAAAATTAAAGATGTGGCCATTAACTAGAGGGTAGAGTACCTCCTATGTAAGTCTTTTTGGTACATTAAAGTAGAAATTGAGTTCAGGTATTCTTGTAAATTTGAATGACCAGCTATGCTCTTTAAAGCATTGATATCCATGACGAAGATACCTTTCTCTTCTAAAAATCTAAATTTCAACTGATGTGTGCACATGTGTGTATAGGTGTATTTTTACATGTAAACACTTCTATCTCTGTTGTACTTCCTTTTATACCTGGATGCTTCATAGTTTTGGAGTATATCGTGTTCAGCTGTTCCTTTCAGTGTTCCATATCTCTTCTCTCCTCCTGGGAAGATTAAAGTAAAGATAGAAGATATTAGGATTATTATAAAGCTCCAGACCCTGGGGTAGAGTGTTTGGTGATATGAAGATGGTGCAATTATAGATTTCATTCAAGGATCTACACACAGGGCTTACAACTGGCAAAGCTTTAGCTTAGACTGTACCAGTCTTACCTCCTCATTCATCTAAAAGCCCAAGGAAGAATTCTTCAAAAAGTTAGGCAATTTTTTCCTGGTCCTGAAAGTATAGTGAGGATTGTTATGGGACAAATACCCAGAATAACACTTTCCTCTTACTTATGTTCCACTCAACACTACTTCCTCTAACACCATCATAGACTAATAGATGGATTTAAGTGGATTTGGTTCTATGCTGCCCCTACTTATCAGAACATAATCCAGCTGGTACATGTTTTCTGTAATCATTATATAAAAGTGAAAATCATCTGCAAAAAACTATTGAGCTGACCTTACAAAAAAATGTAATTCCATTCCATAATCATTCAGAAGAGTACAATTTTCTTAGAAATGGAATATTTTTTTTATTGTGATTATTTATTACATGTGACATGGATTTATTGAGAAACCTGAGATATTGAGAAGAGATGTCTCGTCTAGCCCTTTTTAGAGGGTTTTTATCCCTACAATATGTAAAAATTGAACAAAAATCTGAATATATATGATGAAAAACTCTTCAAGCAAGGCAATAAAAGGAAACATTCTAAACTTCCTAAACCTTCTAAAATAAAGTGATAGAGGACTGTAACTTCCAATATCTTAATAAGGTTACTCATGATACCAGGTAACAAGCTGTCTAGGTTTGGTTAGAGAGCAGGATGAAAAAGATTTTTCCATATTTACATAAGGATAACCATTAGGCAGTCTCTGGTAAAAAAAGCCCAAAATGTGGGTTTGACTGCTGAAATGTGACTAAGGGACCTGTGCCTCACTTTTACTCTAATAAATCTGAACAATTGATCAGAAAGTCGTATTTACACATTACTAAGAAACAGAACAGATCAGAAAGTCCTCAAATAATACCAGTTTGTTTGATTTAAAGCACTCAATAAACTAGCACTTTTCAGTACTCCTTGCTAAGTTGTGTAATGAATAAAATATCATCTACTACTTTAAGTGTGTGAATGCCACACAGTCTCAAAATGCATTAAATATTAAACATCTCTTTTAATCACTCATGTACAAAAAATGTCTTAGGACTTCAAAGAAAAGAAAATATACACCATACAGTTTACAGATCACTTAGTTATTTGTAGTCAAAAATGCTTTACTAGGGAAATTAATGTTGTAGTTAAATACTCATGAGCTTAAGTAGAACATCTCTCTCAATTTGAATTTGGGAATTGAAATTAAGACAAATTTATCCCAACAGTATTTTTTTTTTAATGGAAAAAATAAAAAAGGCACAAGATATGAGAGGGAAGGAAAGAATTTAAATGCATTGTCATTCCAATCAATTCCTTTCTTCAACATTGTAAAAAAATCACTCTGACACATAGATACGTACCTTTCCATTTAAAAACAAAAAAATAAGTCAAAATGTATAAGATGTTTATTTCTAGGAATGATGCTGTTGAAACAAGTGTATTGGTAACAGATTATTAGAATGATTTCATCTTGTTTCCTTTGCAGTAATTTTTACTAGTTTCTGTCAAAAGGAAGAAACTTCTAAATCAATGCAATCAGTAATTTTTATACCATTATACTATTATCTGCATTGTGAAATATTGGCTAGGATTTTATAAAAATACTATGAAAATGCGACAACGAGATTTCTTTCCTCCAGAATTTATTAAACATGCAGAAAAACAGTTTCTCTCTTGATAAAACAGGCCCTTATAGTTGACTACAGCAGCAACATGGTGGGGGATATGATCAAAAGTAAGGTCTGCAGTGCGTGAACTAACTCAGGTTTGCATACACAGACTACCCCTTTTGGCAAGTGGGGCTGAGGCTCTCTCCAGCAACAGCAACAACACCTTCAAGGCCATTCTGGGCAGCACTTTTCTGACTTATTTACAGTGATAAAAAGTTAAACAGATTAGGTAAGAATTCAGAGCAATGTAGCTCCCTTTCATGTCACTTTTCTTCTGCTTTGTTCTAGATTTTGTTGATGGAGTTGCAACAACCATGACATTATTTAAATTACTTCCAGCTAACATAAATATTTAAATAGTGGTTCAGGTATAAATAAATGGGCAGAAATTGATGCAGAGGCAGTTCTACCTGAATATGAGGAAGAACTTCTTTATTGTGCATGTAACTGTGCATTGGAACAAATTGCCCATAGAGGTTGTGGAGTCCCCCTGTAGATGTTCAAGAATCATCTAGACACAATCCTATGCCATTTGCTCTGGGATGACCCTGCTTGAGCAGGGAGGTTGGTGACCCTCTGTGGTCCCTTCCACCCTGACTCGGTGAGTCTGAAATTAGCCAGACTTATGGAACACAGCTCATGCTAAACAGATGAGCGACTGCTATTAAGTTGGAAAACTTTGTGTACAGCCATTTTGTTTCTTTTGCTTTAGGGTTGTTATTTTATAAAAGAAATAAACAAAGAACGAACAGAATTTTGCTTTTTAAATTACATAAAAAGGTGTCTAGAACTCAAGGGTAGAACACTATCCTTTGCAGCTATAAATCTAAATAAAACAATATAACAAAATTTTTATTGCATTATTCAGCTGAATTTCTAGGGTTTTTTACCTTTAGTATGAAAAAAACATTTTGTAAAACTAGACTTAAGTAGGCTAAGATTCTCTGAAACCGTTAGCTTCTTTTATTTCTGCTGAAGGCACATTCAGAAAAATATTTTGTGTGCATGTGTGAGATTTACACAAAATGATCTCATTCACACTAATGGAAACATAAATAATTTTGTGCCAACTGTAAACATTTTTCAAACCAGTGCAGAATAAACATCCATGTCAAACACCAAGAGAGATGCATCTAGATTCAATAAGGAGGGAAGGAATTGTTCTCCATGGCCACAGTATAATTTAGATTACAGTCAAGAAAGGGTTTAAACCATGCTACATAAATTTGAGCTCAGCTTGCCATTTCGAAGGAAAAATAGACTGAATGTAAGAAAAGCTTATAATTGTTCCAAGTCAGAGCTGAAATTCTTATATAGTGTGCTTTGCCGAGATTTTTTGGTAATGGCTTTTTTCTTTATTTGTTTGCTTAATAGGTTGAATGGAACTTTATATGCATGTGCACACACACACACATAGATGTACACGTTTTACTTAAAATGAGGTTTGGCCTCTAACTATGCAGAGATACTTAGTGAGGAGACAATTAAAAGAATGACAAATTGATCTATTTTTAGGAGGAAGAAGAGTTCAAACTCCTAGTGTCTGGGAAACAGTGTCACCCCCAATAAGACAAAATGATTGATGCTGTGCTAAAGGAACAGGGATTTCAAGAATTGCCAAAGCAACCTTGCAGTTCTCAGAAAATGAGAGCTCTCCCCTTCCACTTGACACTTCCCATCCTGTAAGTATTGTTTCACTAAAGAAGAAACAGATTAAATTCCAGCTGCTGTCAGTTCTTAGCAAGGTCTGTTGAAGAATGTGGCTTTTGAAAAGTTGTATCAATACTTCCCTTTCATTTTTACCAAAGCGGGCTTAACTGTCTTTGATGTCTTCTTACCAACATCATTACAGTTTTCTACAATGAGTGAATAGTGGGCTTTATTTAAGGTCACGTTGAAATTCTGAGTTGAAATTGCAATGCATTGGGGGACTGGATTGTTCATTGTTTATAATACCTTCCCTTTTGCAGTCCGTATCAAAACCAAGTGAAAGAATGGCTTCAATTTTCTCTCACAAACATAGCTCAAGCTATTAACCTGGACCATTAGATTTTTTATAGTACAAGCTCAAACATCTGTCTTTTGCTTTTCTGCAGACTTAGCATTGCTTGTTAGAAAACATGACATAAAAAAAAAAATATATATAT
>WAAE01008799.1:19608-64615 GCA_013400495.1 Nicator chloris | reverse complement strand
TTTTATTTTATTTTTTACTTTTTAGACACAATAGGATTATGCATACACTAAGGCTTTTAAATATGGAAAGAAAAGGATGTGAAATTGTGCCTAACTGTTCTGATGGTACCTACCATGCAGTTATATAGAAATTTTTTGTTACCATGTGGCTTTACTGCTAATTGGTAGCTAAATTGTTTTATGTTTTGGGTATGAAGAATAATGGGTGTTGATACTTACATATTGATGGCGGTATATTAGAGTATTTTCTTTTAGAAGACATATATTTTGAAATAAAAATACACAATATTATTTTAAAATAGATGTCCTACAGCAAATAAACAAAACAGACAACCTTTTTAAATCTTCAGTGTTTGCATTAGAACAGGCTTAGGTTTTTTTAAAAAAAGAATCCTTCAACAATAAGAAATAAATGGCACAGAAAAAATTGCATGCTTTTATTGTGAAAATACTGCATATGTGGGGCAAAGAATGTCCAAATTACAGTCACAGTTGAAAACAGTTACAGGACATGGACAGGCAGAATAGTGCAGCTTCACTACTCATTGTCTGCAGTCAATGCTAACACATTTTATGGTACAAAATGAAAAGCTTTAAACTGTGTTCATGTTTTTATGGGAGTTTAGACAAGTATTTACCAAGTGGCCAAGCCACAGCTTACAGTCATCATGTAGAAGAGAGAAGCAATGGAGAAATGATTTAGGTCTGTAGCTCCTGCACTCTTTCCTAACGTGTCTTGGTGATGTGGCTGTTTGGTAAGGGGAGGCCATCTCGGCCAAAGCAGCTGCTGGATTCTGACTCAGATCCTGTTGGGATTTCTGCTCCCAGCTGTGGTGTAAAGCTAACCCCATATTCTTGTTCTAGCAACAAGTCCATCTACCCATGGGTAATCTTGTGTGTCTACAATTGCACTGGAATAATGGGACAAGTTGAGAGTGTGGGTTAGGGCTTCCCTGTCTGTCTTTGGAGCCCATGGGATGTTGGGGTGCAGGTTCTGAGCCATGGAGAGCCACACAGCATAGCAAAAGCAGTGAGGAGGGGGAATGTGGTAAGATTCACAAGATTGGCCTCCTAGAGGTACACATGTAATAGAGAGACCTTAAAAAAATAATTGAGTTACTGGTCACATGACGTCAAGTGCCTAATAATGCTGCTTCTAAATTTGTTTTTCTTCTACACTGAATACATTAATTACTGCTTGTGGTTTCTTTAGAAAAATATTTAGCATTGAAATATGTATCTTTATAGTGAATGAAAAGGAAAGTTTTAAAAGGGGCACAGTAAGCAAGAATATGCATCTTCTCTCAAATACTTGACTACCTATGACCATACTTACAAAACTGTAGAGAATATGGAAGGATGGGATGAGCTATTGGCAGACTGGCCCTAAACTCTTCTTTAAAGTTTTCTATGGAATATTACTGGCAGCTTGCCTTAGATTCTTGCCTTGTCTCATTGTTGTACTAAGAATGTGATAAATATTCAGATCCCTTCCCTCTGATGGGGTAGAAGAATGTATTTTGTCTTCTGTATATTTTAGGAGAGGGAGTATGGTCCTTTTTCTCAGTCCAGCAGCATTATTTTGTATTTGGAGGAAGTGTTTTAATTTTGCTTTTCCTTAGAGTGTGAGCAGATAGTCAGTTCTTTCATGTGTTTTCTCCATATTGCTGTTTCTGACTTGTTTTCACTTGGTGTTACATAAAATCAATTTTCTTAAAAAAGAGGCAGTAATATACAACATATCTGGTCATGTTTTGTGTGAAATTGAAAGAATGCCCTTGTCTGTTCCAGCAAGTTGAAGTGTGAGTCTTCTCTAAAGTTTGGCACAACGAAGAGAGACCTATGAATCACATTTAAATTTAAGCACATTTTTCTTATCCTTAAAAAAAATAGAGAAAAATAACAACATGTTTGCCAGGATCGACTGTTTCGATGACAGTGTTGTGATAGTATGTGTAAACTAAATAGTCAAAAGGTACTGAAATTGGTTATGTTGTACAGTTGTGTCGTAAGATTTCTTGTGGTGTAATGTTGCTCAGCATATTATATGTTGTTTCTAAAAAGAAAACTTTATTTGATGAGTAATACTAAGAAATTTACATTTTTGATGCTACTTGTATATCTTAAACAGAATAAAACTTTTTTTTTTCCAAGATTTAAAGATCACCCCACATTGAATGAACGGTATTTGTTACTGCATTTACTTGGCCGAGGTGGCTTCAGTGAAGTATACAAGGTAGAGTTTGTTGAGTCTGATAAATCTAATTTTTGAGCCATGTACATTTAATTTGGGGGGGACGAAAGGGCGTCTAATTAAGTAGAAGGATTGTAAGGGGTTGACCAGACTTCGATTAATTTGTGGAGGGGAGGTTGTGACAGTAGCCTTGTCAGTAGACTTGGGAATTACATGCCAGCTTTTTTCCTCACTTTATTGGGTGTTATGTTTATCACCTGTGGTTATAACTTTGCCATATTCATGCATTTCTTTTTTAGGCTTTTGATCTTTATGAACAAAGATATGCTGCTGTGAAGATTCACCAGCTTAATAAAAGCTGGAGGGATGAAAAGAAAGAAAACTACCACAAGTAAATATTAATTACTTACGCTTCATATGTTAAGTTTAATAGCATTTCGTTGATTGTGGAAGGTTAATGTATCCATCGTCTTTCAGACATGCCTGCAGAGAGTATAGAATACACAAAGAACTGGATCACCCCCGAATAGTTAAACTGTATGACTACTTCTCCCTGGATACAGATACGTAAGTAGACCTTGGCAAGGATTTTAGTGCTGTGTATTAGATAAACAGAAATGAAGAGTATTTGAACAAAAATAACATATGTTCTTGCTTTCAGCCAAAACATTTTAAAAACCCCTCACTAGTTGCAGAATTTTGTCTGCTAAATATTACAGGCCTTCTATAAGGTGATGAAGAGAGTGTTTTGCAACACCTGACTGGCGTCAAAAGGCTGCCATACCTTAGACAATTTTCTAAGACTATGACATCAGGAGTATTTCTAGCCTAGGTGTAGCCCCTGGTGACTGGGCTGCACCTCTTTGCATGAAATTGTCACATCTTAAGGGATAGTTGAAGTATTTTGATTTTTAGAAATGTGTCTACTATAAATAAAGAGTCTTTTCTTAATTTCTCATCCATATGGATGCATTCTCTCTTTTAGTATGAATGTTCTGATTTACATCAGTTTTCACAAGCTAATAGTTACACCATGTGTTCTATGAACAATTTCATTCAGTTATTTTAATATTCAGGCAGCCATTCTTAAAATTATCAGAATGAAACTAGGTTGTCATGTCTGTTTCTGATTGTGCAGTAAGATACATTCTTTCATTTTGTCTCTTTAAATTCTACCTTAGGTTTTGCACGGTTTTAGAATACTGTGAAGGCAATGACTTGGATTTCTATCTCAAGCAACATAAATTGATGTCAGAGAAAGAAGCTAGGTCCATTGTAATGCAAATAGTAAATGCACTACGGTATCTCAATGAGATCAAGCCCCCTATTATACACTATGATCTTAAACCAGGTAAGTGAGAAATGTTATGATTGAAGATGTAATTTATATTTATTCTTTACTGTGTTTGTAATTCATGCCTGAAAATGCCAGAGTTACCTTGTGTGTGTCAGGGTAATTGTAAACAACTGGAAAGAGTATGTACTTTTCTTCAGAATTTCATTGCCAGAATTGTCTGCCTTTTCTGTGGAGTGTTTGTTACAACTTCTCTACTTTGCATTATTTTGATTTGAATTTGTAGGAAAAAATTATGTAGCTAATAGATACATGCATTGGTAGTTAGCAGTATAAACAGCTAAGATCATTAGTAGGCACAGTCCTGTCTGGTAATTGTGGAATGCTGATGTGTAATTAATTTTTCCCCTATCTTTTTTTTAAACGTGTAACTATGTAATCAATCGCTTTCAGCATGCCAGCATAAGCACTCCAAAACAGGACTTTACAGAGAGTTTTCTTTACTATGAATAATAAATAATTGTATAAACAATATTTGTCTTGATTTCATGGCCTTTGTTTTACCATCTTGCATGAATGATGCTTATATTCTTCATGTGCTTTAGTCTGCTACATTTCCAAATGTGAGGAAGGCTGCTTACTTTCTGTTCTGTAATAAACCGTTCTCACAGGTTTCTCTTGTCTTATGAAATTGTACAGAATGTATTCTTAGTCTCATTAGTTTTTGTTCTCAGAGGAACCTCATCAAATAATTGTTATATCAGGAAATTATTATACAACTTTAACACATGGAGTAAGATTTGTAGGACTGCAGCAATTTCTTGGCACAATTTTGTGGCATATGCAAACCCTGAAAACTAGTGTAGGGTTTGTTCTGGCAGAAAAATAATGAAACTTCCTTGTAACTAGTATGCTGCTGCATTCTGATGTTTTCTCACTCATATTGCTGTTTCTTTGCTGCCCAGCCAGCTCCCAGCTGAGAGAGCCATTTCAGATCATGGTGGTTAACCTAGAGAGTTGCTCAAACTGCACAGAAACTTGTCATAGTCAAGTTACTCTAGACTGGAGGATGTAAAGACTATGTAAATATATCTCAGTTGGTTCAAGCGTGTTGCTAATAACACCAAGGCTGTGGGTTTGGTCATGGGTCCTTTTTAACCCAGACTGTTTTATGGTTCTGAGTCTTTGATTCTGTAAAATTGTCACCTACCCTCATGAAGTTAGATGTTCTTGAAAATTGAACCTGCTTTTGAAAATTACGTGTTCTGTGGGAATACACAAGTTTGAGAATGAGGCAGACTTAATTAGCATATTTAGCTTGATAACCAAGATGCCCTGGTGAGAACAAACAGACCTTTGAAGATACAGAAGATGGGATTACATCTGTTTACCGGAATAAGGAAATGAAATTAAACCTTCCCAAACAAGATATGTTGTAAAATGTATAAGTTTGTCTGTACCGTGCTTAACTTTATCTTTGTAGTAGTAAATATTAACCTTCCTAGAAATGGTATATAAGCTTTGGAAAAATCTCAGTAAAACCGAATTCTGATCACCGAATCAGTCTTCCTGTCTCTCCATCAATCGCCGATAGTGTTCTGTTAGCTTTTTTGAAGTAATTTTTCTTTTTCTTTTCCCTGAATAGGTAATATCCTTCTTGTAGATGGAACAGCATGTGGAGAAATAAAAATTACTGATTTTGGTCTGTCCAAAATAATGGATGATGATAGCTATGGGGTGGATGGAATGGACTTAACTTCACAGGGAGCAGGAACTTACTGGTAAGGCCTGGTTTGATTTTGCTTTTTAGACTTTGGATCATTGTTCAGATTTTATAAATGCTGTCTTATAAAGCCAATTTGGAGAGACAACTAGGACTAAAAGTATTAACATGGATTACAAACAAAGGTTTTTGTGGAGTACTGTGACGTTGATATTCCCAAATGTTAGAAGAATAACATAAGTAAAATAAGAGAGAGAGAGTGTGTGTGTGTGTGTGTTGTTTATTTATTTATAAATATGTATTTATAAATAAATGTGGAGATGATCACTGTGATTTAGAAACATGGTTTCCTCTGAAGAAGCAGGTATTTAATCTTTGGCTGCTGGTGGTTGAAGACATTTGACAGAGCTATGATGATTAAGGGTGGGTGCGTAGTACTTGGAAATTGTAGAACAGGGATCACCAACAGGTAATGTCCTTAGGACAAAAGAGTATTCACTCTTCCTTTCTAAAGATAATGACAGCTCAGCAGCTGTGATTTATTTTTTGTATACTTGCATGCTTATCCAAAACATTGGAGTTTTAGAGCTGCCAAAGCATAGGAATGACAATAAGTTTCAGTGCTTACAGAAAATCTGGTTTTAGAATTTGGTCTCTAAAGATGCAGATTCTTCATGGCACAGTAGCTCTTTGAGCCTGGGTATGTGCTGGCTGTGTCAGGGTGGGTGGATTAGCAATCCTGTACTGGCCAGGTTGTTACAAGTCATTTGCTCTACAGAGAAGCCAGTGTCATTCCCATTTGCTTTGCCCCTCTTCCCATATTCAGGAGTTGTATGTAATAAAGTTTTTCCCTTTTCCTTTAGAGTTTTTAGAAAAAGAAACACATACTCTTCCACAAATGCCACTGTGCACATGCTGTGAAAAAATGATTACTCAAGTTGAAGCATTTTAGAAGTGTTAGGCTTTTGCTACTCTTTTTAATGCTTTACCTATTTAAACACCAGTTTAAATGTTTTATTTTAGGAATATATATCAGAAAAATTTTGGCTTTTGGATTTCATCTAGAATGCCTCAGGCACTAGTGGTGCTGCAAACTTAAAAGTAAAAAAAGATCTGTAATGATTGTAGATTCATGATGAATCTCTGCATTTCTAATTCATGCTTTCTCTGAGCCCAAAATCTTCATTAGGGAGGGAAATACTTAGAGCAAGTTTGAGGTTGGGAATGAGTCTGTTCAGACTACATTGCACAAACCGTAAGCAGCATAGCCCTGGAAGGGATTTCCTCAGTCACTAGTTCCACTTACCTGCCTTCCCAGACAGTTAGGTTATATAACCTCTTTGGTAAACTTCTAGATGTTTATATTAATTTTAGTTAGTGTTTTGGCCCCAGTAATCTGATTTAAAGTGTCTTCTGTAACCTCAGTTCTCTGATCATTAGAAACCTAATCCTCTAATTCACAGACTGTGTGTGTTTGTGGCCAGTTTATACTTGTTTGTTCCTGTGCTAACATTGTCCTCCCTCAAGCAGGTTGTGGCCCCTTCCTGGTACTTGCTCCTTGGTGTTTTTGTAGCCTTCACTATTTTTTTCCCCCTGAACTGTAGGCTATGCATTCTTCAGATCATTTTAGTAACCTTCTTTGCATTTGTATCACTTTAAGATCACTCATCTTGATTGTTGTAGTCAGATTTGTAGACATGTATTCCAGAAGAGAGTTTGTGATACTGTTTAAAATGGTTGCATGTTCATCTCATTTTTCTGCCTATTTCCATTTCTACAAATGTTTCTTCAAAATTTCTATTTAAGTCTTCTATGTTGTTGACGAAAGAGTGCCTGTTCTGTAGTTGCCCTAATAGGTTTTTTTGCCTTTTTTCAGTTTTAAATATTACAGTCAATAATACTTGACTGCACTTAAATTAATACATTTGGAAGGGTTTGTTTGCTTTGTAGAGGAGGTTCCATTTCATCGGTAATTCTGTAATTCAGGAATGGCATGGGAACTTCCTCAATTTCTATTAAGTTCTCTTTCTGCAGAATGTAGGGACAGAAATAACAATCACCTTTGTCTATCATATACCCATCTGGGTAATGTTACCATTGTTACTAAAAACTTGGGTAAAGGGTCTTTAAGCCATATTTGCATTTTCTTTGATTCCTAACCAGATCTTGCTATAAAATGCCCTACTGCCTTTCATCTTTTCTTGCTTTGATAGACGGCTTCATATTTAACCTGGGGTCCCAATTTAAAAAAAAAAAAAAAGTGATAATTGGCAGTTTAGGTAAAAAATGTTTGTGCTTGTGTGAAATAGACCCCTCTATTTGACTAACTGTACAAAAACTGTAATATCAGTTTTGGTGGGTTACAAGGTGTTGGAGTGTGAATTGTAGGGCCAACTGCACAGTTGTCAAAAGCTCAGAGATGTGTAGGTGAGGTGTTGGTACAGTTTGATAATTGAGCATGTTCTAGTGGTGCCATACTTAAGACTGAAATGCCTCTTTTGTTTTCCAGGTACTTGCCTCCAGAGTGTTTTGTAGTTGGCAAAGAGCCACCAAAGATTTCTAATAAGGTTGACGTGTGGTCAGTTGGAGTGATCTTTTTCCAATGCCTTTATGGTAGAAAAGTAAGGAAAACATCAGCAAATCTAAAGAGTTTTAGTGTTGGTGCCTGTTCTCAGTAGACTGTTAATTACCTTCGTAAAGACATGAATCTATGTGGAAAATTACTTGTGTTACTTTTTGGTGGTGTACAGTGATTTTGCAAAATATTAGAAAGTCTTGTCCGTAACTTTTTTATTTGTGGAATAGTTGGCAGTTTGTAGTAACACTGCAACAACTTACTATAGCATAAATATTTATGAAATCAAAGTAGTTGGATAAATCTCCTGAAAACAAATACCATGTTCTTGTTTTGCAGCCATTTGGCCACAATCAATCACAGCAAGATATCTTACAAGAAAATACAATATTAAAAGCCACAGAAGTCCAGTTCCCTGTCAAACCTGTTGTAAGCAATGAAGCCAAGGTAACTTTTACTATAATCTCTGAGTAAAATATTCATCTTGAAGGATTCAGCTGTAAAATTGTTGTTAACCCAGGAATGCTGTGGGACGTAATACCTAAGTATGTAGAAAAACGTAATTGAGAACTAGTATTTGGATGTTTTTATTTAAGCAACCTTATTCTGGGACTTCTCAAAATCATGTACTTCAAAGCAAAACTATATATATATTCCAGAAATTTGCAAGTGGTTTTTAAGTAGGCCACCTCAAAAATTGCCTGCTTTACTTTTTCCCAGAGGACCTTATGTGTCTTATTCAGGCTCTCTCACTAGAAATTCTTGTGAAATGCTGCTGCTGACAGTAGCAAGCTCTTTCTGAAAATAGTAGATGTTATTCTCTGCAGCCTTATTGGCTAGAAGAACTACTTGACTACCAGGTGCCTGAAGGATATGACCTCTAGTACTGAAAGGTCATAGTATGTGTGTATTAACTTAAATCTGTGTTTAGAAGCATGCATTTTTGAGATTAAGAATCGGGAAGATATTTTGATGCTGATTCAGGAAATAAAACTGCCAGAATATTTGATCTGCCACAAAGGTGTCAATTCCTCTACACAGACTGGCTATTCAGAAACATATTAAGGTGATTTCCCAAATGATTACTACTATGAGCATCTGTAACACAAATCCAATTCTGTGAAAGTGGAAAAAAAGTATTATATATTACTTGCTTGTAAAAACTCTCCCAATGTTTGGAAGATACATTCATGACCAGATGCAACAGGTGTGCTCTTTGAAAAAAAAACGCCGAGATAGTAGAATGCTTATTCAAGTTTCAGCAACTAATTAAACATACTTAGATTTGGGACACAAGATGCCAAAAATTTAGGAAATATTAGGATTCAGCTTCTAAAGAGTAAAAGGAAAGAAAACATATTTCTAGAGGTGGTAACTTCCCAAGAAAATATGTCTTTTGGGTACATAAACTTGCTGTTACAAGTGATGGTATATTTCTGTTCATTATATTTTCTAAAAGTAGTGCTAGTGAGAGAGCTGCACTTAAGGTTATGAAAAACTTTGAAGAACTGTAGTTAGAATTGGGGGGGGGGCTTGATTGAGGTTTTTGTTTGCTGTTGGTTTTTCACCAGCGTTTGAAAAAACTATCCCTTGAATGCAGTTGACAAATAATGCATCATGTTACTGATACCTTGACACAGTAAGAGTTTATATCTGTGTCTTTTGACTCTGCATTTCTTTGTCATTAGTAGTTTTTATGTAGATGATATTAGGAAAGAGTAGACAGTTCAGCATGGAGAATTGGCAACTTTTTGCATTCTCTGTGTATTTGCATACACTGTTTGTTTGAAAGACTAAAATAAACTCCAGTATGCTCTACTCATATTAACCATTGTCATGATAGCTGTGAGAGAGAGGGAGAAATTATTCTCTGGTGGAAGTGCTATAGAACAATTTCAGACTAACTTCTTAATTCAGACCACTTAAAATGACTGTGTGGAATCCAAATTGTTTTTCAGATTTATAGGCCTGGCAGTTGGAAAAGAAAAGCTTGTAAACTGAAATTCTGATTTGGAAAACACGGAGATAAAATAAATATGGAACCTCAAATGACATTGTTAGTTTTCAGACTGTAACTGTCCTTTGATCCTCCTCACTGTTTCCTATTTTGTGCAGTGGTCTCCTTTGCTTCACACTAGTGTGGCTACAGTGCCACAAAACTGTGAAGTATTTTAAAAACATTTTAGACACAAACCGTTACTCTGAGGATCTTGTGAACAGCTGTTTACAGTTCATTTGTTTTGAGGGATTTACTGTGAAGAAATTGATTAAAATCTGTAATATCCAAGAACACGTGAATATCTAGTAACAGATGTGCATGATTTTTATATTGTACCTTGTTCATGCTGGATATGCAAATGATAGAAGTAAATTTGAGCATGATTCTTTGGAACTTGTATCACAGATTTTCTCCTTTAATCTCCTGGTTTTAATTGGAGCGAGAACAAACAGCTGAGCAGATTTATCAAAGAAGATATATGTAATTCTTTTAAATTAAGTTCTAAATTAAGTAATGATGTGCTAATCAGTTCTGTAGCAATAATAGGGATTTTCTATCATTAAATGTTGAAGCCCAGGCTCTCAGGAGACCAAATGTTCTGTGTGTGCTAGACATAAGACTTGACAGAAACTTTGAGCACAAAATTATTGGCATACCCCTTATGGACTTAAGTGTAGGGATGACATAATGAATTTAGCTACAGTTTTTTTCAATTGATTAGATAATTTTAAGCAAGTGTGATTGAGCTTTTCATGGGAAGAAAGTTTCAGCAAGGTAGTGGTTTCCTAAATATTCTTTGTATAATGCCTATTGAGCATGGCAACCATCAGTGTCAATTTCATGTTTTGCTATACCCTGTCATGACACATGTGGAAAATCCCTGTTTTCAAAAGTCAGCTAAAGCATTGAAATTCTGTCTCTGCATCATCTACCTATTCTTCCCCACTCAATGGTTTTAGAAGCTCATTGGAGAATGTAGAAAGGTCTCCTTTTTCAATCCTCTGACGCTTGCTCCTGATTTTTATTAGTCTGTTCAGGCTTAAAACATGCAAAAATCTAACTGGGTGAGATGCTAATGTTTTACTTGTAAATATAGTTCCTAAACATGGAAATACATATTTGAGGTGCGATTATTCGAAGCAAATTAATTTTCTGATTTTTGCTTTCTGCCATGATGTTACATTTCTTCAGTGGGCTCAGCAGTAAAATGTTACATTGTCATTTGAATTGAATTATTTATGAACAAGAATTTGTTTAGAAGTTAGTTGATCCAGGAGCACTTGCCTATTTGCCTCAAAGCCTTTAGAAAGTATTTAGAATGTTACTGTAACTTTCTACGTTTCTTTTCTAGGCCTTTATCAGACGCTGTTTAGCATACCGAAAAGAGGATAGATTTGATGTCCACCAGCTGGCTAATGATCCTTATCTTCTCCCTCATATGAGGAGATCAAATTCTTCAGGAAACTTGCATATGACTGGCCTAGCAGCATCCCCTACACCACCTACTTCAAGCATTATTTCGTACTGAAATTTCTCCAGCTGAGGAATGGGATGATACCTTTGTTTAGTTTTCAGATGCAGACTTGAGCTTGAAAGCATTTGAGTGTTTTTACACAGGACAAGTTTGATAACTGTGTTTTCAGACTAAAGTCCTCCTACATAGTGTCATTTGTATGATTGGGCTGGATCATGGACCGTGAATAAATGTACCCTTCGGAGAAACACCATTAAACATTGAAGGATGAAGGATGACACTTCCTGTTACAAACTAACAGGTATACTGTGTTTAAGACTGAAGAAAAGGTTTTTAGTTTTTTTTCTGGGGAACATTGTAAATAATCTTTTTAATAGTTTAAATACATTTGGTGGATACTGGAAAGTTCTAACATGAAGGGTAGTTTTTCATTATTTAAATAAAAAAGGGTAGTGAGCAAATTTGAAAACACGGGAAAAATTTTGTGCCTGGTTATAAACTAAACGAACTGCCATCTTTCCAAGACATTGATCTTTCAAAACCAAAGTAAGGAGTGTGAGACAGTGAAAGATAATGTTCAGCATCAGATTTCTTAAGTAAAATTGGAGTATTTTATTTGGCTACTCAGGCTTGTACCTCCAAAAATGTGGTGGTGTTTCACTGAATTTAGATTGAAAGGGTGATATGGAATTCGTGGTACTTATTTCTCAGATAGATTGCTAATTTTGAAATCCATTCAGTTTTTTAAAATTACTATACTTGCTGTGGTATTGAAACTTGTGAAACCTTCCAGGCTTCTAATAAAGGCAAGCAACAATATGAAACCAAATGCAAACAGGTCATGTATAATGTTCTATGCAGGAATAATGATAAATTCCCTTCTAGCTCTATTGTAAATTGTTGTACAGATGTCACATTTTCAGTTAAATTTCAGCAACTTATTCCTGTACAAATGTTTAAAGTATGGCTTTTTCTAATTGGATATTGTATTTTTTTTAAGTCTCCCTCAAGGCGCTTTTAATTGCTGCTAAATGATGTTGCTTTTACAAGAGTCAAATGACCTCCTTAAGGTGCAAGTCAACTGTACAAGAGATTGAGAGTAGGCAATCCATTAACAATCAAGGCATGTAAAGCAGATCTGTGTTGCCAATATACAGTACAGTTCTTTAAGTCAGTTTATTGCGTTCTCATCCTGCAGAGCGCATTGATAATAGATGTAGAAGTTGCTCATGGTTATTCTCTATTTCTGGAAGTTCCTATCAACAAGGAAATGTTTCTTGTGGCTTGTACAGATATTTTAAAATGTGAAACATTTTCTAACTGCCTTGTATGGTAGAAACTTATTTTTCAGAACAGTGTCTCTCCTGTTCATTATTCTTTTTACTATCCCATTCTTGAAGCTGAATACCTATATGTAATTTTGTCCATGTTGCAGAAAGAGGAGGCTGTATTACTACAGGTTTTCATTTAGTATTGTACAGTTAAACTGTTGCTCTTGTTTCTGATCTTGCAAGCCATTTTGTTTTTCATTGTATATAAAGAAATGTTAACTGTCTCTTTAAGATGCTGCTGAAATTGTAGAGAATGTAGCCAAAACAGTAATAAACAACGGCAGTTGAAATTTCAACTTTTTCATTGTGTGTTCTTATATTTCAGCGCAGGGCAAATCACATAACCATATCAGTTAGCAGCATGAAAACCTTTAAAGCAAACTCTTCCTAGTTGTAAACAAAAGGGTAATAATACAATAATTAAGTAACATTGGAGGTGAAAGGGGAAGATTCCATGAAACTTAAAACATCTATCATGATGAGGTAACCAAAACGCCTTTTGATGGAATAGACTGCACAGTAACAACTCCTAAGTATTTCAGTGGTCCTTTTTAAAATATTGAGTGGTGGGATAAGATTAGCTCCTAGAATTATTAGAAAATTAGACTCAAACAGAATATTGGGACTCCATCTTTTCCACTCTCACAAAACCGAGTGCAGAGTTCAAGGAAAATGTGCTATAAGCTGTAAGTTCACATTCGATTTCAGTCCTTCTTATTCTGCATGTTGCTAACTGAAACTGAATTGACGGTTTCACCGAAAATACGTTGGATAGAGTGAACTGTGTTTTTATTTCGTGGAGGCTGGTCAATATTTTGACTTTCTGAAAAGTGCTTTTGACGCTGGCGGGAAGTCGGGAAATGCATCGTGGCAGTGCAGGCACCGAACACCGCGGCCCGCCGAGCTCCGCGCTGCTGCCACCCCCGTGGCAGCCCAAGCAGGTGACTGCGTGTTTGAAATCAGCAACCCCGAAAAGGAAAGCATGTTTTGGAATTTAAACCAGCCTGCGTTGTTCCTGCTCCAGCTTTGATGTCTTCCTGAACGTGCGAAAACCACAGGTCTGAGGCGGGGCCAGCAAGCCCGGCCGGGCCTCCCTTCCCGGTGGCACAGCTCCCGCGGTCAGGCGGGACACGGCACATCCCGCCTGGGGAGGGGATGCAGGTCCCCGGCAGCGCTGCTGCTTCAGCCCTGCTCTGGATTGCGGCGCTGCTGGGGCTGAGCTGCGGCTGTCGGGGCAGAAGAGCCGCGGGCCTCGGCTGGGCAGGTGCAGCACCGCCCCCGCAGCCATGTTGCGTAGCCGAGTGCTTCGGCCAGGGAGGGGAGTCGCCAGAGAGGTGAGAAACGTCTTTTGATCTTTTATTACTCTTCAGAGAGCCCTCAGGACTCGGTGCTGTTCTCTAGAAGTGGGAAGGGAGACTGGAGAGCCTGGCCCAGTGCGGTAGGGACCTAGGCAGGACAGGGGAGCCTCAAAATTTGGAGCCACTGTGGTTAGAGAGTGTCCTGATATCGATGTCTAAAATACTTGAGTCTCACAAGTGCTATTGCGTTTTTAAAAACCTTTTATTTTCTCTGTGTCAGCTACAGCCAGAGTGAGGACTCTGGTTTCATAGCTGAGGGGTGCCGAGCAGCAGGGACTGGCGGTGTTCCCCCGCACAGCCCCACACTCGGTGAGCCAGCCAGCCCAGCCTGTCCATCTGTGCCACATCACAGCCACCAGGCACTGTCGGGTCCCAGCATCAGCCTGCCATGGGCTTCAGGGTGTAAATACCCTTCCTGAGGCCTGGGCCATACCTGGCTCCAGGCAGCCGTGGACTGTAGGGTTAAGGACTGTGTTGGCTTTGTAGGAAAGGTAAGACTGCACATTTTTCAGAGAAATAATGAATGATCCAGAAATCTCATGTCTTTGTGATCACAGACTGGTGAAAGGAGTCTAATGAGATACATGGAACTCCCCCAGTCACCATCCTGGGTGTCTGTCTGGCATTACATACCTGCCACCTGAGGCCAGTGTGTTTCCAAACACCCCTTCCACAAACAAAGCAGGTTTTACTCAGTCCTTAATGCTTTCTAGGCAAAGATCCCTGAAAAACTCTCTAACCTCTTCCAGTACCTAAGTTTGGCTCAAGTTTTACTTATATCCTGACAAATTTGTTCATCTTATTCTTAAAGATGCCTATCAGTGATGGCTGCATTACTTATCCAAGTGATCTAGTCTAATTTTTCCTAGCATCCTCCCTTTCTTACTACTCTTTAAGCCTATTACTTCCAGTCCTGGGCACTGTGGCACAAAAATAGTATAGTGTATAGTACATGAGCTTTGCTTTCTATACAGTCACCATATATTTAATTTTGAACTTCATATGTATCTTTTGAAATTAAGATGATTATCCTCTGAATAAGTGAGGTTCTTGCAGTAATAATTTCAGATACTCAACTCGTAACACAATATTTGAGAAATTCTTGCTGTTGGTGAAATTTGAGTTTTCTTTTTTGCTGGAAGTAACCAAGTCACCTTGCAATCTTTTCATTATGCTATGTTTCCCAAGCCAGTAAAATTCTGTGTATTAATCAAGGAAAAATGCTTTCCCTAGAAATCTCATTTTGTATCTAGTGTCTCGAGAGCTAATTGGGTATCATTAAGAAATTATAGGATGTTTAAATTTCAGAATCCTCTTGTACAAATCTATGGGTATCTTTTTCTGTGCACCATTAAACACACCCAGGGATTTTCTCTCTAGGCAGTGGAGGAGCTCATAGCTCATTTGCTATGTCCTCAGAAGATGTGCAGCCATCAGGCCTGCAGGTCAGCCAGCAAAGTGAAATGTTTTGCTCTTTTATGAAAGCTATGCCATGGTATTCAGCAGAGCACAACTCTGCAGACCAATGGAACAAGTGTTTCCTTCATGACAGATGTAATCACCCTAACTACCACACAAATTGTTTGTTTCAGGCTTGCAGCTGTGGCTCATTGGCTGCTGGCAGAGCTCTTGTCATTGATTTGAGCACCGCAATATCTTCCCTGCATGCCCTTCTATTGCAAAGACAGATAAGTAACCTATGAGTTGGCAAACTGCACTTGCCCATAGTGGATTTGGAGCATCTTGTTCCATTGGTTAAATGCCTATTCATATACATTTTTATGATACCACAAAATCCCCATACTGGTTGTAGGGTTCATAAGAATGTATCAGGTGCTGAGCTGATCTCATAAATTGTCTTCTTAGAGCTGTCAGGATAGTTTTATTACTGAACCCAAACACATTCCAATCTAACAAATTACCATATCCTAAAAGTTATTGTCTTATCACCCAATTAACAAAACCTTTACACATAAAATAGAAGAATTACTCCTCCATCATCCTTTATCATCTGTCAGGATTCCTGTGGTTTTAATGACCCTCATCCTTTTCCACTTATATTAATAATTTCATATATTGCTAAAATGAAAATCTTAATATGTAGGTAGTACATTCAACAAATCATGGTCCTAATGGTAAAAACTCTAAAGATTGGTATTTTTTCTCTTTATCTCTGAGACTACTGAGAGGAGTTCTTCTGATTGCATTGCAATAGCTCTTTCTGTTTGAGGGCATGCTTTGATGGGCTCTGTTAACATGAGGCAGCAATGTGAGGGCCTCTTTTCCTTTTTTTTTTTTCTTTTTTCTCCCTTCAGGTTTTGCAAAAGATTGCAAAGAATTTTGCTAGTTTTGTGCTAAGGAGCAACACAGATGAGCACTGAGATTATGGGGAAAAGCCAGTATGAACCACTCCTGTTTGAAACTGGGGAAAAGCAACCAGGAGTCAGCTGGGCAAGGCTCCAGATGGATGGTGTGACCGAAGTAACACTTCAGCTGTACTTGTTTAGATAACTAGTTGTGTGTCCAGAACGCTTTCAGACTCAGGCACTATGCATTGGGGAGATAGAAGGTGAATTGCTATAATGGGTAGTGGCAAAGTTTTATGTTGTGTTCCATGTTTAGATATACAGAAAGCAAATCCAGGACACAAGGGGAAAAGTAGTACTGCTTGAACCATCACAGCCTTATTAGCAGCACTTTGGTGCTTATAAAATCAGCCTCTGTCTAAAATCAGGGAGGCACATCAAAACTCAGCTTTCCACTGGAGATGTGCATCAGGCATAGTGTCAGCCGCCCAGGAAAGGAGGCACTGGTTTCCCAGTGTCCACTGGCAAAGCCAGGTGCTCTATTCCAATGCTGAACATCTGCTGTACTTGTCTGCACCCCACACTGGCATGACACAGAGCATGAGTGTAGCAATATCGGAGCAGCACGTGCCTATGAGTGAACAGTCAAGACCATTTATGCCTCTGGGATGTTGGACCAAGGCTTCTCTGTCTTCAGCAGGCAGAGGATTTAAATACTAATGACACTAATTTTCTTAGAGACTGGCATGGGATACTGGAATTCAGTAGAATTTGGCTGTATTTGGATAGCAATTGACTCAACAAATACCAAGAGAAACATGTTTCTCTTATAGGTTATGTAAAACAGGAAGGAATAGCTTGTAACAAACAGTGAAGGAAATCTTACTGCTTTATAAAATCTATCTGACTTGAAGCCAGAGTCTTGAAATAAAAATCAAAGCTTCTGGAGTGAAGCTTTACCTCTGCTTGGAGTTCACAGTAGTATTGAGATGTAGTGTCTGGGAAAAGGATCTGTGGAAGAACTTAACTCCGACAGTGCTAAATTTTGTCTTCTCAACTTTTATGTTAGGTCCTAGTCCCTTATTGGGACACTTGGGACTTTTAGGGGCCCAAATACTAAAATGATGAATCTATGAAATGCATTGATTGATGTCAATAGTTGGAAGCATGACTGATAAAATATATTTATAATTGCTGGAAATATTATAATTCAGCTCTTCTCTCTTCTCTGGACTTTATTCTTATTACTGCCATTCTTGCAATTTGAAATTATACAATCTGAACCCAGAAGCCTTTTAAAGTATTATTTTATAATGTTCAAGTCACACATTTCCTTGTGATGGTCACTGTGCAGTATTTCTAACATGTTATTTACAGGACATTGTGCTGATGAAGGTGAATTAAGGATAGGAAGTAGATCTAAATTAATTTCTAATTTGGTGAAAGTATATCTATTAAAAATATATATAATAATATATATAATATAAATAAATATGATATATATATATAAATACAGGTAGCTACTACAATATATAATCTGCAAGGGAATTTTTCATGTAAGAAATTATAATGCAGTAGTTACTAATCCAAATAGCATGGTTCTTCTCTTTTAGGGCAATTAAATGTCCTTTTACCATTAAAGATTTTGTTGTATTTTTGACCTGAGACAAATATTTAGTGTAAAGATTATCTGAGTGCTTCACACTAAATTGATTCCATTAGGGTGTAGTTGTACATTAGAAGCTTTTTCTTATTAAGTGAAAATATTGTTTTGCATTCGTTTGTGTGTCTGGACAGAAAAATGCTATTTCATGGATACTAGACTAAAGTCACAAATGGTGTGAGAGCTTTGGTCCAGGGTTTAACACCCCTCAGTTTAACTGGAGTTAACCAGCTGGAGGTACGGGTTGTGCAGTCAGTGTAAGCAAACCCAGCGCTCACCCCAGAGCCCTTTGCACCCGCAGCCTCCCTCCCTCGGCTCCAGGCCAAGCAGCCCGGCCATGGCACCCAGCCCTGTGCTGGGTCTGCTCAGCTGGCAGGCGTGGGGAAAAGGCAGCTCTTGTTTGGCTGGGTTACCCCTCAGCCGGGCCTGGGAGCTGCCCCGGGCCGCAGGCACCAGGAAGTGGGTGTGAGCGCTGGGGGCATGGGGAGCAGGGCAAGGGACACTTCTGGAAATGACAGCATCTTAGCTAGGTGCAGGACACGTCTTCCCTTTCGAGTCAGGCTGTGCTCCTCTCGAGGCCCTGGAGAAGGAAGGGCTTCCCAAAAGGCAGGCCTTCCCCCACAGCTGGACTCTGGCTTGCTGGCTCTCCCTCATGAGGAGCACCTCTCCTAATGGGGACGATTGGCTGGCTATCCTACCAGTATTCTCAAATTTTCAGTGTGTGGACATCTTGCTGGAGATGCACAGATAACTTCCTTCTCCAGGCATGAGGGTCCAACTAAAATTTCCGAGAAACAACAGCAATCACAGCAGCCACCACGGAGATTTGGGTGCTTACCAGCATATAAGTCCCCAGTGCCTTTCTGCTTAATTGTCTCCAGGGGGTAGGAGTTACGAAAACCCACCATCATTTTTAAGGATTCCCTGACTAAACAAATACAGGAAGAACCTGGTGTTCTAATTATTCCATATCCCAGGGTTATTGAAGTGTAGTTCCTCTACATGCTGTATGAATTCAAGCATCTGAAGCTCAAGTCTAATACTGCATCTATGTTCATTATCCTTCGGACACCCGAAGATGAGGTGACACTGAGCATCAAGTGCCTTTGCACTCTGTGACTAAGCAACGACATCTGTTCTTGGCAGATACATACCAATCCAGGATGCAAGTGTAAAATGCTTTCATAAGTGCAATAAACTTTAGTTTTGAGGGCAGTAAAATTCTCACTCAGTAGTTTTTATATGTGGTTCGATTAATTAACCACTGATAAAGGATTAGCAAATACTGAGGCCATGGTGGGCAGCATGTTTGCACTCTGTGCTTTTAGAAATGCTGATGATGTTTTCAAATCTTTGTCTTTTTAGATGGTGCTTCTTAATACTGAATTTTTAACCAGACCTAAAAGGAAAGCAGGTGTTTGCATCTTTCATCCCTGCCCCATTCCTTCCTTCTAGAATTCGCTGATGCAAAAGTGCTTGTTTAAACCCCACCTTTCTCAAACTGACGACATCCTCATTGACGTTTTTGGACAGTTACTCTGCACATGGACTAAGAGTAGGCTTCTCAGTGACCAGAGATCTGTCTCTGGGGGCATTTTCTTTAGGGAGTAAGGCAGTGGGTCTCCTTTCTTTCTCAGCTAAACCGCAGGTAGAAGTCACAGATTTAGCGTGGCTTTCTAGAATCTTGCTGAAATCTACAAGTAACTGGACTGAGCCAAGTAGTTAGGGGTAATATTTGTTACTGGGTTAGTGATAATAAACTGGTGAAGACATTAAAGTTAATCCCAGAGAGATATGGATTGGGTTAAGTGCTTGACCATGACTGGGAAGGTGAGACTCAAATTCATGCAAACTTTGATGCTTTGCATTTAAAGAGATAGACAGACAGAACATACACACATCAGTGCATACACACAAGTGTAGAGGACCAGACCTAAGCATGTTTTGCCTCAAACATTCTGAGTATTGCTACAGAAAAGGTGATCAAAGGAGAGGGTTGTGCAGAGCTGGGGCAGCGCTGTTCTGTGCCAGCTCCCTGCTCTGCCCTGAAGCTCATGCTTGGTGTCCTATTCCCCAGGTCCCTCCCTGGAGAAGGACTGACTGCATCTGCCATCAAAGCAGTGCAGAAAATCTAGTTTACATAAGAGTCATGCACCAGGTTAACTATACAAGTATTGGCCCCCACTCTCCCTCTTTTTTCTGTCTTCCTCTTTCACTCTTGACCATCCATGCAGCAGGACCAACTTGGGATCTAAGGACTGATGACATTCTTTGTTTTCTTCCACTGCTTTTCCTGGGCAAAGCACAGCTATCATATTCTATTCTGTAATCTGTACTGGAGTTTATTGTGGGAGTGGGGAGCTTCTGGAGCCGTGCTATGGTTTGGGTGACTGCACCTATGAGTACTGGTGTGTTGAGGCTTGTGTGACAGCACCTTTGATGAGTTTGCTGTGGGAGTTGAGAACTTACTGAAGTGTACAAAATGAAGGGCTTGTTAGCCAACACCTTTGTGGAGGCGTATTGTAAGAATTTAAGGCTTTGTTAGCCAATACCTTTTTAGTCTAAACAGTGATCTGGTTGCTACAGTTATGGCAACTGTACAATAAAAGCATAAATGTTCCTGACACCTGGTCTGGTGTCTTTGTTCAGCCTGATGAGAATTTATAGTGAACATCATGATGGGTCACGACAACAAGCATATGGAAAATATACTGCCTCTGCTTTGTTAAGTGTATAGAAACCTGTAGCAGGCACTCTCTCCACGTGTACACACAGACCCAGCACAGGAGGCTGAGAAGTCATCTGAGACCTCTGCACTCTCACAGCAGTGCAAATATCAAACATAAGCCATTGCTTAACCAACACTTTTCACTTGTATGGGATGAAGTGCCAGCATCTTTTCTATTTATGACTCAAGCGGACAGGTCTTTAAAACTGTTGATCTCATAGGAGAGAGGAGTATTAGATGTGAAGAGGATTACAACAGGGGAAGCAAACACTTGCCCTTGTGAATTGTATGAACTATATTTAGAATTTAAATCCAAGCATAATTAAACAGTGCTAATGAGACAGAGGGACTTACCTTCATTTGGTGTATAATTGGTATCACTGATTTCCTCATTCATTTTTTCCTAGTTTTAAAGCTGCTTTGTTCCAGTGAGATTAGATGGTAAAAGCTACCCTGCAGAGATAAAGTATGTGGCCTGGAGCTAAAATTCAGTTGGAAGCCTTTTAAGGGGTGCTGCTTCCTTGATAGCATCGATAACTGACAGCAAAGGCACCTGTGAACGTGTAGCCAACAGTCAAACAAGGCAATCTTTTGCAGTGTACCCTTGAAAAAATGCACACAATTTTACAGAGACCATAATGGGAAAGATCACCCTTTCCAGTGAGGGAAACAAAATACGCTGAGTTTTAATAGTTGTAGGTATATAATCCACCACTATTAACTGAAGTTTGAATTCCTTCTCAAGAATATGCTCCAACTCATCCAGGAATGTGAGGCTTGCGTAGGAAGGTTTGGTGACATTTTGTGGTGAGCACACTGCAGCAGGTCTGGGTGGAAGATGGTAATGGTCTTGCCCAACTTAAGTAGCTCTGAGCCCATAACCAGAACAGCAGCCTGTGTTACAGTTCTGTGCCAATAGCTGATTATATTTCTGAGCAAAGGCCAACAGCTACCTGCAGCTGCAGGGGCTCAACCTTGTCAAAGCCAGTAAAGAAGTGGGTGCAATAGGCAAAGTCAGGTTACCAAAGTTCCATTTTTGCTTTTCAGTTTTGTCTTTGGTTGGATTTAGGCTCCTTTTAATTATGCCTTAAATTCATACAATTTTTTTGAGGGTTATTCCACATCTGTTTTTTCAAACTGCAGCAAAATCAGCTGTTGCCTAAGGAGTAGCACAAGAATGACTATGCCTGTGCATTTCAGTGCTGCCAGGCATGCCAGGGTGCTCATGCTTATTAGCTGACAGGGGTGCTCCAGGAGCATGAGCCTTTACTGTGCATCACATTCTAGTGGGAGTACTTGAAGCCAGCTGGAATCTGTTCTCAGTGACTGCCTGTAAAGATTCTTCAAACTCTCCTCCCTCCAAAGTGACCACCACTAACCAAATGCCTGTCCACCCACTGAGCCAAACCAGTTCAAAGAGGAGCACTACAGTGTCTGTGCGTAAGCTCTGCTGGATAGGAAGAGGATAGAGTGAGATGAATCCCACAAAAACAACAAATGTTTTTCATCATAGTCCAGTAATTCAGCACAGACTTATCCTTTGGGTTGCTGAACCCAAGACTCTGTTTTGTCCTTTTCTGGAAGGGGATTTGAACACTTCCCTGCTAAGACTGCTATGCAGATTAATCTGAGACATAGGAATTGTTACAAACATTTGGTCTCAATTTCCCTTTGCTCAGTTTCAATGGACCACTCGACTATGTTGAGCTATGACCCTCTTAAATACCCCTCTCTCTTTTGGAGGCTGTCTCTTTCGACTACTTAGGGCCCTGTTTGCTGTTCGTGAGTTTTGCAGCTGTACTTCCTGTTCATCGTTACCTAGCTAGGCTATTCAGTCAGCCCTCTGGCTACTGTTGGTCAATAATACTGGGTTTAACTTTCCAGGGGAACAGATAATTTTAGAAGTTGGTCTGCACCCCCAAAATACCTTCATCTGCTTATATATTTCACAGAATGGCATGTCTGTTCTTGCTGCTTTTTCATAGTAACAATCAAAGTGTTCAAGCTCTTAACACTGCCTTGTGGTTGAACAGCATTGAGAAAACACCATTGGTAACCAGAACTGAGAGCAGCAGCAAGTACAGCTGCTCCACTTGTGAGCAGTCGAGAGCCACAGCCACTTGTCCACAGAGGTCCTGACTGTCTAGAGCCATGAAAAATCCCATGACTCTCAAAGTGTCAGAGACTGGAGTCCTAAAAAAATTGAAAGGTCTTACCACTGCTTTCTGCTCCCTTAAACATAATTTTCAGTTATATTCCTTTTGAACCATCTAAGCTTAACTGCTGGGGAGCCCCACTGTCAGGATTAAACAGATGTTTTATTTCCTGCTAAAGGTGGGTGAAATAATAATCACCAGCTCTGCCTCATTGGCCGCCATGTGGTCTGGAAAGGTGCCATATGCCCAGCACTCAGACTGCTGCAGACAGCAGGCTGGGGGCATTATTTATTATTTGCCTAATCAATTTAAATACTGTATTTCTTTCAGAAAGCACATTTCTAGTCTTTGTAAGGAGATATGTACAGGACTCATCAAGTAACCTCTTCTAGTGAAGTGCATCTTCTGTTTAAACAGCCAGTATTCTGCTTGCACAGCTTATGGGGCAAGAAGCAAAGACCTGGCACTTGGAGCTGCACTGTGCTCATGAGCTGTGCTCAGCATCACAATCACTTGTAGAGGTTGTTCAAGTTCAACTCCAATAACAACAGTTTTCTTTTAATACTTTTGAAAAGTTCTCCTTGGAGGAAGTATGGTACCTCTCCTCCAGCAGGTACACGGTGTGGGCAGAGCAAACTGCTTCCAGAGGCTGACCTGCCTCTGGAAAACTGCTGCTGCGCCTTCTCAGTGACAGCATGTGGTGTCTCAGGTGGCAGGCGTGGGGCAGTGTCTGTCTCCCACCGACTGACTTCTGATCCTCTCTCAGGCCAGTCAACATCTTCCACAGAAGCTGCAGAGCTCTGAGGTGAGCACAGGCTGGGGCTGGATGGGTGGTGACCAGAGTGTGCAGAGCATGCCAGGCACTGCATGTGGGTGGCAACTTCTGCTCATTTCTTGGGAGGTCCAAGGAGAAGCAGATGAAAATGCAATGCACTCCTTGTATGAGGATGGTAAATGAGGAATCCTCTGCAGGAGCTGACAGTAGGACCCCTCTGCTCCATGGAGTAGCCAAGCAGAGTGCCAAATGCAGTGATTAGTGAGAAGACAGCCATCTGGCTTCTGTCCTTTAACAGCTCTCTTTCACCATCTCTCTTCCTATACACCACAAGAAATTTCCCTGTGTTTTTGGCAACCCATTGTAGCCTTTCTGAATCATACTGTGAGGTCCAATCTACAAATGACAGGTAGAGTACGGTGAAGAGAGAAAAAGGAAAGGAAGACGATAAAGTGGACAAGAATCTGAGAGGCCTTCAGCCCTTATCTTGAAGTATTACCTCGGTAGCGCTGATTATGGCAGCAACCACCAAGGCAGCAAGTCCTTTAGAGCATGGAGCTAGTAATGTATTTCTTGAGGGAGGGTGTTGAGTTGTCAGAGGCAGAAGTTTGTAGACGGACAAGCAGGCATTGTGAAGACAGGAGTAAAGGCTCACACAAATACTTCTGCCAACTGATGAGGGACTGGGGAGCAGCCTATGCTGGACTCCAGCAGTGCATATCTGCAGGTAAGGATGCATGAGTACACTTGCGTGTGAGTGACATATGGCAGCTTCCAAGGAGTGTTTGAAAAATATTTGATCCAGTCCCTCACAGTCCATAATATTTTACCCTGAATTCCTCCAAGTCTTTCTGTTCCTTTATGATGCATGCTTTTAGGCTAAAAATATTCTGAAGCACAATGCAATCCATAAGTATATTATTTTGGTTAATTTTAGTAGTTAGGAATGAAAACAGTCAGGAACTGGGTTAGGAACAGTAAGTTCCTTTTCATTGTTAAACAGTTAGTGCCCAGACTACAAGTATGGTTGTGTATTGTGGGGCTCTTTTTCTTCTCTCTGAAGAGGTGTTACTGGTAAGATGGGTAAGAAACCTGCTTCAAATAAAAATGCAGCTTTGAAACAAAGGTAATTGTTTCACAAGTTCAGTCATTTCTAGTACATGGCATGTTATTTGGCAATACAAAGACTTCCAGTTGCTTTCTTTTTTTTAGAAGTTGTAGTTGCTCTCTTGAAGGATTTACCCAAATACTGTTTATATCTACAAAAACATCTCCTATTGTCAGACTTCTGAACCTTAGTAAAACAGTGTCACTGTCTGAGAACACACTACTTCTGTTCCGTGTTTCATATGAACACATATTTACCTGAGGGCATAAGTAGTATTGTGAAATAGCTTTTCATATCTTGTCTTACAGTTCTAGCTTTTAGCATCATAGTTGAAAATACTTGACTGATGACTCAGTTAATACTGAGCTGCTGTTTGCAAAAATTGCAACTTTTGTTTACAAGTTCGGATGTTTCTTAAAGAAGTTGCACTATTCCTCTGAGCCAGCTTCAGTTCCCTGATTCTTTCTTTCATGTGTGTAAGCACTGCTTATGGTTTGTGCACAGCTACGAGCCTGTGCAATGGGTAGGTACTTAGAAATGCCTGGATGGGAAGTTTAAAATCTTCAGTTTGATTTTAAAGACTATTTTGAAAACTCACTAAACAGAATTTCAGGGGAAATCAGCTTGAAAGATAAGGGTGAGATGGCAGTAAAATGGTCACTGTGAAGTCTTAGCTATTGAAGTATCTATCTGCTCTCTCTGTACAGTACCAAGAACTGGAAGCTATTTCTGTTATGCCAACTGAAAATGTAGTGGGCTTTGCTGAAGATTGGCTATTTGTCTCCATCATTCATTTAGGAGCAAGATCACTGAAATGAACTGTTTGTTCTTGAAAGCTGCCAGCAGAGGATGTTGGCAGAGGAACTCCGAGGGCTGGGAAAAGATGTGTTCAGGAAGCAGGACCTGGGCTGTGCTAAAATGTCCTTTCTGCACATCAGGAAGTCCAGACGAGTCAACCCTCAGTGAGTCCCATTACCTCCAGTGCCCCTCATCAAACACAAAGCTCATAGCTCTGCGTTGGTTTTGCTAATACCATAAGCATGCACTGCAGGCTTTTCTTACACAAGTAGCAAGCCTATGTTGACTGGGTTTTGCAGCTTGAGTTCACTTATGTTTCCTATGTTTTTAACTTCTGTTGGGGTTTCATAGCTCACCTAAGCTGCAAGGGCCATGAACAAAGTTCTTGCTGGCAGAGCAAACAGCTCTCAGACAAGAGGATTGTTATTAAAACGTTTTTTTTTGTTGGCAGAATAGGCTTTCCTGGTTGCCTAAGGTGAACCTGACCTCTGTGGTTGTTGAAGCTCTCTCTTGTGGACGAGCTGAGCAATGCTGGAATGCAGCTTTTAAGACGGATTAACTGTGAACCTAATAAAGGAAACAGTTCAGAGAGAGTAAAAATTTTACATTGCACAACTAAGGATGAAACATAACTTTTGATCCTATAGGATAAAAGTTCCAAGGCTGAGAATGTGATTATTTGATAGGGTCACAGTCATCTTGTCGATGCAGAGTAATGTTTGAAGCCTCCTAGGACAGAATTCTTCCTTTCCAGGTGCAAGAAGGGCAGCGGAGAGGCAGGCGTGCAGCCAGTGGGCAGAGACTGCACTCTCCTGCTGTGAGTAAAGTAACAAAATCATGTACACACCTCACCTCTTCCACCCAGAGCAGGTCCCCAAGTGCCATGTTCCGGCCTTTGAACTCTTAAGTCTTGATGCAGTTTCACATGCACAAACCCAGAACTTTGTTACTGAACTGAAATCATATGCACAGGCTGTTTGTAAGAAACAGCCATCTACCCAAGTAAAATTCTGAATTGCTAACTGCATGCTGGCCTAAGGATAAACATGAATTGAGGTTTCAGGAAAAGATATTTGTCCCTGGCTCAGCTCAGTAGCTCTCTAGACACCATCTGCAAATCTCAGCTATTCCATAAAATGGCAGATTACTATCCTTTAACTCTTTCACCAGGGCTGCAGGGCAGAAGTGCTGGAGATTTACATGAGCTAAATTAAGTTTTCTGTTTGATTGAGGCCATGAATTTGGTTTTGGTTTATTTTGAGATCAGTTCTTGCACTTTAGATGTTTAGCCTTAAAACTATGCTATGGCAGGTGTTGGCTCTGACAGCAGCTAAGAAAACATTTCTCCACAGACATTCCAGGGAAATCAGTTTGAAGATTTTAGTTTTCTGACCTACACAGGTTTTTACTAGGAGGCACAGCAAAATGCAAGACACTGTGCTGGCCTGCACAAATATATATTAAGCCTTGGTACTACCATGAAAAATGTACAGAGGAGGATTACAAGAATGAGTTATGAACTACAGACACTTTAAAATGAAGAAACACTTCTGCAGTCTGTTTCTTGCCTAACAATACAGGATTCAAATCTAAAATGAAACAGAGTCTATGTGTCTAAGTCCAAGTGAAGAACCAAAAAATCTGAGCTTACTGCTAGCTAGGCCTCCATGTTACAGTGATTGTGAACACTTGTTTGACTAGGACCTACAAAGCCTATGTATAATCAAGGAAGACAGTGCCACAATGAAACATCCCTAATCCTTATCTTCTCCTCTTCGACTTAATTCCATAATCAGAACCTAGATCATGGAGAGGTTGGAACTATTATCCAGGCCTCTCCTTCAGCATTACAGTATCTGAAACAAGTCCCTGCCTGTAAGGATTTGCTTTCTTCAAAACTTTCACCTGGTCTCATGGTTAGTTTGACTTAAGCCAGCAAACTGCCAACAAAACTCTGAAACTTAGAAATTGCTTAAGCTCAGCCCATTTCTGCCTTCAGGTAAGTTGGTTTTACAGTTCCCAAGCGCCATCATTCTGCATCCAGCTGGCATCCATTTGGCTACAGTTGCGGCTGCTGGTGGGGGGGAGGAACCAACCACCCTCGTTGCCGAGTCTAATCCTGTAAATTCAGCCAAAAGAAACTAGTGCACGCCATCTCGTGGCCCTGCGCAGCTATTTCGCGGGAACGAATGGAGCTCCAGTTGCGACAAGGAGGTTTGATGTGGACAAGATTTAAAAAATGGCTTTCAGGGGCTCAGACACAGCCCCACCATCTGCCCCCCAACAGCTATGAAATGTTCACCATTAGTGCTTTGTCCACACTCCTGCCTTGACCTTGCAGCCTGAGCAGCTGTTTCCTGGAGCAGTAACAGAGCATCAGAGTGCAACAGGCACTTCTTCAGTATATGCTCCCATGGCTGTTGAGGCAATCCTGTCCTCACAACAAATCCAGGCTGCCAGTGAACACAGGCCCCAGACCAGCCTTTGGTGGAACAGGAAATTACCGTATTCATTTATTGTAGGTCATACACATATAAATCATTTTTAATTACATGTAAGTTTGGGATGTTTGTGGTACATCTATCTTCATCTGCTGTCTGGACTTGTTAAAGAACTCTGTGTATCAATGCTTTAAATAAAGCTAATGTGCCTGTTCATAACTGTTCATTAACAGCTGAATATATGAACTCATGAAAACAAGGTTACATCAGCTGTCAGTCCTTTGGTGTATCTTAAGTTCCTATTCCTCTTTACTCGCCCTTTTTGGTGGGAAAATCGAGTCATTAAGAGACCCTTGCTAGAAGTGATTAAGGTACAAATTCATCACATTGAGTTGAGGGAATTAAAGAGGGACAGAGTACAATAGTATGACTTCAAGGCCTGTGTTTTCATTTTAAGTAGTAAGTCTTCAACTTCACAATGTTTATGACTTTTTAGCTGAGAGATTACAGCTTAAATGTGCACCACTGAATCAGCTCCAAATCTGAAGTCCTATTATCTTCAGCAGAATTGCTGATGGTAACACTGCCTTACTTCCAGTGCTCTCGTAACTGTCAAAAGGCTGGCTATATAGTCAGCAATGAGGGACTTAAAATAGCTAACAGAAATGCAAAACTCCAGACTAAGCATCTTCTTTTGTTTGTTACTAGAGACAAGTGCACAAGACCTATGGAAGTTTGCAGCTTGCTGTTGGAAAGCATAGAATAATGCCATACTGCAAGAACAAAAACATCTACCCAAGGACTCTAGTTAAAAAAATCTGATTACAATCAGCAATTGCTCTAAATTTGGTTTGTGACAAGCATATTTTTACTCTTCTTGTTGGAAGTGTGTAACAAAGTTGCAGGAAAGGCTTTTTAGACCTGCGAGGCTCAATTAAGCTTAATACCAACGTACTTTCTCTGTTAGAGGAAAGAAAAGAGGGACCATCCTTCTTCTCATGTCAAGGTTTAATTCTGAGGTATACGACACTGGATTTACAAAGGTAAATAAAAATACATTCTGAGAAACAGCAAGTGCCCTACTTTGCAAGGCAGAGGGATTTCACACTCCAAGCAGCTGAGAAAAGAAACTGCTCACAGTATGAAGAAGTATTTGGGGTCTGTCTGTGACATGGGCTGTTGCCATAACAGATGATGACAAATGTGCAGCAGTGGGGCAGAGGAAAGACAAATACTTAGGACAACAGGTATTAGATAAGGCTTCCACTTGAACAAATTATTTGATACATTATTATTATGATCAGAAGTCAGATGCAACTACTGTTCCAAAAACTGCTCAGGCAAACTACATTGCCAAAATTAATTACACAGCTGTTGAGACAGACTTCAGCTCGAGCCTGCTGATGATATGGGTAAGTTTGCATATGCTTGTAGCATCCACATATCAATGAAATCCCAGTAATATAGAAAGACTGGAATGGTACAGAAGAGTTTTCGACGTCAACTGTACCTGATAACAAAAGCAAATGCTACCACCTGGAGTACAGTGCACATAACAGTTTCTGTATCATCTACAGTTAATCTGCAATTTTTGTCCTGAATATGAATTTAAAAAGCCAAGTATGAATCATATGCAGGCAGATTTAATGACTCATTGCTGCAATGGATTTAACCACAAATGCTGATCTTGCCTGCCGTTAAGATGTCTGGCATTCCCTCTTGGACCCATTCCTCTGGAAGGGGGCCCTTTCACAGATCTGTGCTAGAGAGAGCTAAGGTAAAAAGTTAAATGAGACTTAAAGAATTTTTAAAAAGTGCTATTTTGTCACACAAAGAATAAAATTCCAGGAATTTATTGCTATATGTATGCTTAATCCATTCATTCATCTTACAGTAGTCATGAAGTGCCAAATTGTGTGCTACATTTAACATTCCACGTATTCCCTTCCAAATGCCGTTTTACAGTGGGCGTATGAAACAACGCAGCAGGGGTCACAAAACATGGCTTGAGCACCTCTCAAGAGCTTAAAGACAAAGATTTGTGTACAAGCTGAATAACAACATGTTAGTTAACAGGCCACTCAGCAATTTTAACAGAAATATCTTTAGGTGGAAGTTTTGCAGCCTTAAAATTCACAACTCAGACTAAACATTCTCATCCCCACTGTAGAAACAAGATACTTGCAAAGAACAAGAACTCTGGTACGTAAATGTCACACGCAAGACCCGCTTCATTTCTATCAGAAGCAAAAA
Source organism: Nicator chloris (assembly GCA_013400495.1). Taxonomy (NCBI): domain Eukaryota; kingdom Metazoa; phylum Chordata; class Aves; order Passeriformes; family Pycnonotidae; genus Nicator; species Nicator chloris. Next base: position 34,439 of record WAAE01008799.1, on the reverse strand, counting down.
TTGCTAATTATAAGCAAGGACAAGCCTAGCAGGGTAAGGCTGTCAGCCTATATTAAAAACATATACCTCAGAGTTTGGCAGTGGAACTCTATTTACCACCTTGACTTTTTTTTGGTAACATACAAGTTCTTCCTCCCCTCCCCCGCACTTTATAAATCCCCTTTTATTTTTATTATACCTCCATATTATTTACAGGACTTCTAAAGATTAAGTACAAACTAGTATGAAATTAATGATAGCTTGCTTTTCAAATATGTATCCCATGGCTAAATAAATACCAAGCCAATCCAACAGAGTGATCTGCAGTTATGATTCAGAAGCTTGTGTATCTGTGATTCCAGTTGTTTTCTCACAAGTTGCAGAGGATTCATTTGATCTGTCAACAATAGTTGCCCTGGAGGTTGGAGTAGCGCTATCCAAGGTGAGTGCAGAGGTGTCCTCTACATTTTCAGTAGTGCCAGGGTTGATGGAAAAGCTTCCAACCTGAGGAATAGAGGGAAGCAAATCTGTAGGCACTGTAGATGCCTCTGTGACCAAAGGAAGCATAGGAACACACTTGGGTGGCATTGATAGAGGCGTTATTCCCATTAGATGCAGAGGCGGCAAGGGGGGAAGGGGTTGCAAACCTAAGGAGAAAAAAAAGGGAAAAAAAAAGGCAGTGAGCTGCTGCACACCAGACAGCTCAAATGGTGTTTGTGCAGCACTGACTCAGCAGGCTCCTTTCAAGCCTGATACTTTTCAGATTTCAGAACTGAAGAATCAGAGTAAATTCAAGGTTGCTTGTACTTGCACAGAGGACTAGGTATTTAATGCATTAACACTGATGATAAGGTTTTTCTGGCCTTCACTGAAACTGCCAGAAACAAGAAGTTAACAAAAACCACATTCCATGTAAGCTTCTAATATTTTTTTGCTTGTTCCATGTGCACCTTCAGCAGTTTTGCTGAATTCAAAATTGTAAATCTAATATTAGTTCATAATTCTGGCATTCAGTTCAGGGAGCACCGATCTCCTAACTTACAAGGAAACACTTCATATTTCCTTTTACCCATTAATAATATACTTTCACTTTTGGCACAATCTCTTCTGAGATATAAATCAGGTAATAAAAAAATAAAACATCTAAACACAGACACAGGTTTAGAATTAGTTTATCTAAAGATATATTCCTTGTCTACTTGATCTGGGCACTAACATCCACTCCCATCTCAGGCAAACATTTAATTTATCTGCTTCAGGACGCCCCTAACTCTAATTACAGAGTTTCAGTTTGCAGAAGCACATACCAGGCTGTATGATTTCTGGAACAATCTGTGGTGCAGGTAAATTAAGTTTGGACAGATCAGTCAGGTTAGGAAGCCCTGCTGGTAATGGCATCAAACCTAAGAGAAGAATGGAACAGTTACAGCTGAAAACTTAAAACTGTCTTTTTCTAACTGTTTCTTAGATCTTGTTGCTAATTTAAAACGTGCTTTATATCTTGATTATAATTTTTACGTGGACAAATGCAAATTCACCTGAATTTCAGCTTTTAAGTTGCACGGTGAAGAACAGATACCTACTGCAGGAAGTCTGGACTAGCAAATACATAATCCCAAACCTTTCAGTTTTTTCTGAAGAAAGCAGAATCTTATTTCAGAATTATACATTTTGCATTCCAAGTTCAGCTTTCAACAAAGGTAGTTGTTTCACCACAGCACTATACCAGAAGTTCTCCATTCCCAATTTGAGTGGCAAACAATAATAATATTATTAAATACACAGTATTCCCTGATCCCTAATATTGATCACTCTATTATTAGTCTTTTCTACTTAGTTCATGACTAGAGTTAATCACAAAAATGTGTATCAAAGGCAAGACAAAGGAACTTTCAGGGACTGTCAAAGTCAGTAAGGACTGAAAGTAGAAGAGAAACATACAATGAATACAACACATGCCCTTCCATCCCTATGTTTGCTATGGAACATCCTTCTGCTCCTGAATTTTCCACTTTTGAAGAGCTTCATTTCTGGGACAAGAAATTTGTATGACTCTATTTGTATTCTGTGTTTAGTTCAGAAAAGGCTAATTCAGAAATAAACTGTTGATACTACAGTATGAAGATAGAGAGGAGAAAAGTCTTAAAGCAAGGCCACTGTACAGAGATTGTGATTAAAACCCAGCCATCTTTACCAACCCATTAATTCATTTGCCATGAAGGCTGACATAATCTGACTCAAAGAGCTTTCAGGTCAGCTATATGCAAATTTGGTTTGAGGGGGTTTTTTTAATCTGAAAAAAGCTGAACTTCATACAAATTCACTCAAATTTTAAACCTCCAGTATATTTAGTAAGAACATTTTCACTAGTACATCCATGCAGATGGCAAGACATGTTCTAATTTGCTTTTAAAAAACAAATGATACTATTCAGAGGAAAAGGTGAATGGAAAACTTGTATTTGCAGAGTTTAGGGAAGGGGTGGATTAGGTGGCTGGGGAAGAAAATAATCTTTTTCTGCCTAGAGAAAATAGAAAACTAATGACAAGTTCAGCTGTGAGGGTTCTCTGCCCTTGTTTCCATGCACTGAGCTCTACTGCACATCTTTTCTGTGTTAGAGGCTGTACCTCCAAGCGTTATGTAATGGACACATCTTAATTTACTTGTAACAAGCAAAACATAAAATACATAAAACTCCTTCAGTGTTTTGGAAGGCAAAATTTAGTCCTGTACCAGCACACTAATGCCACAGCAAATTCCTATACAATCCTTATCTTACCCCTTGTGAATACTTCTGGAATAGTAGTGTTTGAAATGTTCATTATTATCAGGAAACAACCACGCTGTAGAAAGACTCTTACTTGTATTATACAATACAAGTTTCAATTCCTATATAATTCAGAAACGGTAACTGCAACATAAATTCTATATTGTTAGCCCTGTATTTATACTAGGAATAGTAATCAAACTGAGTATTTCAAAATGGGTTTCCTAAGATGTTGCAAATAGCAAAACAAAACCTTCCTGAGAAATCCTGAATACTTCATCCCCTGTGCAGGGAGCCCTAAAAAGGTAAACTTATAACTCTTCTTGCCAGGTCACTCCTCTGTGCTACAGACATGTTGTGAACATACTCCAAGAAAAATAATTCTTCACATTGTAGAGGTTGCATAGAGAGAGATCTTACATGAAATATGAAATGCTTAAGTTGTATGAAGTTAGGCAGTGGAAAAGACAGCTCTCTTCCCTTGCTTCTGTAAGATTTTTGTTTCAGAAATGTTTTAAGAAATTTTAACTACTCACCTGGTAATGTAGTTGCTGGGTTAACTGGTGGCACAGAGGTAAGGGACTGACTGACTTGTGGGGGTAATAACGGAACTGTTGGAACACCTGGTGGGGTACACAGGGAAATAACATTGATTTTAAGCATACAACACTTCATCTTCTTTCCCTAAGGAGTACAACTAAATAATTGCTTACAGGAGAATTACTATTTGCCTGAACATTAAAATGCTGATAAGAAATACAGTATTCTAAGTCATACACATGGTATTTTTAATAGCAGTTGCTTACAACTATTTTGTGAGTAAGTAAGGCACAAATCCAGTGCATTAACCTTTTTTGTTGAGAAAAATTCAAGAAAAAGTTTTATTCTCTCTCCTGCCTTCTATTCAATTAATTAGAAACATCCGTGAGAACAAAAAAGTCAGAAAAGCCATGCATTTCAGGTCAGTTCCTTCCAATACCAACCTGTGCTGAGAACATTACTGACAGTAGTTGAAGGTGAGCTAATAGAAAGTCCTGAAAGACTCTGCTCAAGGCCTGCTGACCCAGGAGGGAGGGTGGCTGAGGGATTAACTGATGATAGCTGAACCTTAGTGAAAGAGAAGAAAAAAGTTGCATCATTAGGGTTTGTTTCTACATGAACCACGAGAAGCAGAAAAGCAATAAACATCATCATCCATTTTTACCAAGCCAACAGAGTGGGACCACAACTTACCTCTGTGAAACCATCTTTGAGGGGACTGAGAGATGCACTAGGCAACTGTCCTGGGAGAGAAATTTTCTTTCCCTCTTCAAATGGGCGAGTAGGTATCCTATGCAAATATCCATAACCAATGCCACATCCTAGGCTTTTAAAACATGAAGATTTTTTAAGTCAGGTAATATGACTTTACAACTACAGACTATACCAAGCAACGCATGAACGACTCAAGACACCAACAAGTTTCAAGGTAAATGTGCACAACCTTCCCCTCCTGCCCCCACATTGCCTCACTTTCTGTGGAGAAATAATCAATACAAAACAATTGAAAGGAAATTCTGGAGCTTTAGCAATAAACATTCAGCACAAAATAAAATTCATTGTTATTTAAATCAAGCAGCTATACCAGGTATACAGCTTGAAATCCAACTCAGTTGTTACTTGCAGTGCTGTGTTCTGGCTACTCACAATACTTCAAGGATATACCACAAGCTAATGACCATTTGGAATTTAATGCAGAAAGCAACCATTGCACTTTATGAACTTCTGCACTAGCTAATTTACTGATTTACCCCCCTCTCAATAGTAAATACATCTGAATTTCAAGTAAATATATAATTTATTAGAGCAGAAACACTTTTGATACAACAACACTCTTTCCCTGTCTTTGTAGAAAACTTAAACCCAGCAGTTTTCAGGCTGGTGCTATAAGAAAGTTGCCCCATCCCCCTGTAAAGCACTGTCTCCTTACCTGCCTTCTCCACCCCAGGCAGAATTTGGAGTAATCACCACTTCCCGACAATTATCTGTGTCCGTGTTGTACACATAAAGTTTTAAAGGCTTTGCTTCATGTGTTTCAATAAGGGAAAAAAGATCTTCAGACTGCAAAAAGATAAAAATGAGTAAGGGCTTTCTTGTCCTTATTTTGTCATTTGGCATTAGATTGATCAGCCCAGTTCTGACTTTCTGTAATGGACTCTGGTAACAGCCACATGTTGCAGTTGTTGCAGTGCTGCTGTTTTACCACAAGGCCAACTTTAAGATGTGTTTTGCTAGCACAACTCAGAAGATGTGGCACAACGCAAATTTCAAATTTGCTACTCAAAATACTAATTTTAGAGTACAAAAATTTGTGTCTGACTTCATGAAGACATTTAAGAGCAATTCTTATTTCCAGGATTGCCTTTAAGAAGAGGCACCATGCCAAAGCTCCTTCCTCTTTGCATTTGATTTCCATTCACACTGAACAGAGAGAGAACCAGGGTTGTTTCAAACTGCCCTGGTACAAATGGGTTTTTAGTTTTTCAAAAATAAAGACCTTATTTTTATATACTTGCCTCATTCATGACAGTATCTGCTCCAATGATATAGTCACTATGAGGTCTAAGTCCAGCTAACGCAGCAGGAGAATTCGGCTCCACTTCCTAGTTTTAAGATGGAAAGTTACAAAACACTCTGTAACTGTCAGGGTGTAGCAGAGCAGACAGATATGCACTTCACACAAGCTCTGAGTCAGACAAACTGGTCAAGTTTTCAACACAGTAATGAACTAATGAAACAGTGGCTCTATGGCAGTCCCTTTCCATATGTTTCTGGTGTTGAACCAAATACAATATCTCTGTGTATTGTACAAACCCATTCATTTAAATACAAGACTTGACGATATACTCACAAATTACATTTGTAGACTACAAACTACATTTGTGGTCTTCCCAAACCCAAAATCAATCAAAGCCAGTTTGATCAATGAGATCAGTTTGATCTCATGACTTGTTAGCTACATCCTGTGCAAGTTACTTCTCAACAGAAAGACAGAAACAGCAATAATAAGAATACTTCCAGGTCCATACGTACCAAGACATGCCAGACATTTTCATTAGCCCCATCAAAGCTGCAGAAGCGAATGCTCACTCCCAGCAGGCCCTGCCCACCCCACATGTTGCTGGGGGTGACTGATGTTTCTCTCAGTTCCAGTGTTTTACTACTGTACACAAGCATTTTTACAGGTTTTTCAACATTTGCTTTCAGCAGGTCCTTGAGAGTGTCATTGTCTTTATTCTGCAAATATTTAAACAAGAGCTTGGGTCAGTGTTTGATAGAACAACCATTCAGTTCTACAGCAACACTTGTATTTCAAAGGTGCTACACTGTGCATTACCAAAACATGAGTTAAGGGCTGCTTTGTAACAAGTTTCCAGTCCCTTCAAAGTTCTAGAATAAAACTCTGGAAAAACCCTGGGACTTCACACTAACAGGTGAAAAAACTTTCCAAAAATGAAAACACTTCAGTTGGTTCAGAGGCTTTCTCGAATCCAGGCATACTGGTCCAGAGCATCCCACAGCTGGTTTTTTCCACTGGTATGACCGTCTGTGGTTTGACAACAGCACTTGCTTGAAAGCTCCCCCTATGCCTCCTGCCAAGCCAACAGCTCTGCCAGCAGCTTTTCACTCAACCTGTTTGGACTAGGTTAAGTTTGTGAGTTCTCATGGAAGCAGACAGAACTAGCAGGGCACCAGCATATGCCATGAGGGGTGGATCAGCAGGCAATCCTGTCTTGGTGCAGGTGTCTGCAGAGAGCATGTCTGTCTCATTCTCCAGCTAAACTCGACAGAACTGTTCCTACAGGGTGAAGGAAATCAATTCCTGATGCAGTTTGCCTCCCTCATTTAAAAGCAAGAAGAAATATTTTATACGCATTTAAATAAAACAAATCCATTGGTTTACCTGTAAATATCAGATTCTCAACACATTGTTTATATTAGAAGTTATAAAATAGCAACACACTTACCAATCTTGAACCATTAATGGACACGATAAAATCAAAGAATGGCTCCAATCCAGCTCTATGGCCTGGTGAGTTTTCTTGTACCTAACGAAGTTAAACAAGAATTTAGTAAAAGTGTTACAATGCTGATTTATAGATTAGAATTATATTTCTACTTGTGCCAGCTGTAGTTCTAGAAGCTACTAATGTTTGTATGTATAATTTTATAATATTCAAATATAATCATATAATCATATCATATAATCATTAAAAAAATCCCNAAAAAGAAAAAAAAAAGAAAAAAAAAAGAAAAAGAAGAGAGATTTCAAATGAATTGGTAATTTATAAATTGAGGAATGACATAGTAGTAGTCACTCCCTGGGAAAAGCAGTGCTTAACAGTTGCATCAGATAAATTGTAAGTATTTGTTTCAAGAAAGAAGATTATAGTGAAAGGACAAGGTTAATGAATTCTGAAAAAGTTATTTTAAAAGTACTGTCTTTCCACAGTAGTACCAACATTGGACCTTGCTTTTTATCTTATGCTTACTAAAGGAATAGCAGAGTCACATCTGTAAGCACAGGTTGTTATTTCATGATTAAACATCACCTGGTGACATTCTTGAGACACAGAGGGCATCTGTACAACCAGTGATTTCATTAACAGACTTTCAAGTTGCAGGAAAAGAGACATTCAATTTTGTGGCCATGGCAGCTCAAATAATTCAACCACTCCACTAAGACAAGGCCTTCTGGATACACACTGCTCCCAGAAGCTGAAAGTATGCTTTTAATTCCAAATGGAGTAACTGAGAGACATTTTGCCAATGTTATTTTTTCACTATTGCTTGCACTGCTGACAATGTAAAGTAACTCCAACATGGCTGACAGATTTTTCCTACAGCTGTTTTAGCAAAGACACTCTTTTTCTGTGTGGAAGCTGATTCATTTTACCCACTGGCTTCTCTCTTCCATACTACAGTCACCTTCCAAAAAGATCTAAAAAGCGTTACCCTTTACAGTGTGGTTCCTTGCATTACATCTTATTCTACCTGACAGAAGTGGTAAAAATGTATTCGATTGTTCACTCCTGGCCTGATTCTGCGGGAACTGAGTTTTTTTAATATGACTTATCTACAATTAAATATTTTAATATGGAATTTTAAAAGTGCTTGATTACTAATAAAACTGTTCTTCTTACATTTTATTTATCTCTGCCCCACACATTCACAAAATCAGAGCCTTGAAAAAACTCAGATTACTTTTGGGTAACAGATGCCCAAAGCTTAGAATATTAGTCACATAACCTAAGCCTGGAATTAGTAATTTCAGAGTAACATCATACACACATTGATTGTCGTCCAAGATTTGTCAAACAGCAAAAAAGTATGAAACCAACAATATCCCAAAGTAGTAAGAATCACTGAGGCAACAATAACATCCTCAAAGTCCACATTTATAATTTCTAACTAGAACCTGAAGTGTGTCTGTAAAAGTGTCTATTCGAGATGCCTGGAGGCTCCTTGGAAATCGTTTCCTACAGCTGGGGTACAGGTATTGTCCCTCTCCCAAGTATTAAGTGTGTGGAACCACATCTCCCAATCACCTAATATCCTGCAGTCCCTCTAACTAGACTCAAACTCCTGCCTCCATGTCACTTACTCAACTGTCTGTTCAAGATGCCTCTCACCAAGAACAACCAGAGATCAGACCCCAAACTGTGCATCAGGTAGTAAGGGAAAAGTACAAGCCAAGCTGCATGGGGCAGACACCCTGGCTCCCGCTGCACAGAAACTCCCAGCACACTGTGGATGTGGCTTTAGCATTTGTGGACTGTTTCTAGAGCTCATTTATCTGTAGATATCCAAACCTGCAATAATGTAGGGCTACTGGAGAACAGCCTCTACAAACAGACATTTTAGCTTAGGAGAAAAGCCACAGAGAAGCTAAAATTCACTATGTGAATTGTTCTCCCAAATGTAGAAAGCATTTACTTACTACGTTGAATACTTGAGACCTCCCTGCCAAAGAGAGGTTAAACAGTTTTGTGAAAGGAGAATTAAAAAACTCTGCTTTCCTATAGACATGATCCCTAATGGTATTTTCTCAGACTTGCAGTTTCTCTTGTAATCAAGTAATTCAAAATATCCTCTCCTTTCCTGTGTTTGAGGAGTGAATGTAGGATGACTTTACGCTGTTTGTTGTTCTTCCCTCAGTTTAGAGAATTAACATGAAAATACTTTGATAGTCTCTCTCTCTCTCTTATTCCACCACCTATTGCATAGGTCATGTAGGAACTTACAGTTTGTGTTTTTAATGAATCTGACATACAGGCTTTATACCAAAATTAAATCAGCAGATGGTTTCAGAACTTTCTGGGAAAACAGTTTTAAGGACATAACGTGTTAGTTAAACCTCAGCATTAAAAATCAGTACATCCAGCATAACACGTCAGATTTTTGGGACTGGATATATGTCTTGGCCTTGAAATTATGAAAGGCCAGACTTCATCTCATTCAGAGCTTTTCCTCCATTTCTAAATTAACTTCTTTGAAATAAAAAAAACAAAGCATACTAAAATCACAACCAACCCCCTACATCCTGACAATATCCCTTCCCTAATTACCTCCAAGAGATTATATCCTGAACTGTAAGCCAAGAGTGGCCAACAAGAAATATTTTTTTAAATAAGACGGATAATAAACAATAAACGGGAACTACCTATGTTCAGCACCCATCAATGTCAAGCTGACACCTGGGATGGATAAATCATTTAGTTAGAATACCAAATTTGTGTACTGCCCCAAATTGATGAAGGGACTGAGAGAGCTTCCCAGTTCCAAACAATTAGTTGGTGGAAAGTATCTTCAGATGTTGAATTCCTTGCCCCAAACCCATCACAATCCTGAACATCTCTGCATGGTTTGTTTCTAAGCATGTAAAAACTACCAGGAAGCTATAGCTAAAAGAAATCAAGCCCTTACAGTTGCGTCAATCACACCTCAGAAGCAGGTAGGTGCATCCCTTCTGTCATCCTGCCATGCAAAGGTTGTCACAAAGTTTCCTATTTCCCTGACCTTCATTGATAGAAAAGCATGTTTACACCTGGCAGTCCTGGAAATGCCACCCAGAAATTCCAAGTCCATTCCACATGAAAAGTCTCCTCCTTAAAGAAGTTACGTGCTCAGCCCTGCACAACAATCGCACTGACCCCAATACAGGTTTTGTCACACCATCTCACTTTCAGTCACTACCTGCCCAATGCATCACCACCACACAGTACCAAATGCACAACACGGCTCTCTGCTCCAAGCTCTGTGGCCATGATTCTCTTCCAGGAGCTACAGCAACAAAGGATAACCAGGGATCTTGGAAAATACAAGGACACAAATTATTCCACCTCTATTAAGGATGGAAATAAAGGTTCCATGGATATGTACACGAACTCTGTACCTCCTGAGCAATTTGGCTTTATGCAGCTTTGCTGGGTACCCCAAGTAGGTATTTAGTAACTTGCCTTTGTAATTGAATAATTACTGAGAAATAACCAAGTAATATCATTCACAACAGATGCTACTGCAGGCAAGATACCATGCCCAGCAGCTTGGGAAGCATGATTCTCTCAAAGCCAGCTGTTACTTCAGAAATACAAGTCATAAAGCCGTATGGGTAAATGCCATGACTTTCTAATAATAGAGACAAACAGTGGCACAGAAAAAGCAAAGAAGCTGTGGCAATGCACCGCCAGAGCTTTTTAAGAGCAAATGAAGAAACCCTCTACAAAATGCTGAATATCAGAGGGCAGAAAAGGGTGTCACACAGTGCTGCAGGGTTTCAGTTTCTCACAAAGATGACAGCAGGGCTACTGATTACATAGATCACACACTGATTTCACTTTTAATTCACTGTCAAGAATTAAACAGGAAAAAGGTTTCAGGGTCAATACACCAATTTTAATTTGCAGTACTGAAAAGACTTTCCTGGTAAATACACAAAGTTTTTCTTTGCTGAACACCGTTCCCAACACTATCATTCTATGCCTGTACAGTATTCATTGCACATTACACATTTTAAGAAGTCTGCTCAGCAGCACAGTAGTCACAAATCAAAGCCCCAAGAGAGCAGTGCAACTGCAAATGAAATTAGGCACTGAAATTTTTCAGTTTTCAGAGGCAGATGAAGGCTCTGACCACTTCTGAATGTCAGCTACCTTATACTAGTTTGTAAACTTTCAGAAGCTTAGCTTCAAGCATTAAATACACAACTTCCAAGGCTTTCTTTTTTCCCTACATAAGAAACTCTTCCCAGTATTCTACTTTATTTGCAAAGAAATACTGTAAGGTTTTTCTGTAGTTCTTCCACCCACTCCATAACTAACTGGCAGTAAAATTTCATTGTGTATCATATAGAAGCAATTCCTGTTAAATCTGACAGAATCTCTTTGATTTCTGTCAGTTATTTTAATACATTATGTTGTATAACTGAACTGAATTTCTTGACGAAACACAGTTTTCAGAAGAAAAAGCTTTTGAAGTTTTCAGTAAGAAAACAGATTCTATCTATGCAGATAACCTTTTATTTTAGCACAGAGAATTTAACTCAGGCTTTTAAAATGTGAACCTCCCTTAAAAGATAAGTCATCACTTCATGCAACACGTTTGTATCACTACTGCAACAAACTGAAGCACTCAAACAAGATGGGAAATCTAAAATTTGGGCACTGCTGCTGAGTATCTCTTAGGGAGAACACCACGTAACATGTTAGCATACAAATTTCTCACAGATGAGAATTCTTACATAGAGTCTGACAACAATTTAGTTTGGAAAATACCTCTGTGATCATCAAGTCCAACCACTAACACAGCACTGTCAAGTTCACCATTAAATCTAACCCAAAGGCCACATCACCCATGTTCTGAATGTTTTCAGGAATGGTGATTAAACTACTTCCCTGGGCAGCCTATTCCAATACCTGACCATCCTTTTGATTAAGACAGTTTTCCTAAAATCCAGTCTCTAAATCTCTCCTGGTACAACTTGAGGCTCTTTCTTCTTGTTCTCTCACTTGTTACTTAACAGAAGAGGCCAATCTCCACTTCGCTACATCCTCCTCTCAGGGAGTTGTAGAGAGCCATGAGGTCTCCCCTGAGCTCTTCTCCAGGCTGAACACCCCCAGCTCCCTCAGTTGCTCCTCACAGAAGTTGTGCTCCAGAGCCTCTCTGGACCTGTTCCAGCAGTGTCTGTCTTGTACTGGGCACACTCACTCATGTTCAGCTGCTGTTAACCAGCACGCCTGGACCTTCTCCACTGGGCCCCTTTCCAGTCACTCTGCCCCCAGCCATGGGGATGTTGTGACATCATCAACGAGCTGAAACTGTCAGGTCATTACATCAGCCTGGGCAAACTACAGCAGTTTCACACTGCTGAGCAAGAAAATTACTCAAAATTTTCCTTCATTCTGTTTTGAAGAGCAGAAACAAACACATACTGAGCAATACAGAGTCAGCCAGTTGGTCTAATCAGCCACACACCTTATGTTGAAGGAAACTTGAGAATTGCTTCAAACAAATGACTCATTACTAGGTCTACTTATGAAGAGACTTAGGCAAAAAAACACACAGCAACTTTTTCTCCCTCTTACCAAAAAAAAAAAAAAAAAAAAAAAAAAAAAAGGCAGCTACATTTTAACGTCTAGAACACAAACTATGCAACCCAGAGCAAATTCTTTTCCTTTGACAGCACTTCAGTCCTGGAGGGTTCCCAATTCCTGTTACAACTGCACTGCTGATAAAGCTCACAATGAAGGCAATATTGCACTGAATATCAGCAGAGGTAGCCAAAAGAATTAAGTAATCTGCGAATTTACATTGAAAATTAATGATGGTAGTGATCACTTGCTGCATGTATTTCTGTTCCTATTTTCAAATTTAAGACTTTTTACTAGTTTTGTGGGGAGGCAGCATGTACGGTCTAAAAGTCTCACTGTAAAAAACCTGTGACTTGCAATAGTCTCAGTCTGCTCACCCTTCTAGCAACTTGTGCTTGGCTCCTACAGTCACACTAAACAATGTAAACTCTTTGTTTCACGGCCATTTAACACATCTTTTTCATTTATCTGCCTTACCCAAACAAATTCTTCCAATAATTAAAAAATTTTCTGACATTTGTCTAATTTTCCCACAGGTAATGAAATCTTTTTAACAATCACTTTACATTATTTACAGAAGTTTGGTGTTATCAAAGAAATCTGATCTTACTCGAATGAGATCTGTAACAATAGCAGACTACTGCTGTCTTGCTTCTACCATGCTCATTTACCTCATTAAAGTACTAAGCTCAGAAAGAAAACGTACTTGAGAGTAAATTAGAACAAAACAGCACTTTTGCTTGACCCCAAATTCAATCTTCCAGACTGAAGGTCAATCCATGCAGACAGAGTACTTGTGCAGAGCTCCTCTAAAAGTGCGAACCAAATGCTGTCTTGTAACAAACTTACTTCAGAATGGCAACTGGAAAATTAAACTTGGAAAGCTACAGAGGGAAATTCTAGTCACATTCGTGCATGCCACATGCATTTAAGTAAAAAGCATCCCAAATTATAACGGTTATGATGCCATTTAAGATGCCTGTCTACAGACAAAGAGTAATCACTCGTTATTGTGGTATCTCAAGATATCAGTAAGAAGACAAGGCAGTGAAAAACAGAGGTATCAGTCTGTTTAAGACAGCAGGCAGGTCCTTTCCTGCATTTAATATACATGAGGATGTCCTCTTGGAAATCAACTTCTTTAATGTGCACCTCTCAATTAAATTTACAAAGACTGGCAATCAAACACTGCCATTTTGGCAGTGCCATAGCTATGTTTTGCCATAGCAAAAACATTACAACAAGAAAGTGCCTAAATGAAAACAAAAGGCACCAGATCCAGGCAAGATGACAAGAAAAAAAAGAGTACATTCTACTTCATAAAAAAAGATTAATCTCAATTTATTAACATGCTTTAATCACACAGTATGAACTCATAAATCTGATATAACTGATGTTCTAACTGCAAAGTACATACTGGTATTTACAAGTCTCCAAAGTAAAAACGAAATTTACACTGTACTATGCTAAAAAAAAAGTCTGCCAGTTCTACCAACCTGAAGAACAGGTTTTTTGGGGGGAAAGGGGAAGACAAAGTGGACTGACATAAATTAGTAACACTGAACTATATCATTAATATTAAAAGGGAGAAATAAACCCCACTGTGACTTCAGTCCACATGTAAATTTTACCAGAATGTTTGGATTTGATCAGAACATCACTATTTGTTTCTCAGAAGCAGAGAACATATCCAAAAGGCTCCAATTCCAACAAACACACCAGCCCAGCACGGTATCCAGAGTGAGGGCACACACACTCCGGCTACAGAGGCAAAGGCACGTGGTATGGGGCAGGGACTGACTCCAGCAAAGTCCCTGTACCCCAGTGCCTCAGATTCCACAGCACGACCTGGGAACCATTCTACTCTCTGAAAGCAAATAGGCGGGCTTTCAAAAGGCTGGTCACAAAACCTCAAGAATGCAGCCTAATAAGGTATTTTGTATTTCGCATACAAAACCAAAGTTTTGTGGCCACAATGTGAACAAAACTAATATAACTATGAAAAACAGTACTTTTACTAAAGTTGCAGCCCTCAGTGAACACCTTGATCCGACACCCTTGAACTACTGCGGAGGGGCAGAAGCTTCAGTCCAGTCCGTGATGCAGCGACCAGGACAAACCTGACGCGTTATCCCGGGAGCAGCTGAGCGCAGCCCAGACGCGCGGGCTGGGGTGTGAACGGCGTCTGCTGGAGGAGAGGCCGCCTCGCCCTCAAAGGCTGCCCAAACCCAGCATCGCCTCCCATGCGCCAGCCCGCCGGCCTGGTCATAAGGAGGCACAACCTGGGGCAACACCCGGCCCGGAGAATTATTTATTCTGGACCAATTCTTCCTCCAGACTTCCCAAATCCGGGAGCGGCAGCGGGGGCCCGGCGCACCTCACCGCTCCCGCGAGCCGCGGCGGAGCCCTGGCGGCCCCGCTGCCCAAGCGCGTCCCCGGGGCCGAGCGGGGAGCGC
>WAAE01008799.1:0-19347 GCA_013400495.1 Nicator chloris | reverse complement strand
AGCCCCCGGGCCGCTCCAGCGCGGCCCCACGGCGTGACAGGCCCCGCGCCCACGGGCCGCCGCCGGGCTGAGTGCCCGGGGCGCCCGGCCGGGCCGCGCCGCCCTTACCCGCAGGACGTGGTAGCCCTCGGTGCCGCCGCCGGGGATGTCGATGCTCTGCGAGGCGCCCATGGCCGCAAACGCGCCGCGACGGGGACGTGGCACCGCGCGCTGCTCCCGCCCGGCGCCAGGCGGGGCCCTACGGCGGCCGCGAGGGGCCACGGAGGCGCGCTCCTGTCTGCAGCCGTGTCGCCCCCTGGCGGCCGAGGGCGGCAGCGCTGTGTGCGGGGCGGGGGCATCCGATGGTGCTAGACAGGAAGAGTTAATTAATTTATTAGTGTTAGCCACGCGAATAAGGTATAGTAAGTGTGTGCACAGAACATAAAGGTAGCAGGTCATAACCTATACTGCCTTTTCTACTCCCACGGGTCTCTGGAGCTCCGAGCGCCGCTCCCCCTGCGAGGCCGAGCCTGTCGGGGCTGCGGGGCGGCGCCGGGAGCGCCAGAACCCGTCTGGGAGCTGGAGCTGAAGGTGGAAGAGCAGTGCACCGGTACAGAGAAGCGAGAAATACTGCCCAAGGACCGAATTTTGGACTAACTCGTTTCAGGGCATGCACCACAAACTTCAGGCGATAACGCGGCCGATCCTCGCTGCCGACGTTGTCGCGGCACGCAGCGGCAGACACCCGTTCGTGCGGGGAGAGCCGCCGGCCGCGCCTCACGCCCAGCAGTGAAATCCTGCCCTGAGCCAACGGGGTGCCTCGGCGCTGCTGGAGAAGGCGGACGGTGGGTTAGCAGGGGGCGCTACCAATCTCAGATTGAGATCTTCCCTCTCCGAGAGTTCCTTGTTCCTGGAAGGCTTTTCCACAGCTTGCCCGTGCAGGCCAGTGCGTCCTGGTTCCGATCCCGCAGGCGTCCAGAGAGGTGACCTCGTTAAGGAATGCTGCTGTCACCGGTCTTTTAGTGATGCAGAAACACTATTTATTCGTGAACTGCAACACAGTGCAGGAAAGGATATTCAGATTAGCATATTTCACTTCTTTTGGACTCATTTCCCTCTGTATTATCATAGTGCTTCGCTGCTTAGTATTAAAAGCCTCTGTGCACTGTGCTTGGGATTTACCCCAGTGCTGCCTGCAGAGATGGCCGACCCCTTGCTACCCTTGACCACCCCACTGTGCTCAGCTGTTTCCACTGGAGCAGACAGACAGTGTTTCTCCAGGCACTCTCGTGCCTGCATGGTCAGCTCTGGACTCCATCTGCACGCCAGTTCAGGCATGTTTATCTCCCTACATAGTGTCTCTCCTCATCGCTACAAGAAGAAATCAACTCTAAGATATCCAGAGGTTGCAATGCAAAGTGAGAAAGCAGAATGAATAATACAGAAGTAAAGAATTTCTGTGATCTTAATATAGTATGAGAACCGTGTTACTGTGAGCTGATAAAGTAAGTCAAAAAACGATACCAGTTTAGGCAAATCTCATGCTTCCATGCACATTCCTTTTAGATTCAGGGGGGAAATCCCAGGCATAATCCTTTCTTTCTTGCTATCAGAGGTTCATAGTATAGCACAGTGCGATCCAGAGACAGTAGCTGTGATTCACCACCCTTTATCCAAAGCTTCCTAAAAGATCCATGGCTGATGGCAAACTACCAGCCACTGTCATTCTTTTGCTCTCTTCTGGTTGAGTGGCTCCTGTATGATACCTCTTTTATGCTTCTGGGTAGGTGTTGTCAATTCTGTGGGTTGTTTGTAAGGTTTTGTTGTGTCCATGAGACAGATGCCAGCCAGATGTTTTCCTCCTGGCTGACTGGCTCTGAGATGTTGGCCCATCCTTTGTTGAAAATTGGCCCATGGGTGAAGCCTTCATCTGGCGAAGGCTTCTCTAGAGTATGTCCAATATCATTGCCTTGTCTTTTGACTGGAAGACTTTTGAATTACTGTGTTAAGAAAAAAACCCACAACTCAAGCCAATCTACGAGTTGCTTCCCGCCCTGGCCAAAGTCACATGAATTCCAGAGCATTTTTAGACCACACAGTAAATTTCAGTGACAATTCTGTTTCCCCAGAAATTATGAGGAAGTAAGTGGCTTTGGTGCCAATAAACATTTCATTAATGGCAGGCATTTTCTACTCAGAGTTTATGTTGGGTTAAATATAATAATTGTGCTTCACTGAAGACACGAAAGCCTCACTTCAGTATGTTGCACGCCCCATCCTTAAAAAGGTATCTCTCGGCAGAGACGGCAAAATAGACACTGCAAAATACCAATTAGAAGCCCTTTCCCATGTAATTAAAAACTGTAAAGTTTTAATGTAAATTGTAAAAAAAATCTGAACTTTGACTTTTTTGAAAAAGTATTAAAACCTTTATAGTTCCACCCAGCAACACCAGGACTAAAAAGAGGAACAATGTTTTGCCATTAAAAAGTTGCCACTTTGATGAATATGCATTTGAAAATCTGTGATGTGAATACTAGCCTTTCACACACTTCCATCTGGCCTCTAAACATATAAACAGCCTTAAAACTGGGATTGACCACATTATACGATGCTGATTTTATGAACCTAACTTCTAATTACACAGTTCCCAGTAAAAAGCAAACCCAAATCCACCATGTACAAACTTAGAAGGTGAGAAACACCCCTGTCTTTGGCAGTAACACTTCTATGGCTGAATTCTGCTCCTGTGACCATTGAGAGATGTGTGAGGGGCTGAGGAAGAGCACTCTGGCAATTTGCAGCAGCTATTCCATCCAACCGTTTGTGAAAGGAAATACAAATTATATCTACTCTGACTGCAATTGCAAGAGTGAAGTGTTATCAAGGGAGGAATGCCCTTCACATTCCTAACAGTGCTAGTGGTGAAACAAGGCAACAGATTTTATAGCTCCTTGAGTCTGCTCAGACATTACACCCTCTGAGACCCAGTTAGTACCATTGCACCAGTAGTCAGTTTGTCTTATTTTCACAGCAACAAAGAAATCCCATTTCCCTCTTCCTCAGGAGACCTGTAGAAGTTTCATGTCTGCATGTGATGAACTCAAAACTAGGCAGCTATGTTTTGTTCTAAGCATCCACTAAGAAAAAAAATATTCTGGCCAAACTAGGACAATCGCTCAAGTGAATCCTTCAGAGAAATCTGAACCTGGCCCCTCACTGGAGACATAAACTGCATACATCACTGCAAGACCTGAAATTCTTTTCCTTAAGAACTTTTGCCTTACCACAGCATCTCAGCTTTCCATCAAAGTGCTGTCACCCTTTCTGGGATAGTTCCACCTCAGCAAAGAAAGATGCTACCTGCAGTTGTCCATCAATTCCCATTAAGGGCTGAACTGAAACACACAGGTTTATTTGAAGAAATATCTTTGATCCAATGTTCTATGGCAAAAGACTAGTCTGTAAAAAAAAACCAAGCAAACTTTAGAACCCTCTTAGATAAAAAAGACAAATCTTACCTAAGAAATAGGAAACAAGATTGCCTGAAAGTATCACTTAAGACCTAATGACAACAAACCCCATCTGCAGAAATTAACTGACAAATATAACCTACCTGTTCTTTTACATTTGTATCTCAGTAGCTGCATTTCAAAAGTAATTAAAGTTAATGAGCTGTGCTTTATGGTAGAATCATGAAAACTTAATTGGAATAATTAGTTGTGAGATACCAAGTGCATCTTCGTGGCTAACAACGTGTCATCATTTGATAAGAATAATAATGAATTTATAAATAAAGCAGGGCCCTTCTAATATGTTAATAAAATAACAAAGTAGAAGGCACACATGTGCAAATGATGAACTATTAGTTTGGAGACTGCACACAATTGTCTGAGGAAGATGGATGAGGTTGTGGCCTTCTTGAAACTGTCAGCGACAGCTGCTGGCTAAAATCCAGTTTGCAATAGATGAAGCAGCCACACTGACCTTTGCAGATGATGTGCTACAAATGCTTCCAGCAGGGCCAGCATCCTTCTGCAGAGCAGGATATGCAGTGGATGAAGAACAGCAACTGTGCTTTCTTTTCCTCTCCCTTAACCCTTCTGTATTGTTGGTGCTGGGCAGACAGGAATGAAAATGGCAGAAACCGAGGCATGTGTGGCAGGAAGGGAGCTACAGTGAACAAATCACTCTATTTGACCCAAATCACTTAGAGGCTAAGACAGGCAGAAAATTATGATTTATTGCAGAAATGGTCTTAAGCTCAAATGTAGACATGCACACCACAACAAAAGCTTCAGAGGCATTATAAGAATCAGTAAATAGAATAATTTTAATTAATGGGTGCCTTTAAAATTAAATTAAGTGAAGACTGCCAGAGTTCTGGGAAGGCCTACAGTAATAGGCCTTTGTCCCAGTATGCAAACACTGAAGGAAGGCTACAGTTTCAGGTGGAAATAGAGCAGCAGTGTGCAGTCACTAAGAAGAAGATGGGTCATAATATAGCTCTTCATTTTATCCTCTAATCAATGTATGACCTCATTCATTTCTGCTCTTAATGTATTGACCAATATGAGGAAATGCAGTTCAGAATATCTGCATGTTGACTTCAGTCCTAGCAGAGCAGGACTGGGCTCGGTAGGAGCCATAGAGTCTGATGTATGTCTGAGATCAACTCATATGTTAGCAGTGGCCAAGGAGATTTTATCTCCTTTGCAAGCACGCAGGGAACAATCTACTGCTGCTTGGAAGGCATCCACCTGTGGCTGTGCACCCACAATACTTAGAACTTCATGGTAACAGAAGGCATAAAGCGCAGACCCTTCAGCTCTACAAAAACAAAAATGTAGCTCTAGCTCACACAAATGGCTGCTAAAAGCCTGCTGACACAGAGAAGCCATACACCATCCACTGGCTGCAGGAGTCCTCACAAACACTCCCCACAGTTTTAGACAATGGAGACAAGGAGCAGTAGGTGCTTTGGAACTGAGGCGATTTGAGAAGAAATAAGCAAGGCAGCGATGGTCAGCATACCTGCAAATATCAGGGGGTGTGAGACTGAACCTGTTCTTGACCTGCTGCTGGGAACAGCTGTGAAAAGATCAGACCATGTGTGAATGTAAAGAGAAATTAACAGTGAAGCACTTTGAATGGAAGCCAAGCATTAGTTAGTCTCTGACCAAACAAGCCCCTGAAACTCTGCACGTTATGGTTAAATACTACGGTCTGATGCTCTAGAAGTTAATTAAGTACAGAAATAATGTAGGGCTTTTGTAAAGCTGGTTTCATGGTCATTAGTTGCTACACAGCTAAACAGGGAATGAAATGCAAGGAAGGCAGGCACTAGCTAGAGAAATTGCTTTTAGGCAGTTTTCCCGGTGACAATGCTGCAGGGCTGGTTTTCCCCTGGTGCTCCACGAGGCACAAAACACCATGCCAAACTCGAAGAGCCTGGTCTTGGCCACTTGACCTTTTTTACCACTCTAAATATTTATCAATTTCCATTGCATTATGGCTGGTTTACACTAATGCATGAGGCAGGGAAGCAGTTTCTCTGAGACAATTAAGAGTAACTTGTATCCAGTGAGGAAGGAGTTGGAGCTCAGAAACCTTCAGCTGAAAACTCTAAATTGCTGCTGTTGCGACATGCAGCAATCTTCTTCTGTGGGGGGAGGGAAGGGCCACAATGTCTCAGGATCAGCCCGAGCACACTGCATCTCTGTAAGGGGAGTGCTCTGTGGCACAGAGCTGCCAGAATTGCTCTCTGCTTTTCCCCAGAGTTCCCAGCATGGGCACGTGTTAGAGCTGTAGTCAGAGTTGTCATGCTCTGGTTATTATCAGGAGCAGTTCCTCTGGCTGCTGTAATTTGCACCGAGGACTGCAGATGCCATCAACGGATCAGAGAATTGTAAAGGTAATCTACAGTTCTCTTCCCCAAGTCAGTCGAGACCAGAATCAAGGCTTTTGTTTCAGAAACCAGAAACTCAGAAAAACTAATTTGGGGAGGTTCTATTAATAGGACCCAGGAAATTATCTAAAGCCTTCATAACTTTAACTCGTAAAAGTGATTGACTTGGCTGTAATACATTTAAACTCTGTCTTCCCAAAGCTGCTGAAGACCCAGTAGCTCTGAGTTAGGCGCTGGTAAGTAGTTTCCACACAGATCTGAGAGGCACAGCTTTGACTATTAAAGATATTATGGCCATAGGTTCCTGACAGAAGGACTTGTTATACAATTTTTACTTGCTACAGGGGTTTCATCTAAGACATTAAGACTGATTAAGCTCAAAAATGGATGTCTTCTGCTCCTATAAAGCTTTGAAAATATGTGCCTGAATATTGGAATGGGCTTAGTAAAATCAATGTCCTTTCTTCCTTGCCTCCATAATTACTTTACACTTGCAATCCTTATCCTAGCTTGTTGTCCCATTTCATATAGACATCAGCCTCCAAATTCTGGCCTGAAGCATAGTGTTAAGAATTTCTACAGAGTGTATTATGAAGAGGAAACATAATAGAGGAGAATAACCTTTAAATAGATGTATTCACAGTAAAAGATGCACTGGTGAATGGTTAAGAGAGGGCACAGAGTTTATGACAAATGTCAGAATGTTTCAAAGATTCACTTCATTATTAACCAGGAAATAACACAATGTATGTGAAATCACTGCTAAAAAAGAAAAGAAGTCTCTTTAAACTATATTGAGCTGAAAAAAGGCTTCATTATAGAAACACAGATAGCATCTTAATTATAGAAGAAATTGCATAGACTAAGGTTCTGGCCACCCAATTTAGGAATCACAATGCAAGTATTTAAGAGGCTTAATGTGCCTGCTACCATTCAGCTGTAGATAGCAGCTGGCTTTGGGAGGACGGCAGCTAGGGATGTTGTGAAGAAGGGTTCATTATGAAGGATGAATTAAGTAATTTCCAACTGATTCATTGCATGATACTTACATACGTTGTCAGTCTTTTTTGACCCAAGTGGTTAGCCTAAAATCTGGAGTTTTGGAAACTGCTTATACTAAGAGACTTTGTTGATAGTCAAGGATTTGCCACTGCACTCCTTTTTATTTACCAAGGATGTGTTAAATCCTGTTTTCTTAAATACAACAAATCAAATGAGAAAATTTTTTTGCTCACAGAATCCATTCTGCAGTGTCTTGGGTGCTCAGTACTTTGTACAGTGATGTGTGCTATTTCATCTTTAGTTCTATAAAGCACTTTAAATTCTTTTATCTTGAACTAAGAAGTCAGCTCTACATTTTGCTTTATCTACAGTTTCTCTGGAGCTCTTTATCTAAAGTTACAGACTGAAATATTAATGACAGATGTTGGTCCACATAAAAAACCCCAAACCAAAAATTTACTTTGGAGTTTCCCAACTCAAATTTTACAGTTTAAGATAAAAAAAGCAGTAAGACAGGAAAGCAAATGTACACCTTGACAGTACTATCAAACTGCCAGAGTCTGCTGAGGGATGTTTAGAACAGCTATTAATGAAGATTCTTCTAGAAGAAATCAGTACTGGAGAAAGTCTTACACTAAACCCCCCCTGTATTTAAAAATGTGTCATATATTAAATCCTTTAGTGTCCTGTTCTGAACAGGGTCCCATTTATTGAACCTGACACAAAGGTCCTTCTCAGAAAAAAGTCCAGACCTTTCCTATGGGCTTTATAGTTATTGCAAACATGCTGAACATTAAAAAGAAAAATTACACCTGGCCTGACAGATTTGACCAGGCAGAAATGCCAAATATAATTCTTGAATATCAGGGATAAAAGAAATCCCTGTGATGGTTTCATCTATGGTATTTGAATTTATAGCTTTGGCCTTCATAGATTTGGTTGCCAGAGTCCAGGAGCAGTTCTAAAAGCCGTAAGAAACAGAAACCGCCTTTGTACCAAGGCAGAGTTACCAGAGAGTTGCCTCTCCCAGAAGCCCTGGCATTTTATTCTGCATCCCTAAGTCCAGAACAGGGGTCTTCTGAACCCGGGCAGTCCATAAACACTGTCTTGTGCTACACCTGTGCTATTACTGGGCTACTGCTCTTTTGGCTAACCTGCGACGTGTGAATAGGGTGAAAGAGGAAGAAATACAAAGGTCCTAGAAGGTCTTTCTTTACAGAAAGAAGGAATAAAACAAATATTATCCGAGGGAATTTGACATAAACAGGACAAATACTGCACTCACACTGTGACACAAGGATGATCTGACCCCTGGGCTATACACGTTCACAATTCTTCTCTTTCCTGTCCACGGAGCTCCAGCTCTCTGACAGCGCTCCTAAGTGCATTCATTACTCACAGAAGGGCACATTCCTCCATCTTCTGGACAGCTACAAACTAAGCACCATTAGCCTCTTTCCAGCCATGGTCGAAACAATACATTGCTAACTCAGAGAAAGCTCAGTCTGCTTTAGCCTCAGGAAAAGACCCTTTTAGTCTTTGCTATATTTTTGAATTGTTTTCATCCTGACATGTAATATGAAAGGCTCCACAATTATGCATTTCTCAAGTTATTTTTAGTCCGCCCTTCAGGAAAAAAAAACAACAACAAAACCACCCACAAAACCAACATTCAACTCCCTGTCCTTTATCTTTTCTTGCCCTGAGAAGTCTTTTGTGATTAATTTTCTTCTGCCTAAATAGCTGATAACTTCTTTTCCTGTAAGTATTAAGGAGAAGGATTCTATCTTCCACAACAAGGAAATGTATTTTTTGGGCTTCTGCTGGTATTTATCACATCCCTGGGAAAGCAGGAGGCCTCTCCTTCTGAACACTATATATTTTTAGATTAGGTTTGGGTGCTTGAATACAATAAAAGAAACTGGTAATGTAATATATGCCATGGGAGTGGCAATCCTCAAATAATGGCCTTAAAATCCTAGGAAGAATACTACTGGGTAGAATTATTCTGTAGGTGGAGTTTATTAAAGCCAGATGACTATTCTCTTAATGAGCTCTTCCTGGAGGGAGCAAATAAAATTGATTAAGAAGAGAGAAAAATCCTAGGATATAATCAGATATAATCAGACATAATCTAATATAATCAGATCCTGTAAGTCTAGCCAGAAAACAGTGTCAACCCAATACAGCACCCTACCTTTCTCCAAAAAAAAACTGGAATTTCTGCTCTCTCACATGTACTAATGAGAGCAGCTAGAAGCTAGAGCTTAGGTTAATCCTTCCTTTGCTGGCTATGTGAGTGCTCTTGGCACCAGTTCCAAAGAGGAAATGCTAAAGGACTTCCTGGGTGAATTAGCAAAACCAATGAGTTCTAGCATGAGAAAAGGTGCCAGAAGTCATTTCACAGCTACCTAGATATGCTAAGCTAAGTTAAAGAGCAGTTTCTGACGAGAATCATTGTCCCTGGACAAGTATCTGTTTGGCGTGGTTTCCATTTCACCGCAGGCAGAGGGAGCTCTCCCTGCTGTCTGTGGTGTTCTGAAGGCAGCAGCTGAGGATGTCACCCATGTGTTGAGCTTAAAATCAAATGAGCAGTTTGTCATCTGAAATCACTGCACTGAAAGCCAAATGACACAGAACAACAATGCCTCTCCATACTGCTGACAAGAGTGATTCAACGGCCCTTGCCAATGACACCTGATCAGATTCATTTCTCAGCAAGCACAAAGTTTGGAAATGAGCTGGTGGGCCCAGCTGGACGTGCTGGAATATCTTTTATTTATTTTGAGATGGGATTTGCAGGTGTCAGTGCAATTGACAGGACTGGTGATACAGTACCACTTGGAAAGACGCAGCCAGTTTCTGGACCTGCCCCTTTATTCCTGATGGCACTGACTCCTCTCCTAGCTGTTCTGGGCAGAACTACTAGAGCCAAGGGGGCTGAGTCCTCCAATACCTCCTTGAATGTATGGACCAGCTTTTGTGCTATAACACACTGTGAAGAGTGTAGTGTTATTCACAAAAATGACTGAACCTTAACCATGAGGGCTTTCTTCCTTCTGACTTAGGGGATAGCATTAGAGTTTGATGTTAGAGAGAAGTGACATAAAAAGCGTTAGCTAGGACTTTCAAAGATGTTTCTGGTAGATGATTTATTTGTTTTCAGAGACAGACATCACCGACCAGGTGTATTTCTTTGAATGTCTTTTCTTGATATGCTGTCAGATTCAGTGAACTGTGGGATGTTACGTGGGGCTTTTAACTTCCAGCACAAACTTGGGTGTTGTCCTAAGGCCAGATACCCCTGGAACAGGGATCTGGGCCAAGAATCTGCTAAGCAAAACATCAAGGATAGAAAGAGTTAAATGGCTGAAGAAAATTGAGAGCAGATGATCATTTGAAATTTTTTCCTACTTAAGTCAGCATGAAGGGGAAAAATTGTGGTCACCATAAGGAGACTAATAAAAAGAAGCACAGAGGAAATTGCTGTGGCCAAGAAATGAGCAGAGGAAAGGCAGTTTACCCACTGGCTTTGATGGAAACCACAGAACTGCTTAGAAAAGGAACATAAGAGTGCTGCAAGAGCCAGAAATTGCAGGCTAAGGCCCAGATCCACCAGGAGCCAGAAGAGGCCCAGGCTCACAGCCACAGGCTTCCCTACAGTTCTCAGAGCCAGGTCTTGAGGTGAGACCTGTCCTCACCTACACATCTGTGTGCTCAGTTTGGCTCCCCTGGCCGCCTCGCCAACTGCTTCTTCCTACTGCTTCTCGTCAGTGATTACTGAAAGCCCAGTGGGAAACAGAAAATCTACTGACTGCGGCTACTGACACAAGCCTTAGAGTTGTATTTCTTCATATTAGAATATCAAGGGCAGTGGGTCTATTTCCAATACATCTCCATTTTGTACAAGCCCATTTTGTCTTTTAAAATATACAATGTAAGACTTGTAGGGGGTTTCTAGCTCATCTCAGTTTAACCTTGTTTTATCTCCTTGTAACTCCCTGGTAAAACTGGCTACTCCCTTTTGCTCAATCTTTAAAATGTCCCTTATACAGAGACTAAGCTGGGAAAATGTGAACTGGAAAGTAGCAATTTTAAAAGTTTGATCAGTGCAAAATGCAGTCAGAATGCTAAATCACACAGACATCTTGGAACAGTGACTCTTATTTGTTGCTGTTGTTTCTCGTTGGTTTTTTTTAATACACAACTCATGACCTAACTGTCATAATGAGAAACAGATATTAGAGATCTTTTGAATTAATTACTGTAGTATGGGTAACAGTTTAGATAATCCCACTCAGTTAAAATGCAAACAAAAGAAAAACACAGGTTAGTTTCTAGTTGCCTCAAAAAGCTATGATTGCAAATTGTTTAGTGCAAAGTGTTAGCAAATCTGCTGAAACAGATCAAAACACAACTACTTTAAGAACACCAACACAATTTTAGAAGACTGTATACAATTCCTTATCACCTATGAGATATTTCCAGCATGTTTAGTATTACATTTGTTCAGGCCAAATAAATATAAAAGATTAATAGATCAAATCTTGAAATTTGATCCTTTTGATATCTGGAAAGGAGATGAACATATTTAGTCTCCTTTACACTGGATCTGGGCTTGTGGGGGAGGTGTTTGTTGGTTTGTTTTGGGGGTGTTTTGTTTTGATTTTTGTAGGTCTCTAGATTTTAAGGTAGTTTAGATTTCATAACTTTACTAGTCAGGTCTCCATGCTAACTGCAGGTGGAATAATTTACTGTCCCTTCCAGGTATGTGCTTAGGCTTCACCATCACATACAGAAGGAAAATAGGAGACTCCAGATATCAGATTCATCCTCATTTTTCATCCTTAGAGATATTCAAAAGAAATCTGGACATGATCCTTAATAGGGGTCTTGGACAACATAACCTGGACAATGTAACCTCAGACTATACATATATATATATATGTATATTAAACAGAGGAATTACAGTGCCCACCATTCTCATACCATTATGTGCAGCAGTGCAGCTGTACCACAGCAGCAAAGTTTGGCAGGTTCAAGTTGTTGGGTGTTCGGCCATGAAATATGACCCTGAAATTGTAGCTGGAAGCCAAGGTGCAGGCTGACAAAAAGGATGCAGAGCATCATGCTGACGTTATTTTTCCCTGAACTAATTTTTTCCACTACTATAGTCACACCCCTTTTAGAACCAGGGCAGTACACCTGGTTCTAGTTCGTTCAGTTTCACCTTAATTTTCCTTTGTGTAACTGCACTAAAATTCAATAGCATTACACCAGGGTGAAGTCCCTTTTTTTTTTAATGTTAGGTTCTAAACTACCTCTTTATTTATGCTGTTAGGTCTTAATCTGTTAGAGAACCATCAACAGATTACAACATAACTGCATAAATTAAGAATGCAATTTATCAGTGGTTTCCTGTTTTGTTGTTGTTGTTGTTTTTAAACAGCAAACCAACTAAATCCCAGGAATTACATTCAACTGCAAAACAATTGCAACCATTACTGAACTAGCTAAAAGCAGTTCAACAGCTGCATTTTATAAAATGTTACCAAGTCCAGAGACCTACAAATAATACAGGCTCATAAAACTAGCTGTAATTACAATGTGGCTTATAGCCACGTTGCATAAATACAAAAAAAATTATAAAGATCTTCAATTTATAAGGTAGTTTAAAAGCTATTTGTAGGATGTAGTGTATAAGAAAAGAATGTAAAATCAAAATTCTCTGGGTAAAATATTTCTAGCATTTGATATATTTTATATGCATGTTTTAAATCTATTATTTTATAATGTTTTCATCATTTCTTATATAATAACTTATCAATATATTTTGGTCTGATTTAGAGATATACATCCAGTTCTCCATAAGAAGATTCTGCATAACTTACTATGTAAAAGCTTTTCAAACAGTAATTGATTCATTAAAAAAATAATCCAAGACTGAATGTGACTTGGTTTTAGTGGACAAGAACCTACCAAATCACATCTCTCATTCACAACTAGAGATAAAAGCCTGATTTTACAGTGTAATAGGGAAATGGGCCTCCATTTTTCTAAATCCTTGGTATTCTTTGTTGTAACTGTTGAACAGCTGCTCAGATTGCTGAATCTGCATTTCGGAGAGCACATCAGACAAATCACATAGAGATGGAATAATCTGTTAGCTCAAATTACTTGCTTCTACAAGTCTGTTTCTATGCAGTTTATTTTTCACTGTTTAACTGTGGCCTTTGCCATTTCAAATTATTTTAGTAATGAAACTTGTCTTATTTAGCCTAGGAAACCAACACATAATTTGACAGACATCAACACTATTAGAAAATTAACCTAACATAGATAAACATAAGTAAAAAAAGTGGGTAGAAGAAAGCTTTACCTCTCTACACAATTCCTCTTAGTACCCTTTGCTGAGTGATGTAGATGGTAAAAAAGGTTTCTAGTGCCTATGGATGTAATGAAAAAGTATTACCTCCAGAAAAAGCTTATGCATCTAAAATTATATAAGTAAGCAGTTAGGACTGGTAGATATTCATCTGCATTTCTATTTATTCCTACAAAAGAACATACTCTATGCTGGAGTCTATGTCAAACTATATACAATGAGCATCACTTAAGTGGTATCAAAGTATTTCTTGGCTTCTCCTGATGTTTTACCGCTTTGTAAATTATTCAGCCAGAAGTGGGCTGTACATTTCCCTTCTGCCTGCTGGACAACTTTACTATTTTGAAATTAGGCCTATGTGACTGTTCTTTGGTGTACCAGTGCTCTTTCCCTTTTAATTTGCACCCCAGAAACACTGGTGGGGTTTTGTTCTCCTGTTAGAACAACCTCACAATCTGGTCTTCCATTCAAAGATGGGTACAAGAGAGTGGTTTGGCAGCCTGGCACAGAAGCTTTCCTTGTACACTCCCTCTCCCCTACACACACATTTGAAAGGATCTGTGGATCCATTCACTGGAAGGATGAGAAATATGGAATGCTGGGAAGACAGATAATATATAAAACGCTACTTACTTCTAAAATTTTGTGGATGCCCTGTATTTGCAGAATAATTTGTTGTTACAAGCCTAGAGATGTACACTCATATATGAATTGTGCCTTTTTAGAAATTACCTAGGTAGAGAGATGAATTAGTAGCTCACTACATAAACCCTAAATGGAGGTCCTGTTCCCAAGTAAGGGCCCTATGTTTTTTGAAGCTCTTTTAACTAAATGTATTTGCTAAAAGATGAGAGGGGAATAGGCATTCCTGTTGTAAATTCAAGCCATGTACATTTTTCTGAGAATCCAACCAAATCTCTAGAGTATCATCCGGTGATTTCAGTTCCTTTTTTTGACCACTTTGCCAGCTTAATGGAGGCAGCTCTGGTCTGAGCTACAGAATAAATGAGAGAGCCTTCAAACTCCCCTGAGAACCTCTATTCCACCTCTGGCCTGCTTCCAGTACAGCAGTAATTGTACAATTATAGCAGCATTATATATAGAAAATTAACATGAGTTCTTAAGTCGTTCAACAATAGCTAAGCATAATTATTTACACTGTAGTCACAGAATTTCTGAGAGGAAAAAAACTCAGGCTTTTAGGGAAGGAAAATTGTAGCAATTACTGGCCTAGTAGCTCTTTTTAAAGTAATGTTGATGTCTTTGAAAGGAAGAAATTTTTTAACTTCCTTAACGTGCAACACGAGCTCTAATGCTGGGATTGGTCTGTCTGCACTCACTTCAGGAAGCAGAGGGAGCTGTCTGGTGGCAATTCCAGTTCTTACTGCCAGGGAGCCAAGTCACAATTAGCAATCTGGGACTTCACATCACAGCTTGCACAAAGACAGGCCTCGTATGCTTGGGAAGACAAAAGAAGACGCATCACATCATACTCTAAGATAAAGCTGGTATTTAATTCATACCTACAGAATAATTACCTTTGCTACGATTGAGTAAAAACTATCAAGTACTCACTGATATGGGGTATTTACAGCAGGGAAACTAAACTTGATTCTTTTGTAGTGGGAAAATCCCCCACACCCCTTCTTGAAAAATTGTAAGATTAATGGAAGAGCCATGATGATCAAAACAGTATGAAGTAATAAAATACCCCTGAAACATAACTGAGTCAGGTACAAGTAACAGACTTTTAAAGTGCAACCAAGATAAATGAACACAGTGAATTTTTGTAGCAGCACAGCTACTGGTAAATTAAAACAATGAGTTATTAAAAGTCATGGTTATAATGTATCAGTAAAAGTAATTTTTTGTCACAAATAGGAAATCCTGCTGCAATCCTGCTGTGGTTCTTTGGTTCAGCACTGTTAAACTCAGCATTTGGAGATCTCATCCTGCTCCCTGGTGAACCTGTACTCCTCAAGATAACGCAGAGCTAGTGATGGCCAGTGCTGTGCGTGTGGCAGGAGCGTGAATCACCTGGAAGGGACAGTCAGTAAGGGCCTTGTCTTCAGAGGGTGCTCACAGCCAAGCAACAAGGAACCAGAACAAGCATCAAACTAATGGAAATAAAGAATTTATCCAGTGGTAAGACTGGATATACACCCACAAAAACAAATGTCAGTCTTACCCTGCGGGCAACCTTCCCAAATGTAAAGGAAGAAGCCTAACTGAGATGAATGGCCTTTTTCGCTGAGGCCCATGAGAAGTCCTAGTAAGGCAACGTGTTAAACAGTGAATGTAATTTAAAATACATGAACTTTAGAAGATATAAATAGCATTTGACACTGAATGAGAAATGTCTTATGCCTTTCTCACATTGCATTTTAGAGACACTTTCACCTGTTGGATTTAAAGTAGCATTCAAGTTTCTATTTTTTGGAAGGCCAACATGCCTGCGTTATGCACCCACATAATTGAAACTCTTAATGATATCACACCGAGCAGACACTGCTTCGAACCAGCTTCCACTGTGGTCACAGATGATAGACTTCTATAACCTAAGATAAAGTAATTGTACTTACATGTGTTGATTTTGCTTGTAGTGACACTTTTTCTAGGTTTTCTTGAATGTTTTCTTGAATTAAACTTCATTTTTCTCCATTTTCTGTCATCTGCATTGATCCTACATATTTGTGCTCACAAGTCATGACACAACACCTTTCCACACAAACAAGGCCAAATATTGTTATCCAGCAATTCCTGCATCAAACCAACTATCCTTAGATGAACCAGACTGGTATTCTGTTATAAGGTATGCAATTTGAGAATTTCATATGATACAGGTTTCATAATTTATATAAATATCCAACACACACATATATATTCAAGGATAAGGGAAAACAATTTACTATTCCCTTCACTAGATACTTGTTTAATATTATACTTCAACTGCCCTGAAAAGTCCTACACAAAACAGTCATCATTGTGCAAAACTTAATTTTTTCTGATACACACTGAGTATGTAAGGCATGTACAAGTTCTTCTCATTTATACCAAGACATATAAATACACTCACAACTACACATCTCAGGTATATTTATCCAATCTGAAATAATTACATTCAGATGCTGAACAGGGTACTTAGACATAGCAGAAATAACTCAAGGTCTGTAATATTTTATCTTCAGCTTTTTCTGTTATCATCATTACTAAACAATGTCCCATTTTTCCTTAGTAGATAGATCTATTAAAGCAGAGAACCAGAACTTTTCCCTGTCTTTATCAGGTCTACTTAAAATCATCTTCTTGCATATTACCTTTTCTTCTAACCAAAATTTTAATTTTGCTTTGCCCAGAAGTCTGATTCTTTCAAATGCTCTAATGAAACAAATCCTTCTGTGTTCTGCAGCCATCCTTCCTTTTATCCTTTGCTTTCAGATTGTGCTTGCATCTTCTCATCTCCTCCTCACTTAGTTTATGTTCTTGAGTGAGTAGTACTCCCAATTCATGGATCATCACCCTCAGCATAACTGTCATAACTTGCAAATTATAAAACAGAAGAAATTCAGAAGAAATCCAGGCAGGTATAATTCTGTTGACCACAGAGAGCTGTACTAACTACAAACAGTTGTTGTGATTCAACATTTTACTGAACAGTCTGTGCATAAGCTGAACATTCCTTAATACTCACACCATAAAATCATCTTCCAGAATTTTTAGTGCTTTACATGATGGCATTTGTATGCTACACTAATTGGCTTAATAAGTTTCTTTGTGTGTATTTTTCTCATGACTAGCTTGCTTCATAAAATATTTAACTTGGAAATAAAACTGTTCTTAAGAAAACTCATCCTACTTGAAGGATGCTCATCCTACCCTAAAGTAATCAAAACCAAATTTCCTCTATACTGTTAAAATTAATGACAATTCTATGGATAATGCATAGAGCAACAATTAATCAGAATTTATCTATACCATGAAAAAAAGAATTTTATACTTTTATGAATTCAAAATATACTCTTATTTTTCAATCTATTTGGTATGAAAAAACCCTAAAATTATTTTATCTCCTACAAGGGAATGCTGGGTTACCCCAAAATATGGTCTAGAATCCAAGACTTTAAAGCACATTTTTCATATTATACACAGTACTAATGTCTCAACAACCCTGTCCAAACTGACCAAGGTTCTGTGCTTGTGGTTCTTCTTCAGTTTCTGTTGGTGCAAGCTCAATTTCAATTCACAATCAAAATTAAATAGTTGCCTTAATTTGCCTTACTATTTTTAAGGTGAGGGATAATGTTGCATGGCTTTTGTCTCATATTCTTAAGGAAACAAAATATCTCACAAAAATTATATGAGACAAATTAGTCATTTTAAGATAAAGTTTTATTGAAAAATTAAAACTGCATTGCATAACTTCTTTATAACTTCAACATTTCTTAAACCACAAAACAGAGATTCTGTTTAAAAAATCTCTTCATATTTGTCACCATTCAAAAAACAGATTATGAGCTAACTCCGTGATTATTTTAAAATTTTTGATTATTCCCAAGGCCCCTGCTTCTGGCTGTCTGCCATGAATGGTATAATCTATCTTCTCTAAAAATTACCTTTTAATAACATAATTAGAATTTTTCTCATTCAAAATCACCAGCTGCTCTTGATTTTTATCCAGTGGTCAGTCTTTTCCAAATAAATGATATCAGTCAATAAGCACTGCAGCTACCTGTTTGGCTAACATCTTGCCTATTGTTTAATTGATCTGAATTCACCCATGCAAAGTTAGTGATTGTCCATGTGATTTTAAAGGCAAAATTGCTACCTCAGAGTATATTTTAAACCTCAGAAAATGAAGTTGCTCATCTGGAATTAAAATGCTTTATGTTAGTCAATACTTCTGTATATCCATACATCCTAATCTGTCACAGCCAATAGTATATGGATTAAAAAGAAGAAAATTCCAGGCCAGCGTTAGTCTGAGAAGCTGTGGCATATTACTCAGATGGAAATGACCTAACAAGAAAACAGATGAGTTTTCTCACTAATGACTATAACTGCTCTGCTAAAATCAGCTAACCAAGTCAGAAATTAATATGAGCACACTGCCTGTTGAACATAGTATATGTATTAGAAAAACACCCAGAATCTGATATTAGAATCAAAGACTCTGCAAAAAAATCTAATTTTGGTCATCTGTGTCAAGACACAACACTGCAGAAAAGCAAAATAAATTCAGAGGGTAGGAAGATAAATTTAAACCCTCTGTCTTTAGAGATAGCACCTATGCACTAACAGTCTCCCTCCCAAAACAAGCAGGATGAGCTCCATTATTCCCACTTAGCTGCAAACCATCAATGGCAATAGGAAGAAGCTCTGATGCTTTTGACCTTCAAAACACAAGATACTCCAATAAATGAAGATGCAGAAATTTTAGTGAGCAAAACATTATATATGCACTGAGGAGCTCTAGATCTGTTTCTGACTGCATCACAGAACTGTCAGGGGCTTGCTGTGTGAATGCCAGTCTGCTGTATTATGGTCTTTCCTGCAGCTTCATGATCAGGATGAAGATGATTCTCTTCGCCTGGTTTATATGCTTCAAGGAGAATTAACATCTCAGATACTTTATTATTAGAATATTGAGATAGTGATCTGGATACAGGGTTCATGAGGTTAAAATATTACGGTTAGAGGACTGAGGCTAAGTTAGAGCTTTAGTAATACTGCTATTGACAAGGGAGGTGGAGGAAATCAGAAACTCCCACTTAGGAACTGGTGGAAATCGTAAGAACCGTGGTGTTTTCGTGGAAGACATAAAATCCTCTAGTGAAGCTAAGTCACAAGTTACACATCTTTGGATTAATTATATTAGTTCATACTGTTTCTCATAAACAAGAAGGACTGAAAGAATTTTTTCAATCTTCTGTAGCTGCCCTTTGAATAAAGTAAAACTGAGACCAGATTTCAGACAGAAGTCTGAAATAAAAATGTGACATGTGCTTCTTCAAAACAAATTTCTTTCTATACTCTAAGAACAGCTTTCAGTGAGAGGTCCTCTAGTTTTGATGAA
>WAAE01008797.1:0-15153 GCA_013400495.1 Nicator chloris | reverse complement strand
CAATTTAAAATAAAAAGTATTGTTATATTTTTTAATATGGTGTATAGAAATGAGATTAAAAAACTTTATAGTTAGTCCAACAGAAGAGAAAAAGCTTTCATGAGAAATTGCAGCTATAGGTAAAACTGCTAAGAAACTCATCTTTGTTCCAGAATTCATAGAATTCCTTATTGTCAAGCTGCAGTTGTGATAAGCTCCCTCTGCTCATGCTGCATCTGTACTGTATTCAACACTAATCACATTTTCACTGATTACAGTCAATGCTAATCTTCAGAGAATCTTTCTGTGCTCAAAATGCAAAGTAACTGACTCTGCAGGTATCTGCGTATCATGCAGGGGTATCTGGAATCTGGAATTATGCAGTCCAAACCTGTTCAAAGCAGCTCTGCATAAGAGGCACTAAAATACAAGTGGGAAACCTTAAGACCCTGGCTGCTTGTAGTCCAGATTAACAGTTATGAGCTGAGGAAGCCTCCTTGGAGGATGGCAGAAAATTAGTTTTTACATAATTTCTATATACCCCACTTGCTTTCTGCAACACTACTTTTAAAACACCAAACAAAGCCTAGTTTACTATTTAATATCCTTTGAATATAAAGCAGGAATTAACTACAATGTTTTCAGAAATGTTAGCCTAATCCACAATTTCCATTATCCAAATTTCGTGGGGCTTGAGAACTGAAGTGGAACTTGGCAATTTCAAAAACGTTCATCTTCAAGAGTTCACCAGCCATTGCCTATCAGCTCTTTGGCAGCAGAAACCATCAGTTAATTGCTGCTCTCAAATGCAGTAAGAATGCAGCATTTTAATTAAAATGCCACTGTTCTACCAATTGAACCTCATCAGGCTCTAGTGGGATCAACTTTTTATGTCACTCATAGCTACCTATTCTTGGAAATATCATTTACCATTTCTTTCCTTTATAAACATCAGAAGGTACTTTTATTAATATAAACACCTATTATTCTGCTAAACATTTTTGCTTGCTCCAACTTTCTCTCAGTAGATTTTTAAGCATCTTTCCAAAGCAGGATATAGTTTCAGGTTTACAGAGATTAACCTACTGTACATCTGATGCATCAGACTGATTTAAATATTATTTACTCCTTCATGTAACATTTGAAAATATGTTCACAAATCTTTCATGGAAATTTTTGAAAGCCTTCTACATACCATATGTTACTGTATTTATTTTGCTCTGCTGATAACAGTCTGTCTTGAAAACTTGTTACTAACTCAGGTGCAGTCCATCGTAGAGGAACAAGTTTCTTCTCATCTGTCTCAATATAATCTTCCTAAATTATTGATAAAAATGAAGAAAAAAAGATAAACATAAAAAGGCTGAACATACATTGGATCAACTTCCAGACAGTTACAGTCCTTTCCTTAATATGTTTTTATGTGATGCCTATGTAAAAAATTAGAATTAAAAACAATAATCCCATTTTCCCCAAGTAGCAGAGAATAATGCTATGGAGGAAAGTCATTCACTGGTCACTGCATAGCAGATATTTGAAAGCCAATTTCTTGTTTAAGGTTTGGTATTTACAAAATGTTTTAATTAATGTCTTTAATTTTTCACTTTTTTGATATACTTTAATATTTTGAATATTTTCATTCAGAAATTTGAAATTTTCTTTCAAATGTGTCCTTAAAACACATTAAAATTAATTTGTTCATATTGTAGAACTACTGTAAATAGTACCAAAAAAGGGTAGATTTAGCAGAAGATTGCATAAGCATAAACTCTACTCATTTCCAGAAAGACATATATTCTGGTATACAAACTTGCTAATTATTTGCCAGTTATACTTTGAAAGTTCGTTATTCGAATAAAGGACGATTTAGTATCAATTTACAACTGTCAAGCATGCTTGTTGCAACCTTGGCCCCCGAATTCTTTTAAGAAGTGGTCCATGACAAGATGAACTTACCTGATACCTACTGAATCCTATACCGTAATCTCCTACTTTGACATTTAAATCGGATGTGAGGAAGCAATTCCGTAAGGCCAAGTCACTGCAAATGCAAACAAAGAAACAGTGAGACAAACCAGGAGGCCTTCAATGCAAATTCAGACAAACAGGTTAACAGAAGTGACAATTCTTAGAAGTCAGGTCACAGTTTGAAGTACCAAATGAAAAACCAAGAAAACTATTTTTTAAAAAATTAGAATCTAAAAATCAAGGACTTAGGCAGAGTTACAGGTTACAGTTGCAAGTAACAGGAGCAGATCAGTAACACTAAACAGTGCTAAGGATTCAGCATCCACTCAAGATACACTTCAGCAATCCTCTGTTCATGAGCTATAGACTGATCCTATAGACCTAAATCCTACTGAAGGCTGAAGCAAGCTGGCTGCAAGAACGGTGTGCTCCTGGAGCTCCTGCAGCTCCCTTCTTGATCCTCTTCTGAGATAACTAAACCAGTCCATGCACTCCAAAACACCAACTCATATGAAGTGCAAAGCCAGGTACAGGAAGTGGGGAAAGTAATTTCTAAAGTGCAGTTGGGATCTAAACCAAACATTAAGAGAGTTTTCTTGTTGCTTATATTTTTATTAAGTTTTAGAACCTACACATGCCAACAATTGATTCCGTATCTCACTGGAATACTGTGGCCACTACAGTTCTAAACAAACACTCATCACTTCCACAAAAAACAAACACTGATAGGGTTTCTCCTTAGAGAGGACTTCTAGGACAAGATTTGTTTTGTGGCCAAAAGGCTGTGATTTCCCTCAGGCACTCCCACTGCTTCAAAGGAGAATCAGTGTAGAGCCACAGAACCAAGCAGACTGCATTCTGGAATCTAAAGAAAACTAAACACAGTGACAAGGTAATCACATTGAAAGATTTCATACAAAAACCCTAGACTATTATGCTGCCCTGTATAAAAAAGTTCAAGCTCCAGTCTCTTTTCTAGAGAAGTGGTGTAGACTCCTAAGCATTCAAACTACATACAGCATTTACATGCAGTTATTTCATTCTGCTCACGATCCTCTCACTGAGATTACATGAGCTGTTCAAACACTACAGTGATGTCACCCCTCTTCACACCTATCACTGCATGGCTTGCATTTTAATTGCCATAAGCAAAATCTATCAGCAATTCAGAGTAGGTTTAAATAATAATTTACAATATAACACTGAGCAACCAGTAATATCTTACATCTACAGTTAAGTTCCTTAAGTAACAAAACCATACATTACACATGAACCAGAACTACAGTCTTTGAACAAGACCAACAGAAAAAGTAATGTCTTCCACAGAAGTCCTCCAATAAACAAATCACAAAGCTCTTGAACAGACACAGAATTTGCTTCCAGTTTCTACCATAAACCAGACCACAAATACTCACAAACCAGCAGTGCTGCTGTAATAATACAAAGAAGCAGTTTTAGGAAACCCATCATGCAAACTCAGAAATTTCTGCAAGTTTAATGAAGCTGGAACTGTGTCTGTGACAGCAAAGACCTCAGCAGACTAATTGCTCAAATATTTCACTTCTCAGTTTCACAGAGGGGATGAGGCAATTAAGTGCCCTGGAAGAACTCTACCTTTGCTCCTGCTGGCTTAAAAAAAGTCTCTCAAGTACAAATGGTCTGAAAGCCACAACTGGTCTGCTACATAGAAAGATGATGTTTTCCTTTCCAGAGTCATTGAACTACACAGGTCAAAAACACATCTATAACCTTCAAGTGTGTCCCAGAGCTTGCCAAATTATTCTATACTATTTAAATAAATATCCTGGAAGAGAAAAATTGTTGGCTGCTTGAATTTACCACTAACAACAAAATCACTGATGCTGGAGCTTTACCACTTACTCTGACAGCATCAGGATAGTGTTGCTAGAAGTAAACATTACAATGAGACTTTTGCAGATCCACAGATTAATTATTTATCAAGTTTATCTGTATTTCACTAAAAATGTACTGTTAAATTTAATACCTACAGAGCCATGCTGCTGCAAGAGAAGAAACTGATCCCTCTGTTAGACAAGTACAACTGGTATTACCTTCAAGTCATTTGAAATTGTTAAATGGGTTAAAAGAAGAGTTCATCAGCCACCAACTGAGTCCAGGCTTTGGGGTTTCTTCAGGGTTTTGCTGCTGTTTTAAACCTGCATCTTTTAAGACTTCTGTTTGAGAGTTCACTTCTCCCTGAACACAAGGTCTCTGCCTTCCCTAAGCAGCAAGATGTGCATTGATAAGCTCCAACATAAGCTCCTGACTTGCTGAAAGGGTGATGCAAGTGCTGGTTCTACAGCAGAGAACAAAGTAACTGTCTTGTGGTAGCCAAGGTTTCACCAGGTAAGCCACATTTGGAGAACAAGTACTCTTTAATATTTTAGTCATCTTAGAGGTTAATGACTTCCAGTTCCTTAACACCTTTACATTTAAAGCAAAAAAAAAAATTTGTATTTTTCTGGGCAATTTGTTTAATGAATAAAATTTCCCAGCCTTTTGAAATTACTGCCATTCTTTCAGTATTGACTACATTAACTTTGATTAAAAATAATTATATTAATTAAAAATAAATCTAGCATTTCCCCCAATGGGAACACGATTCTTCTCCTAGCCTGATTACTTTGAAATCTGACTACCTCCTTTAGTGAAGATTTAAAGGTTACATGAGCAATTCAGTGAGAGAATACCCCTTTCAGTCAGATTTTCCCTCTAAACTCAGCTTCCTCCTTACTGCGTTAGAAAGAGAGGGGTTTTTTTTCCATTTTTAGTAAAACAGGTAACATTACCAAAGAGAATATTTGGTAATCTACAATCAAATAAAAATTCACAGCAGGTAAGATTTATTCTAACTGAATTTTACCATCCCTCCCTCCACAGTAAACAAAATTAATTTGCCTTGGCCAAGAATTAATCAAACAACTACATGTGGACCAGCTTGGCAGCAGGTTGTGTTCTAAGGACTGCAAACCCAAAGAGCAGGTGATCAGCTTTCAGGCAGGTGGAGCTGGAACACCACAGCACTGCAGCTCAATTAGCACCTTCATTAGCATCACACCTTCACGCCTCAGGCTATTTCACATGTTTATGGAAATAGTCTTCAATACCCCCGGATTTTAATGAAAATGCCCAGATGAATTTCAGCGTGCATCTTGACTGACTGGCATTTCTCTGGAGCCCACCTGTGCACAAAGTTGTGTTTGTGCATTACAGCGAGGCCAGCGGCGATCTCACATGCCATTCTCTGGAGCAGCATTATCTGAGACTCTCCTTTAATGTGCTCCTGCTCATTGCAGATATAAGTTTTCAGGTCACCCTGTAAACGAAGTTGAAGATATTTATTAGCTTTATATGATGGTTGAATCAAAAAACCCTATTTTTAATGAAGATGCAACTGACCACATTACTTATTTACCATATTTATGCTTAATAAAATAAAGCTCCTCAAGCTTCCAGTCTCCATAAAGCATCTTATAAAAGTCATCTAAGGCATATGGTATTGTCCTTAAGGGTTTTTAATCTAATCTGTTAGTAATTAACATCCTAGACCAGACTGCCACATAAAAGCTGTCATGCATTAATAACTTCCATTAAAAAAACAGAGTTTGATGATCATCTGCTTTTAAATGAGATGAGTTTTCAAGTGCTCCAAATCAGCAAAGCTGTCTGTCTGGAATTTGTAAGGGGCTGGAAGGAAGAGACTAGAGAAAAGAGCTTCAGACCTTGCCAGCTCACCAGAGCTTTCTATATAAAAAGCATGGTAACAGCCCATTTCAGTCAGAATTCTGATGATGGCAGCAGTTTTACTGAAACCAGGCAATGCTGAGCAATAGACATGTAATTAATGAGCCCATTGAACCACTCCATAAATTACTAAAAAAAGAACAGCTTTGAAATAGAGGAAAATAATTGAATACTGTCCAAACATTCAGGAAAAGGAAGACTTATATAGTAAGAGAATCGAAGCAAGGGAAAAGAACAAGTTTGTCATGCCATTGTTGTTCATTTGCTCACAGTTTGACTTTTAACCCAGCAGTTCTGTATTTTTTGTTACTTAAAATATAGACTTTCTGAAAGGTTAGCAAATTATTTTAAAGACATTTCTGTATTCAGACTGCACAACATAGATCAACTCGTTTCACCAGCAGAACTTCCTGGGCTCTGTCTATGTCCATTGTCTTCCCAAATCCTGGGCCAGGAAGCTCTTGCCGGAGCAGAGTCCCAAACAATTAGGAAAGGAACAGCGTTTGTAACGCACTCAGGTTCCAAACGGCAGAGCCCAAGGAATACAAGCCCTGAACACCCAGCTGAGCTGACTGTAGGTGGCAGCAAGAGGCTGAAGAAAGTCCAAATCTAAAATTGTCATTCATTAAAACAGCAACTGCTTGCTTAGGGCTTGTCCCAGGTGGATTAAGTTCCTAGGATGCCTGAAATGCACCCAGGAATTACTTTTTAATTTTTAAATGCATTAGTAACAGCAGTGCTGTGTGACATCCCTTATTTAGTAAATTATTCATGTAGGCACAAATTTTTGTAGGAAAAACCAACTTTTCTTAAATCCAGCACCTTGAAACATACTGGTTCTATGTTCCCATTCT
This sequence comes from Nicator chloris, assembly GCA_013400495.1. Taxonomy (NCBI): domain Eukaryota; kingdom Metazoa; phylum Chordata; class Aves; order Passeriformes; family Pycnonotidae; genus Nicator; species Nicator chloris. Next base: position 8,587 of record WAAE01008797.1, on the reverse strand, counting down.
GGTTTAATTAAGGCTTCAACCAAGGTTAAAAATATAAAATAGGTATTTTTGGTATTGCTTTAAAAGGACACTGCTTGTACCAAACTGGGGTGAACCAATGGTCACACTCAGGTGCTGAATTGCCCTTCAGAAGACCCTGGACAAGCTGAAGAATGTTTCAACAGGGACCTTATGGAACTCCAGAAAGACAAACACAAACTCCCAGAGCTGGAAAGGAAAAATCCCTTGCAACAGCACAAAGTGAGCAGTGGCCAGCTGGGCAGCAGCTCTGCAGGAAGGGACCTGGGGATCCTGGTGGGCAGCGAGCTCCACATGAACCCTGTGTGCCCTGGCAGCAGAGTGGGAGCAGCTCCTGAGCTGCACAGAGTCAGGGCAGGTCTCACCATCTTCTCAGCACCTTTCAGACCACACAGATCCTGTGCTCAGAGCTGGCTGCCCCAGAACAAGACAAACTGCAGCAAGTTCAGCAAAGAGCCACCACGACAGTCAGGGCCAGAGCATTTCACCATGAGGAGAGGCTGAGGGAACCAGGCTCATTCAGCCTGGAGAAAAAGACTTCAGCATAATGACTGTCCAGTGTAAGTTATTAAAGACTAAGCCAGGCTCCTCCCTCTGGAGTGTGGATGGAGGATGAGAGAGAACAGGCAGGAGCTGAAAAAAGGAGAGCTCAGACTAAGTGTAAGGAAAACAGTGTTTCACATAAGGACACAACAGAAGTGCAGCCTGCCCAGAAAGAACATGCACTTTCCATCACTGGATATTTCCAGGATTCAGCTGGACAAAGTCCTGAGAAATCCAGTCTGACCTCAGGATGATACTGCTTTGAGCAGGAGGCTGGAGACCTCCTGAGCTCCTTGCTAGCCTGAATTATCCTATGATGCTTCCCTGCCTAAAAGCAGACAGTAGCAACACAGCAACATTATCCCTGCGCTATTTTGAGAGCCACAAAAAGGCCCTTTATTGACAGACTTTTTAACACAGTAAATATCAAAGGTTATATATATCTCAATAAATGCAGTTCTGCAAAATTCACTGCAGAGACATCTAAATATAAAAAGCTCAATAATCATGCTTGAGGAAGGCTCTGCTTTCTCTCCAACCTCCTCTGCCACTCTGCCTTTTCCCTCCTCTCCTGAGAGTCCATGAAGAAATAATTTTGCCTTTCTTCCCATTCCTTTTCAGTTCAGCCATTTTTGTAAGTTTTAATACACTTTTTCTCTGTATCAGCCAGAAGGTGGGGGCACACTTACAGTCAGTATTCTGGCAGCTTTTTGTTTCTGCAAATTCCATGTTGGGTTCATCTGAACACCCAAATGGCTGACACAACTTTCTAACCAGAAGGCACTGATGGTTTTAAAAATATGAAGCAGTTACCAAATTACGTCTACTGAACACATTCTACCAAGTTATCATAAATTGACAAATCCCTCCTTTATTGTTAAACCACACACCACTGATAAATCTGCTCTTTGGCTCATATCCATATTGACCATGATCATTAAACAGATTTACTGAATTCTTCGATTATGAAGTTTTCATTGCAAAATTCTTTTCTGATTAGAACATGCTTTCAAGTGGCAGTAATTAAAAAAAGAACCAATCACTGCAAGCAGACACCTTCCCCTAACAGCAACATCCCTAAAGTAAGCTACAGAGCATTTCAGGCAAATACTGCATCCTGCTGATCTCATCTGCCCAGGGAATTGCAAGACTTGAAGAATTTCTGTGAGAATTTGATAGGCAAATCAGCCTCACAATATACATGCAACTTCCACATTTGAATAACTTTCCTTTTACTCATAAATTATGTCAATCCATTAGAGGATTTGCTGTGCTGACAAAATGCTGGCCACACACAGGGCTGAGTAATATATTAAAGTTAATAAGACAGCTACCACTATTTTTAACCTGGCATCATTCTGCAATGTTTAACAGTGAACAGTTAACTATTCATAGCAGACTGCACCACCATACAATGCAACTAATATAGGGAAACGGGCTGTGAGATCTTTTGGAGCATTTCTTTTTATATTTGCTATTTTCTAAATAATTTCAACACAGGCAAAGCATAGAATTTATACAGCTTAAATCACTTATGTGCAACTGACTTCCCTTGCTTCTTTCCCAGCTCTGCAAAGCAAGGGATACAGAGCAACTTGGATTACATTATAAAATAGACTAAACGTTAGCCAAAACAGTTCTTGCACATGCAACCAACAATCTTGTGTAACAGAAATGTATCAGGAGTTTCTGTGGCCAAGAAAACAAGCAAGCCAGCCTGCCTGACATTCAGCATTGCCACCCTGACAGCTCTGGTTTCTCTGCACTACAGTTTCCAGTGCCTCTGATCAAGACCTTTCAATGCCAAGGAGCCTGGGAACTGATAATCCAACAGGACTGCCCCAGCAGCCAAGACAAGGTCAACTGGCCCTAAAAAGGCTACAAATTCAAGTAAGAGAAGTAGCAAAAAGAGGACACGCTGTGATAGGCTGTGAGTTTGAGAGAGTGTGGATAAAACAACCTCTGTATCCTCCAGATTGTGTTGGTCAGCAGAATAGCCACATTTTTTGTTACATAGTATGCCAAATTTGCTAAACAAGGTCACCACTGCCACGTGAGCCTCAAAAGAACCTGCTACTTGAAGATATTAAAACGTCCTATCCAACACAGCTCGTCGTCTGCCACATCTTTTCAGAAGTATTGAATACTTGCACACACAAGTATAAGGGCTTAAAACAAGTTTACTTTGCTGGATATACATAGACACCACCATAACACAAGGGAAAAAGCTTTAGCTCAGAATTAAAGCACAGCTGAACAGGACCATGACTTTCATCCTTCCCATTTGAACAATAGTCACCACAGACACTGGAACCTTTAGTCAACCATTTATGCTCCACCTGCCCTTCTGCTTTTTCTGCCAAAGAATCACGCCTGTGTGTTTTGGAAGCACCTCCATGCAACCCAATTCATCCAATTTCAGGGGGGAAAAGTACAAAAGGAGCTTTGAGATCAATTACTAGAAATCTAAAAAAATCCAAATAACTGCCATTCCAACTGCAGTGATAAAAAGCTTCCTGACACTCCCCCAAAAACCTTTTCACTAAAAAAAACCTATTTAGCCACATCTTCTATTCCATCATGCTTTCTTCACCTTCCTTCCTTCCTGTCTCTGCACTTATTCCAACATTGCCACCTCCCACTCTAGGCCCTGGACCACAACAAGAATTAGCAATGCACAGGGATACTGAGCCGCTCACTTGGCCCAGTCTCTGCACTGAACTGCAAAGGGAACATTGTCCTGTCTGCTCAGCCCCTGAGTATTTGTGTGCACAAAGAAAAAAAATACCATCTTGTCTAGGAGATACTGAGCTCTACCAAGTAAGAACTCTTTAAGTGAGCCAGACTTTAATATGAAGGTTATGTTTAACTGACTATAATATATAATTTTCTAAAACCAAGTTTTAGTTCACTTGGAATAGAATAATGAGCACAGACATTTATTTTCCATTCCAAAGAAATTACCTAACTATACTCAAATTTGTAAAACTACCACTTTAACTGTCAAGCTTACTGCCCCCAGTTAAAGTGAAAATCTATTTCATCCCCTTAAGTAAAATCCTTTCCACATTACTCTGCAGGATCATGACAACTTCTGGCATAAATAATCAGGCATCAAACAAGGATATTATTTTTTCCTGTATACCTAAAGTAGGGCAATCTTTAAAAGCTACTCCATCTTCAAATTTAAAGTGGATTAAATCACCTAACTATTTGAAAACATGGCAGCAATTAAATCTGATAGATCTATAAAATGCAACTCTCTTTCCAGGATCCTTTTAAAGAAACTCCAATTTAAACAGCAGGTTTAAAAACCAGTAAGCAATATTCTATTTCTACATTGAAAAACTTTGAAAAATCTTATCTGTTAACCTTAGGCACAGAGCTTTTAATTGTTAGCAAACCCAGAACATTTCACTTTGATCAGTCACTTAAAAAGTTCAGGCATTTCTTCCATTCGGAAAAGAAGGATTTTATCAGCACTTCTGCCTCATTAATTTACCACAGCTAATACATTTCAGAAAAAGAGCAGCATGGAAAGATATAGTTATTTAAGGTCACAGATTAATTGATATTTCTCCAAAAACTCAAGTTCATGCTAACTCACTTAAATTGCCTGAGGCAACTAGAAGCAGATTTTTGCACCTGAGTTTAAAGGAAAATTCTGCAGTAGTGAAACTGAAAAAAAAAGATCTTGTTGAAATGTATAGATGCAAACTATCTTATTTCTGAAAGACTTATTCCTTAGTAACATTCATGCACTTCTGACTTCATTTCTGTCTTGACATTTCCCAAGGAACTTTGCTTTGGGTAACATCTACACAACAAACCTTAAAAGCAGCTACCGAGCCAATGTTTCGACTGCCACTCGGACTTTGGGGTTTGTTTGGTTGTAGTAATGTGTTATGCTACAATAAAACAATTCAAGTTTTTGCAGACCACGGATCCAAATTTTTGTCTCCCATGGCTCTGCACGCTGGGCACAGTTCAAGGGCTCTGTACACGCCCCCCCTTCCTCAGAGCACTCACGAACATTCCAAGGAACCAAGTGGCTGAGCAAGGCTTTGTGCTGTCCCTCCCCGTCCAGGGACCATGTGGCACTGAAAGCAGTGCAAACATCCTTCCTAGGTTTTCTTTTACTGTGTTCCTAGCTTTTCTTTTAGTGCTCAGAAAGCACAAGGCAGTTGCTTGGGGGGGTAGAAATGGCACGAGAAAGGAAATGAAAGGATAAGAATGTAGAGAAAAGAAGAGTACTGTAAGAGAGAGGATTGGGAAGAGAATGAAGACTGAAACTGAAAATTCTAGTTATTAGAATACACATGACTGATACCAGAAGGGAGCCCACCATTGCATTTTAGCACGAAGCAGCACAGCATGGGTAAAATTTGGGCACTCTGGAGGTGGAGGAGAAGGCAGAAGGGAAGAAATTCTTCCATTTTCCTCAAATAACATTTTCACATAAATGGTAATAAAAGCACATTAAGATGGCAGACAGCAAATATTTTGGAAGTGATGTTGGTGTGTGCATGTGATACTGGACTGTGATAAAAAGCTCCCTGCTATGACACCCTCTGCCCTCCAAGCTCCCTGTTGAAGGCAGACTGTAAGAGACTGGTAATTCCATTATCAAAGAACAGGTATTTGCCTCTTCAGAACACTCCACAAGCACTTAGAACATACATGATGAACTGAAAAGAGTACAAACAAAAAATTGTAATTGTGGTTCCTCTTCAAAAACAAACAAAAGCCTTCTAAATTTCTGGTAATCAAAAAACTTCCCAGAAAGCAAAAGAATCATTTCATGAGCAGAGGGCAGTAAATATACCACACACAATTCACACCAGTGGAAAAACAACTGCAGCATCTCGTATAAGTGCACTTACCAAGTCACAGAACTCAAAAACTAGGAGATAAGGAATGGCTTCCACACACTGCCCAATACACTGGAGAACATTTGGATGCTGAAGAATGCTGGAGTGAAAAAATACAGTTAAAGCCAGGAAGATCACAGTAGAATGCAACACACTGAAATCCCTACCAGAAGTTTCAACACATAGCATTGGAGGGGGGTGGCAGGAACAGAAGGTGCAAGTACCAAAGCCACAGATTTCCATTTGTACCTTTGTATCTCCTTTGTATCGCTGAAGTGCATCACTGTCAGCAGCCAAAACTCAGAGGATCTCAAACCCACAAAAGCCAGGATTGCCACATGAGAGTCACACCCATCCTCCTACAACCCCTCATACCAAAAATAAAAGCATGCAACTCATGAACTACACCAAGGTACAGAGCTGGCTAAAAGATAAACCTTTTTTTTAGCTGGGTTAGCTCCCAGCCAGATCAGTTACTTTTCCTAAATTGCTCCAAAACCATTTGTGCCAATGCAGCAGAAGGCATGAAATTTCTTCTGACAAATGCCAACAATGTAAGCCTAAATGCAAATATAGCCAGGATGTTAGAAAGCACCAAGAAGAGAAAGCTCTTCACTGACCAATCTTTTACAGCACATCCATGCAAGGTAAAGCACACTAAGTTATGTGACCACAACTTTTGCTCACTTTGGATTGGGTGTATTTCACATTTTAAAGACAAACATCACAGTTATATGGGAGGGCAAGTAGAGACAATAACACTGAACAAAAGCAGTATCTATAGTGTATCTGCAGCAGAATGAAGCTGTGAAACATTACTTACTAATATGGCTCTCCATTTCTTAAGAATTGTTCTTGCTCCTTGGGACCTGCACTTGCCTTTAACTCCTTCACTATTACCCTTGCTACACTAGTGCCTGTGTAGATCTCTCCAAGGAGAACCTGAAAGACAGATTATGTCTTTAATCAGAGGGGAAAAAACATTTGTGGGCTTCCTAAAAAAAAAAAAAAAAAATGCTAAAAACATGTTGCAGGAAAGATTTTCTGGCTTTTTTACAAACACAAATAGAGCTTTGATAACTAAATACACATACTTAAATCTTGACAACTGATCTTGATGTCAGCTTTCAGAAAACATGTTTTCTAGTGAAGACCACTTATTGACTTAATTTTCTTCCTAAAAAGAATTGCTAAAAAAAGGAGTGTATTAAATAAAATCCATGGAAGTGAAATGTCTAACTAGTCTCTATTAAGAACCTACAGGTAAATTTTAAAAGCACAGATCAGTGCTGTGATTACAGCTAAAAAATGTATGCAAGAAAATATCTAATTTCAACTAAATTTTTTCTGGTTTGTTTTTTTTTTGAGTACCATTTTAAAATAAATAGAGGCCTAGTCAGCAGGGAATAAACCTCAATCTGTGCAATATGAAAAGATAACTCCTTACCTTTCCAAACCAGCCATTTCCAATTTCCTGGATGTAGTTTAGACTCTGACGTGCAACTTGAGACTTTGATCCATCTGTCACACAACAGAACAAATGTAACAATTATCAAACCACTCAGATGGCCAGTTAGCAACTGCTGAGGAAATAATGCAAGCTTCTCTAAGATTTATTCCCAACTGGGTGCACACATTCAGCCCAAACACTAAAGCCCAGTCAGATGTACATAAAATAGGAGGGTAATGTTGTGACAACAGCACTCAAGTGAAACTTCTCTCAGTTCCAGCTTCTAAACTACACCAGAACACACCCCCAGAAAAACCACAGCAATTGTCCTGATGAAATGTGAACTTACAAGTGTTTAACACACTCAGCAAGAAAGCAAAAAGGCTAAGTTCTGCTTCAAATAAAAAACTATTATAGCCTGTAGCTGGGTAGAGAAAATAACCTACTTACAAAAGTCTCCTATGTAAATAAAATAGAAAACCAAAGACAAAACTCGTTTGTATATTTATGTCTTAACATTTACAGCCACATAGAGTTACCATTTTGAGAGAAAAGGTTTGACTGCTTTATTCTTCAGCCCAACTGCCCTACTTGTAGCTACCATCTGGAAGGAGGACATTTTTCAACTAAAAATACTTCACGTAAGAGCCCAGAGAGGACAGAAAAGAAAACCCAGATCTTGGCAGAGGATGGGCAGTAACAACGGCAGACCTCACTCACTAGAAGAGTTTCAGCAATGTTGATCTCTCTGCTGCCCAGTTGGTTAGGAACACTAATGGATTCAAACAGAACCCTTTCTTGTCTGAGAATTCTAGCCCACAATTTATTTCCATAAACTACATTTAGAGCAGTATTATTGTACTGGAAGAGCCAAAGCTGTGTAATTCACTGGCAGTGTGCTCCTAAGCATGGTGAAGGCCACAGCAGTGCATCCACATTTTATCCAAATACTCAGGCACATTGCCTTACTTCTGGCAAAACACTTGTTGTGACAGCTTCATTTTAACAATTATGGCTACACAGAAGAGCTGACATAAAACTTTTCACTCAATTTTTCCCAGCTCTTTAAAATACTGAGTCATTTGTACAACTGTGTCGTTTGTATTAAGGGCACACTGACAGTTTTTTGAAATCTGTAGAGAAATTTTACTAGAAGCTTCCCTGAACATCTAATGATCAAGCAACATAACCAGTAGGCAAAAATTATGTGAAATAGCACAATATGAGAGTAAGTACTTTGGGCTAAACTCTGCTTATAATATGACAAGATGCTTAAGTTTCCTTTTACAAAAATTGTATTTTAAAGAATACATTCCAAAACCCCTTCCACACAGGGAGATGAAAGCTAATGCTCTGTCTTACCAAGATCATGTTTACTGCACAAATAGTCTACAGTGACATCAAGAAAATGATGCAGCTGAGCAGTAGCACTGCTGTCAAGTAAAGGATTCACTCATTTCTGTTTAAGGGTGGTGGTTAAAATCCAATGACAACTTAGCCATGAAGAAAACCACTAAAGAGCAGAAGTTACAAATGTCCCAGGGTACTTCAAACCCTTTAGGTATACAGAGATATAATGACAGCAATCTAGAGAGGGGGTTTTAAGGCAGTTTTGTTCTCTTAAGCTCTCTTACCCTGTCACAGGTTAACATCTTAGAACTAATATTATCCCTTTTAACCTTTACCCTACAAAATATATTGGCTC
>WAAE01008796.1:0-94230 GCA_013400495.1 Nicator chloris | reverse complement strand
AATATTATCCCTTTTAACCTTTACCCTACAAAATATATTGGCTCAGTTTATGGAAATATGTAATAAGTTATTTATTACAGTAAAGTCAAACATGATCAGCCACTGAAAATGCCTACTTTTGTTTTTGCATTGAAAACCAGTATTTTACCTGTACGAGATGGAAACTGGGAGGGAGTTGGTAAAGCAATATTGGGAACTGAAAGAGTAAACACTTCTGCTGGAGACTGAACAGATGGAGTATCTTCTGCTGGAGGTGTAAAATCTATTTCATCATCAAAGTTATCTTCAAATTCCTAAACAAAAGAAGTCTTGGTAAACAAGCTGATGCTTGCCTTTAAATAAGCACTAATACACTTCTTTTAGTTTGAATGAGCACTGGTAAGGAAGCTTAGCTTTATTCCAAGGATAGTGACAGACATTTAGTGTTCTATTCTCTATTTTCCATTAACTGCTGTCTTAAAGAGATTAAAGCATTGCTTTTAATAACCAAGGGGGTTTTGTTTAGTTGGGTTTTTGTGGGTTTGGTGGTTTGGGTTTTGTTGGTGTCGTTGGTTTTTTTTGCTTTGTTTTGATTTACTTGAAATGCTAGCCTGGGCTCTGAATGAATTACCATGAACTGCTGAGGCCAAATATTCTCCATTTTGAAATGAGGGCAAAACTCAGTTTTAGGAACACAGATTACAGATGTTCCAAAAGAAACAATTCTCTGATGACAATTTCTCAAGAGTTTTGCTACAGTGGATATGCCTCTTCAGTACTCTTATTCGACAGAATGTCCTAAACCCTACCTGCAGACTAAGAAAAACGAAACACAGAAAAACAACAAAAAGGTTCTTTACAGCAGAATTGTCTCAAAGGTGTAACTTTTACTACTGATCCTGATAGCTAGTTATCATTTTGAAAAGGCATTAAAGATCTTTACTGCAGCAGGTAGCAATTAGTTAAAATAAATAGCTGCACCAGGACTCCACAGCCTGTAGGAATACAGTCACTAGCTGTTTCTGAACAGAGGATTTACAGTGACACTGCAGAATATTAGCACAACTAATCGAGTGCTCTGGGTATCAGGATGCAGTGGAGAATATCACTTGTACACACATTGATAACTTCAGGTCTTACCTTGAAATCTATCTCAGGGTCTTTACAGCAGGAGACACAATTTGCTAGCAGAATGACCAGGACCACCAGAGTGCACAGAGACAGAATCACAAAAGATGAGGGAATTTCAGCTGTAGCTCCTTCTCCTAGAAATAAACATGTATGCAGTATTATATAAATATATTTGGCAGCCTAAGAAGTTCTTTCAAAACATATTATCCACCTGCATTTACTTAAAAATGGGAGTCTGAACATTTAATTCCATGGATGTCATCAAAGCTAAGAAGAAATTGAACAGGGAGGACAAACTAGCAAAATAGATCTGTGCTTCACCACCTGCCTGCACCATTCTGGACTTACTCGGTTCCAGCTAAGAGGTCTCAGCCAATGTGATTCACTGAAGTTTATGATGAACAATGATAGCACCAAGCCTTGGGATTCTGCTTAAGTCAATAAATTTATACAAATATCCAAACACAGAGAGTACAAATCTGGTCTTGTGGAAGACATTTCCCATGAACTAAAACATCTGATCTACAAGAACAGGCAGCTACAAGAAATCCTCACCTAAGCTGTGCACAGAAGTAAAATACAACACTATAGGACAGCACTCTCTCTTTCAATAAATGCATTTGTGACAGTCTGCCAAGCACACAAGTTGCTGTCATAAGTGCAAATGATGTCATCAGCTCCACATCACTTCTGCTCCTTGTGATTCACACTAGGTGATTTGTCTCCATTTCAAGAATTTCAGATTTCTCGCTGTTTTACAAACACTTCCAAGTAATTTTCCAAAATTTTTATATATAACACTCTACAACACATTTCCTGAGATTAAGTCAGGTTATTAATCACACAGGATCAAAAGTCTCAAATGGCATTTTAGAAAAATCTGAAGTATTGCCAGGGGTATTAAACCTATTTGCATCCCTGTTTTCGTCTTCAGCAGAGAACAAAGACAGGGGGTTCCCTAGGAGACAGAGCACACATCTCGAGGAGTTGTTTTTGTTGTTGCTGTTTCTTTTCAAACAGGTACTGCTACAGGGATCTGAAGAGTAGTTGGACCACATCTCATTAAAATATATTTAGCTATTACATCACTGTCAGAGTTTAAAAATGTCAGGTGACCTGGACTGACTGGATTTTATGAGAGCATCTGAGTATCAATGGGAACACCTGGCAACAGGGCATGGTGTAAATGAAGCCTCAAAAATAAGAAAAGCAGAAGCTGATCACTAGTTAAGGAACACAATCTTCTTCCCCCTATCTCTTAAACCTTCTAAAAACTACAAAAATTAAGAGATTTGCAGAAAAAGCTACAGCTTTTCAGCATGTTCCACTGAACACTTACAGAATATTTATTTTAATTAGATGTAAAGATTAAACTGATATAATGAAAATCCTGCTTTGAAGTGTGTCAGCATATTTCCAGGTGGTCACGTTTTCTGCACAATTAGGAATATTATCAATAAAACAAATAAAAGTTAGCAAAAATGGAAGGTTTTCAAGCAAGCAATTCTGTTTCTAGTTTCCACAATAGCTTTGGCATTTGAACCTCATTAGAGACTGGGAATACTTCACTGCAGATATTGAGCATTATTCAAACACAGACCAACAATGATGTGAGGCCACTCACCAGCTTTTAGTCATAATTCTGAAGAGAACAAAGTATCTCTGAAGAGGGCTCTCAATATAACAATTTATATTCATATAAATCAAGTCTTCTACATAGCTCAATGGATATTTTTCCATTTCTAAGCATCAACAAGAAAAAAGGGGAAGATAACAGCTGACTTGTGTTTATTTCCTCCAGATGTTTAGTAGCCTTACTAAGGAGACTGAAAATTACCTGACCAGCAAATATAAGCATTCTGTGAAGTCATTAATTAGCTAAATTACTGTAACAAACACACACAGGTAATACAGCTGTAGATAAAATTAAAGAAATTCCTTTGAATTCCTAATTGAAACCAAATAATAAAATGTAGCTTTGCTACCAAAAAAAAAAATGTTACCAGGTATTATAATTAAAATTATTATTCCAGACATTTCTCCAAACCCATCACACTTGATTTCCAAACAACCTCCTCATCTTCACCCACAACTTCACTAAAACAAGAAGTCAACTCACCTCAGACTATCTAATGAGATGCATATTTTCCCTAACAAACACCCAGGAACACATCATCACAATATACTCCTCTACAGCAGAAGATCAAGACTTATGTACCCCTCCAAATGTTTCATGCATTTGGGAAAGTTGGCCAAGCAAATCCCTGCACACTGAACTGAGGCACCAAGAGCATCATCATTATTCACAGAAAGCATTCCTGCTATTTGAGGACTTAACTTCAGACCAGGTCCTTAAGAGGGGGGTATAAAGCACCTCAGCTGCCAAGCGTATAAAACACTAAAGAATGCTATCAAACTTTATTTTGGGTTTCCAGTACACTCTAAGGCCTCCTTTGGCTAACATGAATTTTATAGTGATTTCCTGTTCCCCAGAGAAACTGAGCATTGTCTCTCCTCACCAGAACCTTCTACTCCAAACACATCATCTTCCAGGAGGCCTTTCCAACCAGCCTCTACCAAAACCTGAAGCAGCTCTTCATTGTTTGCCCTACTTCCCTCAATCCTACTGTTTCTTTTCAAGACCTGGCCAGGGGTTTGTGGCCCCAGAAGTACATCTACTGCAAGTACATCAGCTGGTCATGATGGTACCTCTACCTACAAACTCTCAGCCCTGCACTACCACAGCTACAGCAGCACGACCCCAACTTGTACTTACACAAACATTACCATGTTCACTCCAACTCAGGATCCCCACTTTTGACCCCCAGCAGTTACAAATTATCACATCAAATCCAGCTAGGAGGATTCAAGCCCCTGATGATTTATGCACAATTTATTAATACAAAGTGAGACGTTTATTTAACTCAAAGTGAGACATAATGAGCACTAAGCTGCATCTATTGTATATGTTAGATACACTGCATATGTATTCAGACACTTATATGAAAAAGATAACATTTTTGCTGGAATTCCTTCTGTGAAGGAAACCACACATTTATCAAGCCTAACATCTAAGCCTTTTATGCAAGTTACACTGTTCCCCATAAGGTAACCATCTCTTTTAAGGGTCCTGAAAAGAATACAGAAAAGAAAAATATTGCTGCTGTTCATTATGTTACTTCCTAACCTTTAAAACCTTTTATAATTCCCTAGAAATGAAACCATGTGAACGAGCAGCAATTAATTGGAGAGAGTAATGATTTTTTTTTTAAGCGAAGATCACCTTTGAAAAGGCAACTAATCATTAATAGTCTGTTAAGATGGAAGTCATCTAAACTTCTAAAAGCACAAGGCAATTTTTACATAGAAAATTATGAACAGAAGCTTTAACACAAGAAAAATGCCAATTATCCTGGGCAAGTTTCTGCAACAGTTACAGAACAGCATTTCAGATGACTCATACAAGTAAGAGCTACTTACTAAGAATTACAGAATCCATCTCTGTTTGGATAAACTTTGAAGTTTCTTACATAGTAATTAATATGTAATATTGTTAATTTGCAGGGGTTTTTAAAAAATGAATGTAAAATTAAGTATTAAATTATGTCAACCTGTAATTGGGCTAAAATTTATCATAAGTGAAGCTATTTTAATAGCTTGCATGAATACATTCCGTGACAGAAGTCACTGATTAGGTATTGGAATTGGTCTTTGTGACAAAGTGCTGAAAATCTGCTGCAGTATAACCTCATTTGCATTTTTCAACTATTTCCATCCAATGATTAATTCATTGGAGCTTAGTAAAACTACTTGGAATTAGAAGATGTTTAATACCCCCTTTTATTTGTAAATTGTGAAAGTATGAAGGAATGACAGTTATTTATTTTATGGTCTTGATTGAAAAAAGGAACTAGCAAGAAATCCATTCTAATTAATGCAGTGAATCATTTTATATAGCCATCAAACAAGAATTTTCCTAAATTAAAAAACCTGTTAAAAAACGTAAATTGAAATAATTTTAATATAAACCTGGATAAAACCCAATAAACACTGAGAATTTCATAATTATTGAAGAAGTTAAGATTCTTAGTATCATGCATTCCAGAGAAGTTAAAATACTTACTCAGCATGTCAGTTTAAAACCCTGCCATATTTACTGTAACCCTATGCAGTAACAACCTAAGGTATCTTAATATCCATCCAGAAGTCAGAATCTGTTCTTTAGGAAAGGAACCGCCAAACAGATTAAAAAACACTCTCTCTAATATGCCAATGGTAAAAGGCTTCCTGTCAGCTAATACAAACTGTCTAGACTAGTTTGCTTTGGTATATCCAAACTACTTAAGCCAGAGGAAGAGGCCTGGATTATATCAGTCCTGTATTAAAATAAGCAGGAGATGAAGTGGAGCTGCATCACTCTGTTACTGCAAGGTTAACACAAAATAATGCTTTACAAAGCTCTGTGCTAAGACACGTTCCAACCCAAAATGGCATCTAGATCCTAAATTATCAACACAGAAAATCGGGTATTCTTTCAAAGCTTCACAGGATTAAATATATCTACGTAATTTACGCACTTTTTAGAAGTACATGGTATCATAAAGAATTCAAAGCCCTGGCTGAGGCAGATATTTAATTAGCAGCTACCAAAGCAGATTCCTCAGCACCTCTGAAGATGCCATTTCCTAAGCACGTTCTTCACTAGAGCCTAAATTTGAGTACAGCACATGTGAAGCCAAAGGCTGTCCACAGGCAAGTACACGAACAGGCTCACTGAGGAAACAATGATGATGAACTGTGTTGGCATTCTCAGGATCAAGTACAGACCTGAGAACACACACGTCAGTATTTATTACAATGTTTCAAGGGCTGGAAAATGTTATTTTCATACAAAGCATATTTCAAAGCAACTTCTATAGGCCAGGATTCCCTATACCTTCCTAAGTTTCTTTTAAATCTCCTTTCTTCATAAGACAGTTCTCCAACCTCCAAATGCAACACTTAAGAAAACACAAGTTCTTTTTTCACTAGAACTGTTTCCCTTCTCTATCCCATTTCCCAGTCTGCCCACAATACCCTCAAATACCCTCATGTCATCCACCTGTAGCATCCTTTTGTATCATTAATTACAAGTAATGAGCATGGCAACTAGCCAAACATTCCATCTATGTTTACTTGTCAAGCCTCCACTCAGGACAACACAGGCCCAGGTGCAGCTGCCCATACAGGAGGGATACTGGGCTTGCCTTTCTTCTACCTTCTTCTACAGTTTATGAAAGGCCAGGATGCTTGAACTCTTGATTTTTGTTCAATGTGAGTAATCATATTATTCAGGTCTCCACCTTCAGAAAACTGGGCTAAAAAATGCATGATACCACACAGTTCTAAGCTCGGGGAAAAAGAAAAGTAAATGTATATTCCAGACATTACCAAGTGCACTCATAAAAGACATTCACTACTGTGATAAAGGCAGCGTAAGGCACAGATAAATTAAGCATTATTAGGGCACAGTGAACTTCAAGGGAGCATCTGATTTTAAGCTTTCAGCACAGTAGTTGCTATGCGACAACAGTCCCACTGCATAAGCAAGAGCCCATTTCCTTTCAAGAGCAGCTATATAACTGGCACTAATAGCTATAACTATTTCCAGCACAAATCTAGCATGACAGCAATCACTTAAACTGTCTCTTGGACACACTCAAATTATACGATTATGAACTAAGACGCTACTTTATGTCACCAAGTCAGAACAGCGCAGTCTTTAAAATACTAATGAATGACCAAATCTAATTTTGCTCCCTAGCTATACCCAGGGCATCTTTCATAAACTTTGTCAGTTTACTTACTCTGCTTTTAACAAATATTAAAGCAACCACATTTGAAAGTGTAATATCATCCTAATTTATGGTGGTTTTGACAAATATGATTTTAAAAGCTATCCCAACTTTCCTAAATAATGCTGTCATTCTCTGCTATGCCAGCAATTAAGTGGGAAAGTGCTATCGACTCCTACCCAGTTCTTCACAAGTCAGGTTCAGATCATTATCATTCCCTCATAAAGAGTTTCTCCTGCATTTATTTACTCCCTGAAATCTTCAGAGGTTTGCTACTAATAAGCACAAAACCATACAGACAGAACCAGGCCTATAAATTCAGATGGCCTACACGTAACAGGCAGAATACTAAGCCAAGCCTCAATTCAAAATCATTTTAGACACATCTATTGTATAATGCCTGATTTGTATGACAAGGTAAAGCACCACAGACACTGCAACTCCACCATTTCACAACAAAACAACCCCAACCAAACTCAAGCACATTCCATTTGTTACCGCATTCCTGTAATCTCAATTTTTTCCTGCTATGCTCCATTTAACAACTGAGCCAAAAAAAGCATCATTTTCAAGATTAAGTTTCAGAAGGTATGTGTGCAGTACCATTATTTAGTTGTGCAATGCTATATCACAATGGGATTTAAAATACTACATTAGAAGGGCATTCAAATCACCAGCCTTCAACTGCGATATGCAAGACATACAAACAGAAGTTTTGAAGGAATGTTATTTGCATTTCAGATATTCTTCTGAAAATTAAATTAAGAGAATTTTAGTGTGAGAGAGTCACTTCAAATTCTAATCAGCCCTTTGCTTTGAATGGCCATTACCAGTACAGTACCAGTATTATAGGAAGAAACATTCCCAAGATCTCAGAGACTTTCACTGACTTGCTGTCCTCAACACAACAGCAGCACCTTAGTGAAATCTGAAATGGTTCCAAATGCCCAACGTATTTCAAGCAGAGACTGGAAATGTTCCTTCATTTAGCAAGAACAGACACACAACACTGCTTAAGGAACTTCTACGCTTCTCAGTCTGCACCTGAACTTTTCAGCATTCAGATTTTTAATACTTACAACACTCAACTAAAGCACAAATGTTTACTACCTTAAACAATAACCTGGAACAAACTATTGAAAATATTATTAATTGAAGACTTATTTCAAAAGTCTGTCTTCTCATGGCATTATTGCTGCCCTTACATTGGATAATGCAAATGTCTAATGCATTACTAATAAAAGTAACCTTCACTATTACGCACCCTTTTGCAAAAGCACTTTATCACCTGATTTTATTTTTCCTTCTATGGAAAATCCTACTTTCTAGATATAGTCTCAAGGAAAAAAAAAACTCTTAGGGACTTAAAGCTACAGCTATCCCAGTTACTTGTGCACAATTGTACTTAATCTTTCTGAAAATAAGAAGCAGTAACTAACAGCTTGTCAATAAAACAATTTCCTGGCTAAATCTGAATTGTCTCACATGGCCTAAATCACTGGCACTTGGAAAGATACAAGTAAAGTGACAAGACTTCTCAGCATGGGGTGGGGGGGAATAATCAAAAGTCAAATACAAGTCAGTTCCCATATTCTTCTAGACAGAAATTGAGACATTTCATCCCTCTACTCAATTTGTCTATTACAATCCCTGCCTTACCCTAGAACTCCATTAGGTCCCTCTGGGGCAGGTGGGTGGGATGAAAGGCCAAGGCACACGCAGAGACAATTCTTCTGAAAAGTCAACAGCTTTGCTTCTTTACAACAATTACCCACCAGAAGTAAGGGTAACAAAGACAGCAACATGGCCATTTCTTACAGATTTTTCCCTATGAAACAATAAAAACCCCTCTGACACTCCTCCAACCCATCTTGAGTTCTGGATATATTTCTACAGTGTCAAAAGCCATTTGCACAGTTAAATGTGTGTTTTGTAGATATATGACCCTGAAATATCGCTGTCCTATGCAATAAGTTACAATATTTTCAAGAAGAAATCTTAGCTACTTCGTATCATAACTGGATGTGCAATTGTACATCAACAATTCTTGGCAAATTATCCCTGTCCTCCCATTTGTCCTTAAAAAGAACAGGAGTCTATCCTGCAGTATAAGCCAACTTTTTTTCAAACTACTTTATCTCATGCTCCCCCTAAATGCTTTTGCAATGTGCTTCAAATGAGTTTCTACATGTGCTTAAATCCACTTTGTGTGTTAGGGTGGCACAGGGTACATATCCTAAGGCAAGAATATCCAGGGCAATGCTGGGCTCTCCCGGAGCAGGGCAGCTCAGAACAACACTTCTCTGATCCTCCTGTTTTCTGAGCACTTGTCCTGGCCTGCATATTGGCTGAACAGTTAGTAACTAGCAAAATTCTGAGCTGGGATTAGTTTTACATTACTGACCTTATTCTATTATCCTACAAGTCTTCCAGTAATGTCAGAGAATTACTCACATAAAACAGCATACTGCTCAATTTTAATAAGGACTAAATATAGGCTGGTACTTCAAGTGTTTACAGAGCGAGATCTGTTTGAAGTTTCAGTGCTAGAATCTCATGTTTGCACAAAGGCATCTTAAGACAAGGTAAAAAATATCCATGTTAAACAATTATGTGCCTTACGCCTTCATGGCAGTGTTTCTGGAAAATCTGGGTAGCATTATCATCTTGCAAATGTATCACTGACTCTTAATTGCATGTATGTATGTGTGTGTAGAAATGTAGATACACTCACAAAATTCTGCTGAGCATACTTTATCCTGTGCGGCTAGATGTTGGTTTTGACAATTAATTCCTGATCAAGTACTTTTTTTTTTTTCATCTGCTATACCATTTCTCCAACAGTGAGGCACAGGAGTTGTAGTTGGGGTTTTTTTGGGTTTTGGTTTTTTGTTTTGTTGGGGTTTTTTTAACACCAGATAGATCACAATAATTTGAAGCAGCATGAGATGATCACACACCATGGTACCTTCAATCACCAGAGAACTATTACCTGCAGCATTGAAACCAAATAACAGTATCTCTTTCTCCTACTATTTGATAGCAATACAAGCCATTAAGATACAATGCCTCTGAAGAGACTCATTTCAGTTCACAGGAAAGAAATCCATAAATGCAACTTTCATGTGATGGGAATTTCTGGAATCTTGATTTTATAGTAGATGCGTTTCCAACTGCAATGTACAGCTGGGTTAAGAAATGCAGGAGAGGAAGGAAGCAGCAGTGTTTTGCAAAAAGAGCTTATTAGATCTATTTCTCATCCCTATTCATGGCTAAAGGATCCCTGGGAAGAACAGGCCATCGAGCAAGCGACTGATTTTGGAGGACTGGATCTGGTCTACAGGCTGCAAGTTTAAAAGTCAGCACTAAAAAAAATCTACTGTTACTATTTTCTACACGTCTTTCATACCAAAGAATCTCAGGGTGCAGTGGTAGTGCCAAGAGAGTCATGTCACTGTTAAATCACTACAGAGATGTTTTCTTACAGGAAGGAAACTTTTGTAAATGCAGCAGTGTTGGACAAGGTGTTACTTTGTACAGCATTTCATACTGAAAATCACTCAGAACACAATTTACTAATAATGTGCTTCCCACCACGACCTTGTCTAAGCTATATATGGCCCTGCACCTTGCTATAGACAGTGCCTAAAGCACATAGGCAGACTGAAAGGGCTATCCACACACATTTTGTACATTTCTGCTAATAAAAGTTGTCAAAATGTTTCTAGTATCTAGATGTTGCTCAAGACCTTTCATAACAGCAGTACAAAGAAAACAAAGAGCTCATACAGAGCAACAAAAGCATTGAAGCTTTTGCAAATTGTATCCAGAACTGTATCAAGCTCCAGACACTAAATGTCCAGACCAAACAGAAAGGCAGACCCAAAATAAAACCTAAGGAACACTCCAGTACTCCATGTGCTGTCCTTCTGGTGCAGAACTGCAGTGTTAGTACTAAAACAGAACTGTGATTTTTGCAGCTCTGGCATTACACTCTCTCAGGTCCCTTTATCCCACGCAGATAAACCATGTGTTAATAGTGACTGAAACCAGACTACAGCAAGTATCCAGAAAATTACTCCCAATCATATTTACCTATCCAGAATGTAGGATCTCTCAAACTTTTTTTTTCTTATGCAGGGGGACAACCAGCACCCAGCAATGAGCCCTTTCAAATCAATGCCCAGCACCTGACGCTGTAACAGCAAACCTTCAAACAGTCTCTGATCAGTGCTATCTTAATATGTTGCAATGATACCTAAGAATTATTAAATACACCCAAGCATTCAAGATACAACAAATTGCTTCAGAAAGTGACCTCCTCCTATGAGGACTCCTTTAGTTGTAAGCCCAGACACTTTACAGCCACAGGCAGAGAAAGAAAACCAAGCCTGTGAAAAAAGCTTTGCATGGAACATCCCTGCAGGCCAAAGTCAGGCTTCTTACCTCAGAATCAAACTCACAGATAGAAACAAAAGATAAAAGACAAATTTCCAGCTCTAGTTCTACAATTAAGTGCCTGGGACAGAAGCTAGAAAAAGAAATACAGGGAGAAGTAAACAAGTTCAGTTTGAAAGGGGCGGAAAGATAGACTACTCCCATGAAAGGAACATACCACAATTAAAACCTCCACTGTAAAAGCGAGTTTTCTTAACTTCCAGTGATCCGAGTTACTAACTTGCATCCACTTAGAAAATGGCTTTTCTTATTATGTGCAAGAGTCACAGACATTTTACATTGTACCAAACCACAGGCCACAACTGCAATTTGGCCCCAGTCTGACAGAACTCCAAGTAAAACATCAAGCCAAAGCAACCCAAAAGCAACAATTTTCCCAGGAGTATATATGTACTACAGAGCTCATGTTAACACAAAAGAAAAAAAAGGGACTTCATCTCAAAGTTTTAACTTGTCCTCTGAGGTCAACTGACTGAATATTTAGATACTTCAGATACATACAGCTGCATGAATATTTAGATACTCTAGATGAACATCTCTGGATACTATACACCAACTTGTAATCATCTCTTCCTGGATCCTACATGACCAAGTCCATCAGCGGGGACTCCCTGCTGCTGACACCCAACTGGGCCACCCAGTTCCAAGGCCAAGGTTCTCAAAAAGCAATCATGTAGGCATCAAGTCCAGCTGCCTCACTTCAACTGATCAGACTGTGCAGTCGTCACAAGTGTGAAACTGAACACACCTACTAAAAATGCTACCACCTATTCAAGTTTCACAGGATAATAAAAGTATTTTTGAGTCCTTTTTCTTTGTATTTGCAAAGACTTCATAGAGCACAGAGATGATTAAAACACTTTGTCTGAAATACACACACACTTGATTCAGATGCTCAGTGAAATTAAGGTCAAGTATGGAAATCCAAGTCAGCACTGAGAGTCTAAATGTACATGTAAAGCTTTAGCACCATAAAGCAACCGTGGCAGCTTGTGATGCACTGTTTGGCTGCTAAACACTGCTGCAGAAAAGCAGTGCCCAAATGTCCTTCCTTCAGCCACATAGCTGGTAGTGGAAAACATGTTAGACTCATGCACTTAAGGAAAATCACCAGTACTCTGCAAGCTCAAGGCAACTTCAACACTTTCAGAAACTCCTTTCCAGCACAACTGCTCTAGCTCTCACCTCCAGTATACAGTCAAACCTTAAATTCAGAACTATCCCAGTACACATCGGTATCCTTCTTTTCCACTCACAGAATAAATTAAATCTAAGTTGGTTGAAGTATTTTTAGGCAGCAGCATCTTCAACAGCTTGTTTTTCATATTTCCTATAATAATTGCTATGAATCTTACCAGGGAAGCAGTTCAAGCCTGATTACCTCCTCTCCTTATTGTTGGATAAAAAAACATATTAAATTAGTTTAGAAATATAACATCAAAAATGCAAGACAAATATAGAACGCTTCATCAATACACACCTTCTTCACCTCATCTGCAAGCACTATGAAGCCACACTTGAAAAGAGCAGCATCACTCCTCTCAAACGGGGCCCTGAGAACCTGACAGCTCCCCAGCCATCCAGTCTGGCAAAATTCCACAGCATTCCCACAAATTGGAGCATTTTTGCACAAGGAATCCAATCTAGTCTTGCTAGAACCTGCCCATCACCACGTCCAGCATTCCAGCTTCCTCACCAAAGGAGAAGTTAATTTATTATAGGTATAGTCCATGAAATATTCCATAAAGTTCCTTACAATAACTACAGGCACTTTCCTCCTTTTTCGGTGAATCCCATTTTTCCTATTACAAGCAATACACATAAAAATGGTTCTCCATTGTCAAAGAAGCAACCATTCTTGCTAGGTGAAGAACTGTGGGATTCTAAAGTAATTTTGAAACCAGTTACTAAGCACTCTGTGAAAAGCCCATTAAATTCTTCTCAAGTTTTCAATCCATATGAGTCAAACCAAGAGTTAGTCAACTGCAAAAACTGCCAAGGTGCAGAATGGAGCCCACCATCACCTGCTCCAACAGACAAAATCAAAGCAACCTGTCATGGCACACAAGAGGGACATTCACAATATGGCTGAATAGTTTTTAAACACAACCCACAACTCTTAACCCTGCAAAATAACGTCACAGGTTTGTCTTCAGACAGGTGATAAAACCTGCCTAGAATGACAAAAGGTTCAAGCTGAACCAGTCTCATTGTCATCCACTGGGAAGATATTCAAAGGAAGGAAAAAACAAAGGCCTTGTAGCTTTCCCCCTGGTTCCTACTGCTCACAGAGGTGATGATACAGGACATGTTGCAGCCTAAGAACCTGTTGCACTCAAACCCACCAGGCACACGTTATTTCAGTCAGGAAGAAGTCCTCCCAGCAAAAGTGATGCCAGTGAAACTGGAAAAGGCTCCTAATGAGGCCCTAAAGTTTAAATACTAAATATCTATCAATGAAGTAATCCAAACACATTGTCTCTTACATGGGCAAAGACACAGGAGAAAGCAGCAGCTTCATTTCCTGGAGTTCACAGGGTTTCCCATGATAGCATCAGGACAGTTGACTAAACTTGAGATAACATCCCATGTATACTTACTTTGGCCTAAATATAACAAAAACCTACATATAAAATTACAATATCTCATTCATGTTGTATGAGCCCAATATCACGACATCGTAAATATTTCTCTTAGCAGTACTGCAGTTGGCACACCTGAATCAGCCTTTTAAAAATACAGAATTAAACAAAAAATTAAATACAGAAAAATACAGAATTAAACAACCAAACAACACTTTAATAGTGTCCTGCAATTTGTCCAATCAGCTTTTCCCTTTGAGAATAAACCGTTTTACCAGTGCTATGGAAATTATGCTTTGTTCCCCCATCTTTGTAAGGTACATGCATAGTCCTCACAGGAAAGAGGAAATTGTATTTAAAAAAAAGACAACCCTTTGACATTTCCCTTTAAATAGAAAAATTAACTGCATTTCAAGGAAATAAGACCCAGGAAAGGCATTATAAAATCTTTCATACAGAACTGATCCTGCTGTCTTACCTTACAGCTCAATGACAAATTAGGTGGACAAACCTCAAGTATTTTATAAAGGAAAAAAAGTATCATTTAGTGTCAAAGGAAATAAAGATTTGACTGACAGTCTTCTCTTTTTCAGAAGTTTACTTTTATATGAAGTATGAAAGACCTCAAAGCAGGCTGATGGAGGGAGTGACTTATGAACAATTCATAAATGTTCTGGGAAGGAAAAAGTGGGAAAGAGATACAGGTCCAAAGATAAAGGAAGTATGGGTTCCACTCCCAGTTTTGATACTTCGTGTGGAAGAGCAGCCAAATTACCTAATCTTGGTGCTTTGTACCTTTCCCTCCCCACTGCTCCTGCTCCTCCCTCAACATCTTGTCTACTTAAGCTGTACAACTGCTCACGGCTGGAAGGGAATCTCAGCACACATTCCAACCAACTCAACGTCAACAAAATTCAGTCTCAATACAATGTTATGTTTGCAAGTCCCAATAAAAGGCCAACAATAAAAATGAATCAAATACATAGTTGGTACCTAATAAATATATATATATTATATATATATATATAGTGAGTCCTAATAAACCTCTGATCAGTCACTCCTACGACTGCCAGGACATACTGTTTAGCTTGTGTTTTTAAGACAAACAGGAAAATCAGCAGGGAAATCGAAGGAAGTTAGCGTTACCTAACATACGAAAGAGGTAAATGTGAAATACATGAGTATTTAGAGAGCCGAGCCCGGCCCGGGGCGGGGGGGGCAGGGGAAGAATCCGACTAATCTGACCGGAAAACAGGGAAGCACCGTCTGCCCTGAGGAGCCTCCACCCAGGAACGGGAGTCCCGGTGATTCACAGGCAAAACCAGAAAAAATCCCACCGAGCTCTGTACAGGCGAAAACAGCAGCACTATAGGAAGAAGGTCTGCGGTAAACACACACACAGAACAAGCCCGTAGCTCAGTGTCAGAGGTCTAAGCGATCCACAGCGGGATATCGCTAACTGCCACCGGCAGAGCCGTGACCTACAGCCGGGGAGCCCCATCCGCCCGCCGTGCCCTTCCCGACGCTTCGGCGGAGCCCTGCCCGCAGCACGGGGGAGGGCCGGTGTCTCGGAAACCCGCAGTGCCGCCGCTCCCGGGCCCCGCCGCGGAGCCGCACCCCCAGCCCCGGTTCGCAGCGCTCACCTGCACCTGCTGGCGGCAGCGGAGCCGCCTCGCCGCTCCCCACGAGCGGCCACAGCAGAAGGACGAGCCCGAGCAGGTGTCGCGGGCCGAGGAGCCGCGGGCCACCGCCCCCCCGCCGCCCGGCGCTCCAGCCGAGCCCCCCGCGCTGCCGCATGCCGTCCGCTCCCGGACCGAGGCCCGGCGCCGAACGACGGGCTCGAGGTTCTCAGCGACTCCGGGGAGCCCCCGCGGCAGCCGCCGCCTCCCGGCTCCGCGACATCGACCCCGCCGCCGCTCCTCTCACAGAGCCCCACCAGCCCCCGCCGCCGCCATCTTCCGGGCTACCTGACCGCGAAGGGGCGGGGTGCGCTGCCGATTGACAGCCCGATGCACCAATCAAACTGCGCCTCACGCCCAGGAGGCAGTCCCACTGGTTGGGCTGGGGCTAATGTCTGATTGACAGCTACATCAGCCAATCGCTCTGCAGAGGGCGGGCTAGGGCGAGATAAGGCTGCGGCGCGAGAGCAGCGGCGCGCGGTTGCCAATCAAGCCGCGCTCCGAACAGCGGGAGGGGGGCGGGCCGTCGCTCGGATTGACGGCTCCTTTCGCCAACCGGCTGTCGGGGCGGGGTGGGGGAGGCGGGGCTTGGCCGAGCCCGCGCATAGGACTCGAGGGCGCGGCGGGAACGGCGTCCCCTGGCGGCCAAGTGTCCCCTCAGGGCCGGTGCGGGCGTGGAGCCCCCTCAGAACCGCCCCGGGACCGCTCGGCCCTGCAGGCGCGCAGAGCCCGGCCATCCCTTGGGATCAGCCCTGCGGGAGCGCAGAGCCCCGGCCATCCCTTGGGATCAGCCCTGCAGGGGCGCGCAGCCCGGCCATCCCTTGGGATCAGCCCTGCGGGAGCGCAGAGCCCCGGCCATCCCTTGGGATGAACGCAGCCAATTCCTGCTGCTCTGCGGAGCGTGATGAGTCCCAGGTTAGACACTGGGATGGGCACACCACCCTCTCTCTGCAGCCCGAGCGCTTCCAAAGCTGGAGGTGACCTTGTTAAATTATTGATACCAGCAGTATTTAGAAATAAAGATTATTCTGGTTTAGGTCTGTGATTCTGCTGAACTTTGAGTACGTGAAAATGAGGTGTCAGCTCTAAGCAGCATAAATGGAAGTGTTAATCCTACGGAATCAGGGGCTCTCTGCAGTGAGGAAACAGGGAAATACCGTACGACTAACAAACTAGATTTCCGTTTTCCAAACAATTTAACCAAAAGGCTAATTATGTCAAGATTATATAATGACTTTGGGAGCACAGATTGTCCAAAGAAATGTACAACGACTACACTCTGGGAATACATGAAAGGAAAGTTTGGTGTTCAAAGTAGCATTTGGAACATGGTGTCCAGGAAGACAAAATATAAACCTAAATCCCCTCTGTCTCTCTGAATTTTTTCTACTATAGGGATATACTTGAATCAAACTGCTCTTAGCAAGTGTGTGTCTAATCCCAGTCTGCTATCCTCTGTCTGGTTGAAGACACTAATTGTGCTGCCAAATGACCCATATTTTTTGAAATGTTCCAATTAGTTTTCCTTCCAAAGGAAATATTTCACTTGCATAATAAAATTGAATGTAATCTTCTTTTTTGTTGCTTTAGTAAATTATTACTAATTCATTATGCTGTTTATACTCAATTACTTTATAAAAGTAGTCCCAGAGTATTGTCTGTCTGGCTGGCTGTGGATTTCATGGATGGGAGGCAAAATGTGATCCCTTCCCTTTTAAATTAGTGATATGTTATGTACAATATATAATATGTATGACATAATTTTTTTTTCATCTTCATTTAAATAGCTCTTTGCTGTTGTAATACTGAGGCTGGTGATGACAAAGCTGGGTCTTTTTCTGTATGTACTGTAAATATCCAGTGGAAACATCAAGGTTAGTCCTTTATCCCTTACTCTATCCCATCACCCTCCCATGAGCATGGACACCAGAGCTGGGGCCCCTGGACATGACTGTGGCTCCTTGAGTGTAGCTGAGGTTAGAGCCACGCTTTGTAATGATGGTTATTCAAACAACACTGTGTTTCTGTGGTGTAACATGGGCAGATCTGGTGTCCTGATCCCTGCAGTGCCTTGGGTCTCAGGTACTTCTGAGCTCTGTCACTGACCTCATGTGAATACCACACAGAAAAAATGTTGACATTGATAGCAGCTACAGACATGAAATTTAAATCTTCCTTTGTAGCATTCCAGCAGGTCTACAATGCAAAGGTGTTCTCATTTCACTACTGAAAACAATTCATTGCATCTCAGCACAGCAGGCTGCTTGATTTCCCAACCCACCCTATCACAATTGAATGCTGGGCCTTTGATGTAATTTTCTGATAAAACATCATGTTGTAATATCATCTGGGACATAAAGGCAGCATATCATTACAAGGACTTGTCAGAGCACTATTCTGAAATCATGGAACACTTAGGGTTTGCTCTGAATTAGTCACTGGTAGAAGCTAAATAACCAAACCTTCCAATCCTTTGTTCTACACATTAGTCACAGTTTGCTCCCTATCTTCAAATACACCACGAACATTAACAAAAACCCCAAAGATGCAAAGCCTCATCTCCTATCTCCATCTCAGGAATGTTAGATTCACCCATTTACAATTTCTGCAATTAAACATCTCTGGTAACTACACAAGACTAATGGGATGAGCAACATAATAGTGACTAATCCAAAAGGTACTTAAAAAGAAAATATATGTACTTAAACAAAACTCTTCCTGTACACAAAATGGGACGTGTTACCGCGTATCACAGCCTCACGTTTCTTGATTATGCACTGTTATCATGGCCAAATTACTGAAGCTGCTGTTCTGCGTGGGAGGTGTTAAAACCTTTTTTTAGTGACAGATAATTGGATCAACTAGAGGATGTTGCTAGTTTTATTTTCGGTTGGTTTTCTTCAATATTTTTGATAACATTATTGGTATGGAAGGAATATTTGTCTAGCAGGCTGAGCAAGTTGCCAGAGGGGTGTTAAAGGTCCTCAAGGTAACTGTGAATAAAGCCCCAAAATATTCACAATTCATTTACTACAAAACAGCATCACCAAGCATCAGGAACCAAGCTGATCACAGGAGCCAGCTTTTTATTCCAGATCACTGTTTTAAGCACAAAGATTAGCTTCTCTGTTTAGGAATGTTGAGACACATACTCTGCTCTCCCTCCCCCCAAAAGAATCACATCTCATGTTTTCAAATATAACCTTTCTTTCCCTGTCAGTGTTGTCTTTTTGTATTTAACAAAGTGATTTACTCCTCCACCTGACAAAGACGAAATAAATACCACTGGTTTTAACCTCCACCTTCAGTCATCAGTGACCTAATAGTGTTTTTCTATAACTGGAGACTTCTTTCTCCATTCCAAAGTCCAGCATCCAGAATTTCACATTTCAAGGAGAACTGGCTGAAAAAAAATGCAATTAAAACTATCAGTACAAGAAATTTTCTCATTTGTGTCAATCATTTTCTCTTAGTATCAATCTGTAATTCTAAAATGGGTTTAGGTCAGAACTCTCTGATTTCTTCCCACAAATGATTAAGCTTGCACATAGAGAAACAATCCTCTGGAAAATATGGTGCTACATATTTTCAATTGCTGGTAGAAAATTCGGTTTGCATTGATTTTAAGATGTGTTAAATAGAGATCAAACAGCTCTTTTTTCATCCATACCTTGTAAATCATTAAGTAATTATATTCTTCTTGGGAAATATTTAATATTTGGATTTGCATCTGCCACTAACATCCTGCAAAATTTAGTGCAGGATTCGTCTCAGGAATACCTAGTGGATTTTGAGGAGCCTAACTGGGAAGGTTGTGCTTACTTTGGCTTCAAACAGGTAGATTTTAAATAAGTTTTAGCATTAAGATAGGAAGATGGATTATATTGTAAATGTATCCTAATCAATTAATTTAAATTTATTTACTTTATTAAATTAAATTCATTTCACTTTAGGCCACTGAACCATTCTATGGAATCAATGTAGTTAGTGAAAAGAATTAATTTTTGTGAAAGAGAACTTAAGTACTCCCTCAAAGAAGTATAAGTGCCAACATCAGTAAAAATTTATTCTCAACAGGATTCCATCCTGGTTTCCAAAACATAGAGTCACAAGTGGGTAAATTTCTTTCCCCACATGTTACTCTGATGATGTTGCCATCCAAATTGCCGATTCATGCCAATTTTGAAGCTGGATTTTATGCCACTGACAACTATTTAATGCTGAAATAAAAGATACATCTGTGGTGATAAATCTCTACTTTAAAGCTGCCTATAGAACCTTCCACCAAAATCGTAAGAGAGAGATTATATGTGTCTATTCCCTCCACAGGTATAGGAGATTTAGTTAATTTCCATTAACACAAAAAGGAAATGGAAAGTTATGATTGTTGTGTAAAGAAGTTGTTGTAAAACTTTCTCAGCTACATTAGAAATTCCTTCCACTCTCTCCTATTTATTTTTAGCAAATATTAAACTGTGTGGACTATTAAATTTTGCTCCAGGTGCAGCAATAGCAGGACTGAATAGAGTGAGAAACTATTTAACCAAACGAATGTCTAATACAGTCCTAATCTAAATATACATTATATGTGTGTCGGGGAACAAAAAGCAAACCAGAAAGAATATTCTCACAAATAGACCAAGCAAGAAGCAGATCAAAAAACGAGGTTGCAGTTCAGCATCTCCTCTTGCAGCACTTTCATTAAGGCAATAGTTGTGGAAGCTGCTCAGCAACTCTCAAGAACTTGTCCTGTCTGAGATTGCTCAAAAAAGCAAATGTCACCGCGTGAGGCTCCAGGGATTTTACACTGGAGGTGTAGGTGACAACAACAGCACTTCTGCAAAGGAACAGTTCAGCACCACTTCTGCCTAAGTGTAAGGGTTCAGTAAAGCTACCTACAAGGTACAGAACCAGGCAGTGCCTCTGAGAAAAAACCATCAACAGGCTGCAGAATGCTCCTGTAATTAGCCGTGTTTAACTACATATTTGCTGATGTAAACTCTGCTTACATGATGCCAAAAAAAAAAATTATCTGCTTCTAGACCTCTTGAACAGCAGGAGTCTCTTCATCACAAATCCTTTCAATAAAGGAAGGCAAACTTCTGAGCACAAGAGAAAATATGATTTGCATGTCTCTCTAAATAGGAATTCTAATACTAAATTTTGATGAGTGTTATATGTTACCATTTGAATGTGTCACCTGTTGAAAGACAAAAATTGTTTGGAGTCCTACCAAACAGGAAAATCTTGATCAACCTGCCTATTAAGGTAGTCCTCTCCATTTCCATACCACTTTATACTTTATATAAAACAATCAAGAAACTAACTTTATAGAAAACAATCAAGAAAAAGTCTCATACAAGTACTAGTTCTCATTAACATTGAGCAAGTTGAAACTCACAGAAGATTAAAGGACAATTTTTTACATATACAGGCACTCACCTTTCATTTTAAATATCCTTAATAACCTAATCCTCTGCCACTGCCCTAAAATTAAACCAGAAATTTTCTTAGACCCCTTGCATTCCCTTTCAACAGTCTCTCATTCCACACTTAGTTTTAGTGAAAGCATAAGCAAAGGCTTCAGGCTGAGGACCCCTCTGCGTATGGGGGGGAAGAAGCTCACCCTGATTTGGAAATAATTTGCAATACTGACAAAAGGAATTTTTAAAAGAAGCACTTGGATCTGGAAGGCAGATCCAGAACAGGATAAAAGAACAGAGTAAGGAAGCTGCTAACATAGAGACGATTGGTGCCTCGAAGCAAGCTGAAGCACACACTTGGAAGAAAAGCACAAGGATCCAAGGTTTAGAGGAAGGTGCAGTTCGTTGCAGCCCTGCAAGGGAAGGACGTACCTTGTACTGAAAAGTTTATGCTTTCTTATGTATATTTCTTATATTAATGAATGTTGTCTTCCAGATCACTGAGATTTCAACATGAACAGTTACATAGAGAATTGGGTGAATCAAGACAACTTAAGCAGGATCAGGAAGAATCTTGTCAGTTGAGGAAGGAGCACAAACCAATATATCCTGCACACGTAAACTGGAAAACAAAATTCTTGATGTTTTCATTATTTTTAATAATTATTGGTTCAAAAGATCACATTCAGAAGAAGGATCATTTCCAGAAGGTAACAATTGGTTATAAATTTCTCTATTTTACTATTTGGTAATCAGAAGAGAAAGAGGCATAAAATACTGCAGTGAAAAATTTATTAGGGAGAAAGCAATAAAAACTAATAAGCAAAGTTTATGCCACAGACAAGGAGCAAAACCTAATATCAGGTGCATTTTAAAAAAACTTGGCCCTCTTAAGGACAGCACCTTACTTTAAAAGTTTACTTATTAACTGGTTACTTACAAAAACAGACCTGAAATATGTAGCTCATTTTCCTTGTCCTTGCAGTCTGAGAGTCCAAAGATCATCCAAGAATCAAAGCCCTTCTATCTGCCACAATTCCTTTATCTTTTCAATAAAGCTAATTCAACAGAAACAGGTTTACAAAATTATTTACATTATGTAGTCTTACATAATGTAAGTTGCTTTGCTTGTAGGATTATAAAATACAGATTAAAAGAAACTGAGAATTTAAGCAAGGCTCATACTCCCTGCAACTGGTTTTCCAATCCCAACATTAACAATTTACAGAGCTCAACTTGCCATGTGGGATGTTTTCTGCTGCCCCATGTTACAAGATGATAGGAGCAATGTATGTCCTTCATTCTGCACTGTATTGTTTTGGCCATATCCTACAAGGGAGAAGAGCTGCTTTTGTGATTGACATTGCTCATGTGTGCCAGGATATGGAGAAATACGTCTCATATTTCTACTGATGAACTTCAGGAAAATCCAGGGAATGAGCCCACCTTATATAAGCATGAACTACCTGAGAACAAAAGACATTTTTCAAAATGCTCACCTCCTTGCTGCTTTTCAAAACTTTGACCAAGGTGAAAAGGTCTAATCTCATTCATTAAATGTCAATAGTTACAATTTTGCTCTCCAGTCCCAGAAAAGAAAAATTGGTCCAGATGAAAAAATGCATTTATCTTCATGGGGAACTGGTGTTTTCTTTTGATACCAAAGCAATGTAAAAACCAACAAATACACCTTGGTGAGATGTTTATGGTATATCAGACAATACAGAATCTAAATGACTTCTGAAGACTAGAAAGGGGTTTGATGACAATTTGGTGACTATTTATGAATCTCATGAATCAACCTCTATATACACTAAGAAATCAGGAATCAATGGTGGCTCAAAAATGAATTTTATTCTTCATATTTTCAAATGTAAACTATTTGAACATGAAGGAAATTCAGTCTAAAGGTCCAAAGCTAATCAAAACCCGTGGGCTGTAGTACATTCAGCAAGAGGATTCTCTCTCAGATCTGTACACAATACAAAAGCTATGTGGTGTTTCAGTGCTGTGAACTCCAGGGGTTACAGTGACTACCACTGCAAATTCAGAAAAAAACATTGTAATAGATTAAACTAGATGTGAAAACAGTTATCAGCACCTTTGCCAAAAGTTTAATTCCTCTGCAAGTGCGTGCTACCAGGGCTAAGTAATTTTGACCATCCAAATGTTTTTAGAACATGGCAAGTGACATACCTGCTCCAATACATTAGAAAATGCTAATGTCACATCTGCTTGGAACTTCCTGTAATGCCGAAGCAGACTAGGAATTTTAAAGATAACAAACCCCCCACAACTTTATGTCAGAATGTACTATATAAACATGAAGAATTATTTCCTCTTGGGTTATGGGCATGTGCCATCAGCACACTGCTGGAAAACTGCCTAACAAGCTGACAACTTCTGAATTACCCTTGTGTGAGCACAGCTCGGGTTATCTATTTATAAAGTCATACCACAGGTGTTGCCTACAGTGGGATATTACAATAAGCAGCAGTTAAAGAGCTTTTCTCATTTTGATGCAACCCAGGTGCTCAGTTGTGCCTTATCATTCTTTCTAGTCAGTGCTCTCAATTAGAAATTTGGAGAGCCTGGCATCTGGCACAGGAAGACAACAGAAATGAGCATTACCATCTCCCAGGGGTCATGGATTAAACATGGCTTGCACCTGCTCTGCTTACTGCTGAGCTGGTAAAAGCAAGATTATCACTTTTACCCTTTCATTGGTTAAATTTTACAGCTTAACTATCCACCAAAGTATAGACTACTTTTTCATTTGACCCAAATATAATCTTCATTCCACACAAACCATTAGATATATATTTTTTTTTCTTAAAGACATGTCTCAAAATGCTGATTCTCTGAACGTAGGTACAGAAAATGTTATTTTTATCAAGCACATTAAAAGAAGTCACATTACATTCCTACACATTAAATACTCCTGTCATACAAGAAAATAGCAATGCTCTCTGTGCATAAGCAATAACATCAGCGCGTGATATCTGATTTTTCCTCTGCTTAGATTTGTTTATAGTTGTTGGAGATCAGGACAGTTGCAAGAGCTTCCCTCTTCACTGGCTGGTCCCACCACTGGCAAAGGGCTTGGACACACATCCCTGCTGCATTGTGCTTTTCTCCAGCTGGCAAACATGAGCCTGGCAGCCATCTGTTAACATTCTCCATGCTAATCTAGATTCCCTGCCTGGGCAGACCCACTGCAGAGGAAGTATTCACTCTGAGGATTCCTGGTCTCATGTACCACGAGCCTTATCTTGTAGACGACGACGTGCTAATGGGAGAGAAAGCGGAGAAGTGTGCTGGTTTGGCTGGGATAGAGTTAAATTTCATCACAGTAGTTGGTTTGGGGCTGTGCTTTGTGTTTGTGCTGGAAACAGTGTTGCAAAATGAGATGTTTTTGTCATTGCAAAGCAGAGCTCATGCAGGGCTGCTCCTCACCCCACACATCAGCCAGGAGGATGAGGGTGCCCAAGGAGCTGGGAAGGGACACGGCCAGGACAGCTGAGCCCCACTGACCCAAGGGATATCCCAGACCACAAGGCTTCATGCTCCATGTTTAAAGCTGGGGGAAGAATAGGGAAGGGGGGACTTTCAGAGTGGTGTCATTTGCTTTCCCAAGTCACCGTTACGTGTGATGGAGCTCTGCTTTCCTGGGATGGCTGAACATGACTGCCCATGGGAAGTGGTGAATTAATTCCTTGTTTTGCTTTGCCTGTGTGTGTGTATTTTCTTTACCCATTAAACTGCCTTTATATCAACTCATGAGTTTCCTCATTTTTACCCTTTCAGTTCTCTCCCTATCCCACCAGACAAGCATGAGTGAGTGGCAGTATGGGGCTGAGTTTCCATCTGGAGTTAAACCATAACAAGAAGGAAGGTCTCTAAAACATCAAGCTGCCCAGTGCAAGGCAGGAGGTGCCCCACCATCACCTGCCAATGACTCCCACAGAGATCTGAACAGCACCAGTTCCAGCCTGAACCCGGGCTCACCTCTGTATGCTCTGGTGCTGTGACACTTACACAGGTGGCTCAATTAATGCACACAGTTCTCCTTATAGAGCAAACTCTGAGTGAGAAACACACAGGAGCTCTGCCACAGATTGGTTTCGTGTCCAAAGAGCTCACCAAGGGATATTGTTTCCCATATGTGCTCTAACTTCTTTTCTGCTGTCTTTCCTGTCCTTATCTGGAATACACTTTGTCCACTACTAAGAAATTCAGTGCCTCTCCAGATGGCTCTGCCTAATTTCTTCCCTTAAGCAGAGTTTTGTGCTGCTGTATAGAACTGCATGACATTACAAAATATGAGAGAAAGCATGTTTAGTGCTGTACAATGAAAACACAATGCTCAGCCTACTGTTAGAGGCAAAAATCTAAATAAGACATAGATACGAAAGCCACCATTTGGAACAGAGCTTGTACATAATAACCTACAGATTTGCTGATCCTATGATGAAGGAATCTTGCATTTAATGATTTCTAAGTATATATGGATCATTCACATAGAGAAAGAATATTAATTGGTTCAGAGGACCAATAAATCTGTTGTTAACTGTACACTGAAAAGAAATTGACAGTAAACATTAAATGAGTTATGTTTTTATTGCTGCTGCACAACAAGCAATTAACATAAGCACTTGTGATAATTACAAATTAAAATATGCAATTGGTCATGCATTTTGTGTATGCAATTTTGAGTCTAATTCATCATCTGGCCTGGGAACAGCTATCATATATAGCCACGTTTATTTACAGAAAGAGACTCTTACACTGCAACTGATTGTTTTGTGCAGTGATTTCAGCATAAAGCAGACACAGTCAAATGGATTTGAAGTAGAACAGTCATTCCTGTGTTCTCTGTCTAGTGCATTATTATTGATAGGCTTTTGCTTTTTGCTTCATGGAACTATATTTGGCAGAGGAACCCAGGCTCCTGCCTGATCTTAAAAGAAATAAAAATTACTGAGGAAGGATGGAACAGAATTGCACAGATAGATTTGCACGGTAGACATACATGTGTAAGAATGCATACAAAATCCCAATGAAACAATGTCTACATTAGTGCTACAAATTCTATAAGCCTTTAAGCTGCCAGAAGAATTCCTCATTGATTCTGCCCTTTGTTTAAATGCTACAGACTTCAGCAGCAGTTCCGGCCATTCACAGAGGGAAGGGTCAGCCCCTGAGAGACTGATAAGATATTGCAGAGATTACTAGAAAGGAAGAAATACACCCACTTAAAAAGAACGTGGAAGAAAACAGTGCCTTTCAAATGGATCTACAGGAAGCAGAAATCAGAATGTCTGGCTATGTTTAGAAGCACAATATGATCCTATTTACACAAGAGCCTCAACCCAAATAAGTTGAGGAAACTCCCATTCCCAAAATTAGGAAAAGAAAATGTAACTTGCATTCACTTAGGACTCCTTTCAGACTTACTCATCTTTCATGATACAGTTTTTTGTCTTGTAGATAATTAGTTCCTAACTGAGAAACTGAAGATGAAGCACACTATGAGTGAAATAAACACAGTATGGGAATGAGATGAGAAGCTAAGGAAAATTTCATATCACATTTCCTGAAAGTGAGCTTCTGTCAGAAAGATGATCATGACTGCATGAACAAGCCCCTAGTTATTCCCAGCAACATGACTTTCAACAGCCTTTGATACACATAATGACAGTTTTGCAGTATTAAAGCTTAATTTGGGGTGAATAGAATTCTTCCTTGATTTTTCTCCCCATAGATTCTGATGCAATTAATTCTCCTGACACTGCTGCTTATAAAACCAGAGGTCAAGTTAAAGCAGTTAAGAACAAATATGTGTGGACTACAAGGTTTTTTCCCTGCCTGCAGTAACCTGTGCATAATTTCACATAGAATCAATTGACTCTTGTTAAAAATACTACATGGTTCATATAATGAGATTGGAATTCTTGATCTTACATAAATATACATTAACAGCCTTAAGAAGAAAATTGCTGCAAGTCAGAACTTTATGGAGCTTTCAGAAATGAGAACTGGATCTAGGTCAAAATT
This sequence comes from Nicator chloris, assembly GCA_013400495.1. Classification (NCBI taxonomy): domain Eukaryota; kingdom Metazoa; phylum Chordata; class Aves; order Passeriformes; family Pycnonotidae; genus Nicator; species Nicator chloris. Next base: position 67,087 of record WAAE01008796.1, on the reverse strand, counting down.
GAAGCTTTAAATAAATACCATAAATAAATTGAAGTCTAGACTGTCTAGTTCTGTAAACAGGAAAGATTATTCTGTATTTTCAGTGACATGTAGTTCACATTACAATACAGTTTGGAACAAAGAAGTGTGTGATCACTCATAAAGCATTTACCCTAAATGCTAATGAATCTGTGGTGAACTAAAAAACAGGCGAAGATGCTGAGACCTTCCTTTCTGCTCAACCCTCAAGCAATCACACCCTGGAAACTCACATTTTGCATCTTCAGGTTACAGAATGAGATGTGAGGCATTGAATAAGGCTTCACTATCCCACAAGCCAAATAAGTCTTTGCATTTGATTCTGCAGTCAGAACTTCAACCCAGTGCTGACTCATGTGCATCTTACAGGGTCACAGCCCTGACTTGGTAACACTGCCTGGCAGTCAGAACAAGAGTTTCCATTGCAAAGTTCCTTTTATCAAAAAGCTAATGTGAATATAATGCTTTGAAAAGAGCAGGATTGATGCTGCAGACTACAACAAGCTGAAATAGTAATTGCCTTGACTGTAGAGGCACCAAAACAATATGCTTTTCTAAACCAATCAGTCGTCCCAAATTGAACCTGAGACATATATTAGCAGTTAGGTACTATTAAAATACTGCTGGTATTAATGACATTATCATTAATACTGTTGTATCCTTGCCACCTCTATTAAGCTGTCACACATAGTGCTGCATGTGCAAAACTTCCCCTGAGCTGAAGCTGAAAGATGATGTTCAGAAACAGAGCACACGTTTCCCCAGTTTTCTTCCTCAGTGTTTAATTATGGTACTATTTCCAGTGACACTCTGCCTTACAGCTGAAACCATGGACAAAATCCTATCTACCCAATGGGACTTCCAGCCTGAGTAGCATTATACAGACTGCACGGAATTCCTGCACAGAATTACTGCTAGGAATCTCACAAGCTGGACTGTTTCACCCATTCTAGGTAAGAGTCCTGTTCATTCTCCACCCTAAAACTGTAGACACAAGATCAAGTGTTTATTTCAGCAGCCACTTCCCACATGTAACTCTTCCCCCAGGTGAAACAACCTCCTGTCTCAGCCACCTGTCAGCACAGGCAAGCAAAAAGAACTCTTAGGGATGCAGGTGCCTCGCCAAGACAACAAGAAATTTCAGATAGTTTCCTGACATTCTGCTGGTGGGAAGAAGGCCTGTACACTTCGTTACCAGTAGGCCAAAAATTCTTTGCCAACCATTCTATCTTTTTAGAAACTACTGCTCTGGCGGCATGACTTTAAACCATATTGTCCTTTTGCAGTAATCAATCCCCAAACTCCTCTAAAGATGTGCCTCTGACCAAATATCTCTTAAAAAAATATTCTGAGCATCAAATAGCCCACAGAAATACCAGCGGGACATTTCAATACTGGAATTGCTGTTCCTATCCTCTCTATTGAGAAATTACTTTCTCTTACCCTCTGAGAACTACTAATTAAGACCTACTAAAGCATTTTGCAGATACGATATGCCAGATAAATGCCAATCCTTTCTGTAACATACTACAATGGAAAGGCATGAGAACAGCAATAAAGAAACATAGTCAAAAAATGTTACCAGATAACAGGAGAGCTATTGTATCTGAATTAATAATGTTGCAGTTAAAGAACTCTTCTTGCTACATGGAGAAATGCAGAAGTTCTGACCAAAGCTGCTAAACTGTGAACACTGTGGAACTGCTGGCACTTTCAAGGGGACTGGGCTACTTTTGATCTGATGGAATGGTTTGAAGATGAATCAAACTTATTACTCTTTCTCCAATTCACTGAACTTTTTGCTGCTGTTCTCCTGTCTAATTTTACATCTCTGAAAAATTAGGCATGATGCATTGCAGCCAGGGGTAATGGGTGAAAGGGAGGGAATTCTTTGAGCTGCACAGCCTAAGTCTCATCCTCGTGTAGGAGACAAGAACTGCTCTCCAGACGTGCTGCTATGCTTTGCCTTCAGGCTCCAGCCACAACGCGTGCCGCCCTTAGCTATTATCTAATCTAGAAATGCACAATATTTACTTTCTGAAAACAGTTGTTCCTGAGCCCATGATGGCAATTCTTCATTGTGCAAACATTTGGAAAATGCTTTGCATCATCCAGCTCTGTGTGGAGGCACTCCCAGCCACAGCAACTGGGCGTGTGCAGACACAAGTGACTGGGGCCAAAAGAACTCCAGTAATGTCGTTTCTCAACAAGTCCTTTATTTTTTGTTTGATGTTGCAGTCAGTGCCAAGGAGCAAATCTCTGATGGATTCAAGAGGTCAGGTATGTAGGAGTATATTTCTCCCGTGGCTCTGCTGAAATCTATAACCTCAGTGAATGGCTTTGTGATGTGGCTAAAATAATTTCTCTGAAGAAGTAAGACATAGGAAGTACTCTGACTATTCTCATTGGCTGTGAATGCCAGAAAAATACTGGAAATATGACATCCACAGGGGAACAGATCACTAAACACAAAGAAATGAGTGTTTCTTTATTCTTTCTTCATATTAATACTTCTCTGCAACAATCCTGAGAGGGTAGTCAGGGCCTGAGGACCTGTGGAGTCAGGGTGTTCACACAGGCAGGTAAGCTATCAAATGCCTGCTTTCAGGTCACCTTTGATTGTGAAAAGTGTTTGGTTGCCATCTGGGCATGGCAGGGCACAGCCTCCCCCAGGCCTCACACAGGACATGCCCTGTCTCCCTTGAAAGTTGTCTTGCACAGACAGAATGGCAATGTCAAAGGCAAGGTGAGATATCAGAAGCTCATCAGCAACTCTGCTGGAGCATGGACAGGTCTTCTGCATTTCTGCTGAGAACAGAATATCCCCACTAATGCAGTTTGTAGGGAGTTTATTAGGGAAGACAGAAATGAGAGGAGAGGGAGGGTGTCACTGAATGTTGTGGAAATGGCCGAGTGTAAAGAAATTTGTGATCGCACTGATCAAACAAATTCTGTTTGGGTGGAAATTACTCAGACTAGAGATTACAAGAACTGCCCCAGTAGGATAGTGCTGAGGATCTTTTACAGCCTCCTTCCTCTATTCAAACTTGAACATAAATTATAAGAGATGTAAAATTACAGGAAAGTAATAATTGCAATTCCTTGTTTAAGGAAGACTTTAACTTCCCAGACCTAAAGCAGAAAATTAATGCCACCAGTGATGGCAGAGCTCCATCAAAGACACAGGGATGGTAAAAGGTGTATAAATCAGCTAACAAGAGGTAATATTGATTGAGAATAAGCAACAATCCTTTGCTTTGACATTAGGCTAATAACAGATGGGAATGACATATAAAGGAAGCAGTAGTATAACAGAAATTAAAAGTCTTTGGAGAAACAGTATATTTCCTCATGCAAAAAGCTATTGAGGAATACATACAATCTCCTCCCTAGCATACTGAAATAACTGGTATATGAATTTACAAGTAAAAGCAGCCAGTGTTTAATGAATTTCAATGAAAGCTTGCCTAGGACTTCGGCATAGCAAATACAATATTTATATTCTGAAATGTATTTTTAGAAAGTATACATATTCTAAAATGTATTTTAAAAATTCAATATAATGCCAAGTCTTAGAACAAATTAATTGTGGGGAGGCAAACAGAATGTGAGAAAACATACATGGTTTACCAGAGCAGAGGATACCAGACTGAGCTGGTGTATCCTAAGTAAGATAATTGTCTCTCCAGAATGAAATAATGCAGTGAATTCAGTCTGTTGAAGCTCAAACAGATCATTTGATACAGTGCTCTGCAGGAAATAATTACTGAAAGTGGAGGTGATAGGGATGAATATAAAAACAATGTGAAGAAGGAGCAACAGGTTATAATAAAAAAGGAGTTAGAAGAATGGAGAAAATTATCCAACGGTGTTCCTCTGGGGTCACTCTTTGCAGCAATACCATATAATCCACATTTCCATGAACTAGGAACACAATCAGGCCCAGCCTCAAAAATTGTGCATGTCATAAAAAGCTGGAGGGTATTGCCAACCCTGAGGAGGACCAGATCACCACACTGGAATTAGATGACCTTCTTGCCTGCAGTGATAGAAATTTAATAATGTGAACTGCAAAGTCATGTTCTTGGGATTCATCAGCTGGAAGCAACAGAGAAGGCAAAAGATCTGAGTGTTCTGATAGACTGACAGCGTGCCAAATCTGCCAGTACAACACAGCTGTGGAAACACATAATGTAATGTTCAGATGGGTTAGGTGAGATTTTTTAGCAGAGAAGGAAATATTGGCACTTTTAGACAAGGCACTGGTAAGATTTTGTGTGAAATATTTATACTGTTCCTGTCAACAGTGTTGAAAAAATTAGCTTAAACTGGAATCGGTGCAGACTGGCTATTAGAGCAATTACAGAATTAGCAGTCTTAGGGAGAGATAAAAAGAACATGACTTCTTCAGTGTGACAGTGGAGGAACAATATGCAAGTCCTTTATAAATAGATCTATGCAAGTCCTTCATTAATAGATCTTATGATAAATAGAGAGGGGAAAAAAACTAAGTTAAAGGTTAACATGACTGTGAGATGAAATTTTTATAATCTGATCAACAGCATGTTAGACTGAAAACTAGAGAAAACACTTCTAGCTATTGAAGGAGATTACACACTTGCATGGTCTTTCAAAGGGAGCAGTAAGGGCAAAGAACCTAAACAGTCTTAGTATGGAACTTGATATTCCCACAGAGGAGTTGCATAACTAAGAAAATGAGTCTGGGGGCAATCGAGGTTTGGCATATACCAACAGAGGCTTGAAACAAGACTAGATCTCTCTTGTTCTGTATTTCTTGTGTGTGGATCCCATGCTTCACAGAGTTTCCTGATTGCCAAAGTGTTCCACTAGCAAGGGGCCAGCAGCAGGCTCCTCCCAGCACATAGTCATTGCTGCACAAGTTAGTTTTTGAGGTTTTTTCACATTTCTCCGAAACACTGGGCCTTTGCCAGTTATTCAACTTCACCTCCAAAAAATTAAATCTGCCTGGGAAGTGCAGAGTACATTGGATGAGACACAGCCAAGCAATGTATTTCTCCTCACAGGCAGCTGGGATTTGCACCTGGGTGCACTGATTGTAGAAGGATGTGTGTAGGTGTGTAGGATGGACCAGCTCCTCCTCTCCAGGCCGCTTCTGCAGCACTGGAGCATCCAATAGTGCAATGTGGCTCTCTCCTTTCAAATATAATGCACTCTGTTCCATTGCCCAAACCGATCATCGGATGACATTTTATTCTCTACAATCTTACGGCTGAATTTTCATTTCTCAAGTGTCTGTTTTTTCCTTTCTTGCTTATATTGGTATAAATCTGGAGTAACTGTCCTGTAGGCTGGCCCTTGCTAACTGAAATTAAACATGGGTTACAGATGACTGCAGAAACTTGGATTGCTTATTATGTTCTCAAATACTCTTTACCTCCTAAGACTTCTATTCAGCATCAGCTGGTCAGTCTCCATTCTCTGAGTTATTGATTCTGTTCTTCTATCACAGTACAGAATGTGATAAAGAACACCTGCTGTGACACTGTGGAAGTTCAAGGACACCTTTTCTGCACCTGCCAAGAGTGATTCTCTGAAATACTGCAGGATGCTTGAATGTCTGTATTATTCCTTCCTCTACAGTTATCATCTTCCCCACCCTATGTTATAAGAAAGCCAGAGTAGTTACATAACATGTTCTCAACACGAAGCCAAATAATTGCTAATGCTGTGTTTCTTTTATTTGTTTCCATGTCAAATGGAAAAAAAAAGCTCATATCCCACTGTGAACTACCTGGCCAAATGTAATTATTTCTTTAATGTCTGAGAAATATCTACAACATCTCAAACATTTGTGGAAACAGTATTAGTAACAGTAGCAACAACACATGTGCCATGGTTTGATCTCACTCGTTATGTTGCTTTTCAGCCCTTTCCCAATGATATCATAATCTGACTCTGGGGCTCTCACACAGCCTCCTCAGGTTTCCCACCACGTGAAATATTTTCTTATTTTTCTGGAGTTTTGAACATGAAATTCGTCTGAATGATTCTGATTTAATCACAAAATCCTGTGTAACTTGTAGCCTGTCAGGATAAGGTGATTTTTTTTCTCTCAGAATAAGCATAATTCCAATAGGCCCTGCTTGAGCACTTAGACACTCCTGTGTCCCAGTGGATATGGCATTGCAGGATACTTCAAATCCCAAAGAACTGCTTTGTTTGAAATTAGGGTCTTCATTCATTTGAGGCTCCAGTGTTTGTCTACATAATAGAAGGCATCTACATAAGGTTTAGCACGGGTGATATGATTCAGGTACTGGTGCCAATGGGAACTTTTCACAGCTTGATGAGAGAACCAAGACTATAGGGAAAAAATCTTTCTGGAAAACTGAACCTCCACTGCAGAGAAATGCACTAGGAAAGTGCAGTGGGATGAAGGACCATGTACGAGACACCCTGGGGCAGGATGGAGGGGGTCTGGATTATGTCAGAGCAGCTCTGTGCTCACCTGAAGGAGCCACAGGAGTCACAGACAGAGGTGACACAAAACAGCAGAGCGGGTGGACGGGGCAGCCCTGGAAACTTCCTTGACCTTGCTGCTGATGTTTTGTCCCTCGATTTTTACACTGCAGAGCAGAATTTAGTATCCTATCAACAAATCCTCATATCCATCCTCCTGGCTAACTCAGCAGTGTAAGAGGGGCAGTTTTTCCATAAAATACGATTTACAAATGTTTTTAGAGCCTCGATTCTTTTACCTCAGCTTGTCTGTTCAGCTCGCACGCAGAGCTCTGCGGGAAGGCAGAGCTCAGCACCTGATCCCGCCGCCTGACCCTGCTGCTTCCCGGTCCCGAGGGACGGCCCAGCCATCCTCCCTTCCCAAAAACCTCTCGGCCGCGGCCCCCGCACGGCAGACACGAGGTGGCGCTCAGCAGCCTCCCAGCGCAGGGAGCGGGGCATTCCAACAGCGGGAATTGTGGGTTCCCGACGGCGGGATGCGGGGCTGGGCATCCCCAGCATCGGGATGTGGAATTGTGCATTCCCATCTGTGAGAAATGTGCGTTTCCAACGGCGGGGTGTGGGGCTGGGCATCCCCAGCATCGGGATGCGGGGCTGGGCATCCCCAGCATCGGGATGCGGGGCTCGGCATTCCCGACGACAGGATATGGGGCTGGGCATTCCAAAGGGATGCTGAACTAGGCTGGGGACAGGCCAGAGGCCGGGACCCAAGCTGGGCAAGGACTGCACACTCTTAGTCCTTGAGCAAGTGTTTCCTACATCAATGCAAATCCTCTACGTCTAGAGGCTTCAGATTTTAAGAAGTCTTACCAAGTGTAACAAACATATTAAGGAAACAATAGTAAGAGAAAGAAAATTGGGGGAGCCAAGAGACATCTCAACACATTGATGTCAACCCTGCCAGAGCTTGTAAGTCAGTGTTTGCAGGTTACCAGCCTTGTCCCATTCTTCCTGCCAGGTTCAGACAATAGCAGCTGAAAGGAGAAAGGCAAGATCACCTCTGACATGTAGTACACAACAAGATCTTGTTCACCTTTTCACTCTCATTATTTTTCTGTCTTTTGGTCATTCCCTGCTCCCTGCCTATTTATTTCTCTTCACTCTCCATTCTCTGCTTTGGCTGTATTGTCTCTCAGAAAGCACAAAGGAAGATGGCTCAACAAGCCAGACCCTGACTGACAAGTCCAGTACTTTCATCTCCCCATTTTGCCACCATGACTGCAGCAAAGCCCCACTGCAGAGTGCAATTCATGGATCACCTGTCCTCCCCTGCAGCCTGTAAACCAGTTTTTTTGAAGAAGAAGACTGTTCACAGTGAAACATTCTCCCAAAACAGTTCTTTATTATGATCACTCCCTCTTTTACTTCTCTTTGTCCTGTACAAGCAGGTCAGGCCATGTGTGCTTCAGTCACACAATCATGTCCACATGCATCACATGCAACATGTGCTACCTGTGCTGGTGGCAGCTGGGCGAGATGAGGTATCTGTATTTATTTATATTGCACTTCATCTTGGAACAGGTGGTCTCCCCGATTTCTTGGCATCACCAGCATATGTGAGGCCCATTCTTTCAAGCACTGACGTTTATGGCTGCTATAGATGTATGACTTATCCCCGGGTAATGCCAACTAAATCAAAATTATGTTTATGTATAAGAACTGTTTTATTTTTCAGGCATCCAGCTTTAGTGCAGGCAGTTCAAAAATGCTTTCCCATCTTTTCTCCTTAATACCTTGTCAAAACTTGATTAGTGCATTATCCCTTCTATTCTAGCAGGACCAGCCTTTAAGCAACAGAATTCACTCTTCTTTTCCATCCCTCTCTTATGATATTTCCTCTTAGGCAAATCTTGCCTGCTCCAAGAAAAATAGTCTAATCTGCAAGAACTGGCTGTCAAGTAGGTGCAGAATTCAATGAGTTTGCACACAGTTAGCACAGACAAGTTCCAAGGTTGTTGACTGTTGCATACCAAGAATGTGTCATGGAGTGCAAGGTGCATATTTGGTGTTAATAAAAGTCCACTGCCACTGCTCTGCATCACCCTCCAGGAGCACCACAGCAGCACTAAAGCCATTACAAAGCCTTGGATGGCACTGTGCCCCTCAGCCTTGGTGACAACTTTTAGCCACCACTGAATAGCTCAACTGAGCTGGAGGAGACAATGTTTATCCTTCTGCTTTGGTTTTATTTAGAGCAATTTGCCCAGTTTGATCCCTCTACTTCTCCATCAATGACTTCCAACATTCAGCACTCCTTGGACCATTGTAAGAGCAGAATACTCCACAGTTGACTGCTCCAAGTGCATCATTTAAGTTACACCTCATCCGAAAGTGAAATACTGTGCATCTAAAAAAAAAAGCAGGAAGACCTCTGTTCCCACTCTGCTGCTTCAGTCACTTGGGAACAAATCATAAACCTTGAAACACCATTCAGAGATCACAGAGATGAACTCCCACATTCATGATGACTTAACATCTTTTGAGTTGTCCTTCTGTCAGTCCAAACCATCCAAGTGATTAATAAATCCCAGCAGTTTCACAAAGGCCTGCTGAACACTCAAAGGTCAGCACTGTCTCTCACAGTGGGGGAAGATGTGCTCACTTTGCCATTGCTAGTCCAGATTTGGGAGGCATGTAAGCCACCCATAAACAGCTACTACTAATTACAATTGGTTCCAGATCTTCCTCTACCAAAGATAAATCTGCAATGTGTTTGTATGTTTGTGTCTTATTTAAAAGAGTCACAGCGTGAAAAACCAAAGTTCAGAGGTGCTGACTGGAACAGCCCAAATCTGCATGATCTTTACCCACATTTTTACACTGACTTAGTCTGTAACATTACTTAAAACATTCCCTACTCCTGACACTAATCTGACTTATTTACATACTTATTCTTTCACTGCTTCAAATCCTACCACAAGATCTAGCTCTCAGAGACTGCATATGGATTTGGAAAAAACAATATAAAACCAGAACCAAACAGGAGATTCATTCTAGAATTTAACCTCTCCATCCTTCTTTCACACACATTCTATTATTCTATGCCGTATAAAAGTGGCTGTTGGGAAGCTGTGTAAAAACCAGAAAGCTTTACATTTCTTACATTTCTAAAAAAAGGCAAAACAGAGAAATGATTTGATTATTCTCTATCTGATGCTCAAGGGTTGTTTTAAAGGTAATTTATGTATTAAAATATGTAATTTCCTTTAAACACCCAAGGCATTTTTTAAGGAGTCTTTCCTGTTACATAGTTCACCGAAAGTCACATATCAGGTTTTCCTGGTGAAACATTCTTAAAGAACAAAATCATTACCATAGGCAGGGATTTTTTTAAATAATTGTTGAGCCTATAACAACTAATATATTTGATTAGTAGCAGAAAAGCAATGACTGGCCTTTTCCTTAAACAGGCAGCACCTTGTCCCATCTCCTGGACAGAAGGTGGCTGACCAGGTGTTGGGTTTTGCAGCCAGGCCACCCCAGGCACTCACACTCTGAAGTTCCAGTGGTGGGCACCTGGCATGCAGGGTTGTGACAAGAAGGCAGCAGAGTTCAGACTTAACCCTGGCTCTAATCCTGGCTCCAGTATGGATCTGTGAGGTGGAAGATTGGGCTTTAGCCCCACCCAATAAGCACCTTCCCCCCAGCCTTGGCCACAGTTTCTCTGGTCCCCCTGCTGGGGTCACATCAGTGCATGGCGAGGGAGGATGGAGGGTTAATGAAGCCCAGTGTCAGCATGCCACTGCTGGGCCTCAGCACTGGGGATCTGGTGTCTGCACTGAAGAATGAGTCATTTTAAAAGAATGTAGGTATCAAAATGCAGGCAGGTCTCCAGCTACATACAAGTTAGACTATCTGTTTCTTGCTGATACAAATTTTCACACACTAGGGGGGAAAAGTGCTGGTTTCATCCATCACTTTGCACTGGATTGTGTCCAGTTGCTTTACTTACCATTATGCAACTGAACCCAGGGCAATTCAACACCCAAGACAAAATTAGAAATACATAAATATATTTGCACTGTTTCTTTGCTCTCCATAACAATATTTGTTTCTCTCTTCAGCCCAAGACAAACTGCACAGAACAAAATGAAGGACAGAAAAAATCCCCATAATTTTATTTTTCTGAATTGAGTACTTTGCCATTTATTATTGGCTTGCATAGCAGATCAGATGGGACTATTTCAGTTTAAAATAAAACTACCATCTTGATAGCTGGTAAAAATCATACATGGACCAAATCTACCATAAGGCAGCCTTTAATCAGGCAAAAGCTGAAACTTTGTCAATGTAGGGATAAGCAAAAACTCATGACCAGTGTAACTCAAATTTTGTTTTTGCCAAACTGAAGAACTTACAGAAAAGCTAAAATCTAAAAAAAACTAAACCAGAACCACCCTGACAATAAAACCAACTGGCCTGTATTCCAGTACAGTTTTTCATCTCCTGAAATCATTAATAGTAGCTGTAGGGTTCATACAAACCTTTCAGCCATTAAAGAGATCAGCCAAGTTTTGCTTGTGGGGAAACAGCATCTTAAGTGATATACAGGAACCCTTTGTGATATATTTACACTGAGTAGCATCTGATTCCTAGAATCATCTGTCTTGCAATGAAGCAGCTTGTAGCACAAGAATCTGTTCAACATACACTGAGACAATAGCAACGATTTTCTCTTTTGGCTTTGACCTCTTTCTTTCACCCTTTTTTAAGGACAAAGCCTATCACTTAAATGCCTGTGGCAAAGTGCACGGGGAGATACTGGCACAAAGCACACAATAAATATCAACTGTCCAGGGCCACAGGGAGGCTCAACATCAACATCAGAATTAGAATTCAGATAGTCCATCTGGGGTTTTGCATTTGTCTCTCTGATAAGCATAAACGATTTACATACAAAGACAGGTATTCCCTGGAGCACCTGGAACTAAAGACGTACAAGACTGGGGTCCAGTCTTGTGCTTCCTCTTGATCCCTACCATGGTAGGTCCTTACTCCTAAACTCAGCCATGTGAAGTATTCAGCCAAATGCCTGCTGCCATTCCTGGGCATCCTGCAACCACTGCTGCCTGAAGAGTGTCTGTTTCCTCCTTCTACTGACGATTCCCATCTTTCTTTAACCACGTGTTGAAATGTTCCTCTTTTGACTTGGAAGTAAATTTAAGAATATGGTTGATAATAACCATATCACCTTAAGAGAAACTTCCATGTGTTTTGACAATGGTCACAAATTATACTAAGATGGTTTTAACCATGATGAGGTACAGGATGAAAAATTTACAGATCTTGGTAAAAACAAGGATGCTACTTTATTTTCAATTAAATTAGTAGAGCAACAAAGAAAGATTCAATTCATTCTAATGACCCACAGCTTCTGTAGCTATGATATTCACCTTCTTAAGTAATTTCCAAATGTTAATTATAACATCATTTTAATGGGAAACATGACTTATTGTGGTCCAGATCATGTTTGCACTCAAGTCAATGGGAATTTTGCCATTGACTTCAATGGAAACAGGAAGTCTCATATAGTAGGCATTTATAAATTTCAGATATCTGTCCCTATAATTTATAAATGATGGTGTTGCTTGCAAGACTAGATCGTGTTCCAGTCCCAGTAGAAATCCATGGAATTTCTTTCTTTTGGACCCAGGAACACTGTGTTGTCTGTGTATTGTATTTATTCCTGTCAGGAAAAGTTAATTTCATTCTGCAATCAATTCCCCAGACAACAGAGGGATGACAGCAGCAGCCTCTGAAACTGTGCCCAGCCCTCATCAGCCACAGGGACTGTTACTGTGCTGTGTGAGAAGGACACGGGGATGTGGCTGGGCCCAGACAGACTGTGGGGGTACCCAGGGTGACATGTGCTGAGTTTTCAACTTGATTCATTTGCCCAGAAAATCTCCTTCTGGTCAGAGAGACTCCTCAATGCAGAATAAAACCACCAGAGCAATTCTCTGAGCATCCTCTTCTTATAAAGCTATAAATACAAAAATGATAAAGTCAAGTCTGGCATACCACACACATACAGAGCCTGTCTTTCCATGCAGAAGGAAAAATTCTTTTTCTTTGCTTTTCATTCTTATAAAACTTTTGAGTTTCTCGGCATTGGGATTGTGGCCTCTTAACTTTTCATTTGTATTTAAATCCTCCCAGCTGAAGAAATTACAGAAAAACAATCTTTTGCATTTGAAAGGTTTCATAAGAATGAAAAGCAAAGAAAAATAATATAAATAGTAGCACATAATACATTTCAGTGTTGTCATATTTAGTGGTGCAATAAAACCCCCTATTATATATGCACTTTACCCTAATCAAAACACATTGAGAAATTGATTCCACAATCTGTATTCATTAAAGTCCCACTCACTCCTTACCAGAGCTTTATTTAGAAATTTGCCAAGACTCCTGTTTCCTACAACTTCACAGCTGTAGAATTTACAATCCAATTCACCACTAAGCAAATGTTGCCTGAAGAAATGTCAGATAATACAAACTATTTCAGAAAGATCTGGAAAGTGCTCCATGCTCCCCAGAACAGAAATAGCCATTACCACCAGGAAAGGATTCCTGTCACATATGACTCAAAGAAATGGACTTTATAATATTAATTGCAAATATTTAGAAGTTGATAAAATATGGACAGTACATTTGTTTGGGGGTGAACCTAATTTTCAGTGTTAAGAAGAGTCACTTTGCCCAGGTTTTTCACTGTACCAGGAGTTCTGCCACAATATTTACAGACAGAGTTGTAAAACTCAGCATTTGGTCTGCAGCTCCTGCAAAAACCTAACTCTAGAAGTCTAATGTTATCAGCTATGAGATAAAGGCAGAAATAGCTCTGTGCACAGATGTGCTCTAGGCAACATCAGAAAATATGTCCCTTCTCCCGAGCTTGTCAAGACTGCACATTCTCCCTTGCATGAAAAGGAAATCCAAGGCTGCATTTTTAGCAGCACTATGGAGAAAAGACACTAAGTCCTTGAGAGTTAAAAACTGGATGCATTTAAAAAAATCTGTCTTCTGTGTATTTACCTCAAAAACATATCTCTTTCCCTAAAGAGGCACAATCTGATAAAATTTGAAACCAATGCGTGGGATGTGATCCACAGGAGAAGTTAGAGAGAATTTGGATTCTGGTGACTCTTTTGGGTACAGAGGCAGAGTGTATTCCTCAAACACAGAACTCAGTGTTTTTGTTAAATATAGCCCTAAACTCTCACTGTGCTTGAAAATATGTCTCAGCTTTATCTGCATTGACCAGTCTGTAATTTTACACCCTGTCAGGGATCTGAAAAAACGATCTTAACACAAACTAAGCTGAGATCCTGTGCTTATAGAAAACCCTGGGGCTGGAGTAAAATTCGTGGTTTTTTTCAATTTTGTGCTGTTGCCTTTGCACCAAGATCACACCATGAGGCTGATGAGCAGCAGCACAAGCACAAGTTCTTGCTGCAGGATTATTCAGCTTTGTTCAGCTATGAGCACAGTGGAAGAAACATACATGAACCTTAGAAACTAGAATTTAGAAAAAAAGCATTTAGGGTCATAGAAAGATATTTGCTTCATGATTTTGGTGGAGAGACTTTCCCACCAACAAGAAGGAGCTATTAAGCTTCTTTTGTTTTTTACTGGATTGCTATAAATGAATTGCACTACTAGCAGCAAAAATAAAGAATACTCGATACATCATCCTTTAATTCTGAGTTTTCTAATACTGATGCCAATATCCATTAAACTAAATGTTCTGCCATATTCAGGTAAACAAGTCTGTTATTCACTAAGTCTGCATGGTTCTCTTAAGAATGGTGCTAAAACCATCATGGGGATTTTGGGTCAGCTGAGACACAGGATATCTGATCCAGCAGTTCCTTAGTTGGAATTTCCTTAGTAGCTGAAACAGTAGAGGACAAGCTGAATTATCAGATTCATCAGACAACTTAAAATGTTCTAAATTAAGTGGTGGTGTTAAATACATTTTCCTTTGCTAGGCTGGAGTGAATGGAAACAAAGATAATTTTGAAAAGTATTGTTTGAGTTGAATTAATTTGATTGTAAATGGAGTTAACAATAGTTTTTGTATGTCAAGCCTTTTTCACCTGAACACCCTTCAAAATAATCAGGAAAGAGACTACAGAGAAATCTCATGTTTGTTGCTTTAATTGTAAACATTTCTCATCTATAATTCTATGTTTTTTTAATCTCTTCCACCTGCTCCGCATGTGTTCAGCATTCCCTGGACACAAACAGACCGTTTAGTAACTATATTAGCTCAATTCTGTATTTCTTACATCAAGCCTATGTCATGCCAAGCAAGCAGCTTGGGATACTCAGCCTTACTCCTGCTGCTTATAGCAGGGTTGTAAATCTGTTGTAGGAGCTGGCCCACAGGCACTGCTCACACTTGGGACAACATCAGATCTCCTCAGGGGAGCAAATGGCTGCTCTGTTTCAGTGGCGTTTACCCAGATTATTTTAAATAAGCCAGAAAAATCTCAAGCTCTGCCCAGTTATGAGACAGTATCTCCAAACAGGTTTTGCTCTTTTGAGAAAGCTGAATTTCTGGCTGTTTTCCTCCCCAGAGGCACAGCTGAGCAGGCTGTGCAGCGCTGGCTCCACGCTGCCCAGGGACAGCTGCGATCTTCCTGAGCCACGGGCTGCAACTGGACTTGCTGGAGAACCTGAGATAACAAGAGCCAAAGCACCACGGCCTCATTCCCAAACGTGTATTCTCAAATCCCACCTCTCTGGCCATATCCTTACCTAGGTGATACCCCACAGACTGCAGCCTCCAGGAGGTTTATGGATGTTCCCTTTGCGGGAAGGTTGTTACAGCGTTTTAACCTTTAAAGATTCCACCTTTATTTTCCACTTTATTAATTGTGTTTGTTTCTCTAAGATCAGCCTTGCTATTTTTACCATTGTTGTTGTTTATGCAGTTTTCCTTGGAAAACTCTAGGGGGTTGCTAAAGAACTGGCAGAATTAGGACACCAAGATACAAGTGCTGCCTGATTATCAGATCATGTTTTTCATAACTTCTAGTTTTAAAACTGGGTGAAATCCAGTTCTACCCAATCAAAGGAAATCCTCCTCTTGGAAGATGACCTGGTGGCCATATCAGCAGAAGAGAAGTTTCCATGTTTTCCTTTTGTTAATAACACTGAGCTGTCCATATGCTCAGGGTCTAAATAGAAATGTGTTCTGCAAAAAAAAGGTGATTATAGAAGATGTCCAAGTAAATGTCCCAGAGCAGTGGGTCACAGTGCGTAGTGAGTCACTGTTTCTCAGACTCAGC
This sequence comes from Nicator chloris, assembly GCA_013400495.1. Classification (NCBI taxonomy): domain Eukaryota; kingdom Metazoa; phylum Chordata; class Aves; order Passeriformes; family Pycnonotidae; genus Nicator; species Nicator chloris. Next base: position 51,269 of record WAAE01008796.1, on the reverse strand, counting down.
AGAGTCATTGCTCTGAAATCTCCCACGACTGCCTCTGTCAAAATGGAACAAATTGACAAAGACCAGGCTGATCATTTCAGTTGCTTGCATCCATAAAGGCACTGACATAACTGCTCACAGAGATTTTATTTCAAGAATGGTGGCCTTATGCATCAGCTTTCAAGCCTTATTCAATGGATACTTCTCTGTTTTGTAATACTTACATATTTAATAGAAAAATCTGCTTGTTAGCCAAATATTCCTGAATGTTAAACCATGCCTAACTTTGTACTTCTCTCCAAAGCATGACTTGAATTCTTCTACTAGTTCTAATAATGCATACTCTTTAATTCCTATGCCAAAAAAATCCATCATTCATAACCAGAAGCATTCATAATTTAAATGGCTGTCTCTGCTGTTGATGGCACCATCAATTACAGGGTTGGGTGATGGGGAAGATCTGCACTGATGAACATGCATTTTTCAACATCACTGTTCAGTAAGGTTTTATATAGCTGCAACTTTCAGGAAGTAGCTGGGATCTGGAATTCTGAAATTACCTTGCCATGGTATTCTGAGATAACAGCTTTGCAGCATTTCTTAGTAAAGACTTCACATTTCATTTAATAATCAAATTTCAGTAACATCACATTGGCCACAGAAGTAATTAACTTTCCAGAAAAATTCTACATGACAAATTTTGCCCAGAACTGCAGCTTGTGCAGCCCAGTTCAGCATAGTGAAGGATACAGAATACATTTGCAAAGTGTTCTTACTTCTCAAATTCAGCCAAGTACTTATGCATTTATTCTCCTTATCACCTGCTTTCATCTACCTCTACTCAGAAAGGGACAAGCCAATATGAAGAATTTGGGAATCAGCAAGACACCTTCTGCTCTCACTACCTGGATTTTGAAATCCGGATGTTGCTGTATGGTATATCCAAATGCAAATTCAAATAAAATAATAAGTCAAATCCTTCAAAAATTGTGAGATTGATGCAAGAACCTCAATATTTTTTTGCACCTTCTTGTTGTCTCTGTATGATAAAGTTACCCTGTAAGTTGTCTCAGTGAGTCAAAAGTTCATCAAGCACCTCCCCATTTACCTCCTCCTGTGTGAGCAGGAGCTCCAGCTCAAATGCCTTTGCAGTTCAAGGGCATTTTCTGCTCTAACAATGAACCAGGCACAGCCAGGTTGGAATTCCTGTTCCAAGGGGGACAGGCCTCCTGCTCTGGAGATTCACCTAGCCTTTTTCTCCTTAAGCTTCCTTTTTAGTAAAATTCCTTTTTAAATTTATCCTTTTTAGCCAAGTGCAGTCACTGCTATAATTCAGCTCAGATGGAGGCCGTTACAATTCAAGGAAAGACTGTTAAGTGAATTTATGACTTGAATACAATAAATTTAATTTTTCCTCCAGAGCAACAGATATGAAATAATTTATTTTACATCTGACTGCAGCAATTTGCCAATAAAATCCACAGTGAATATAATGTGGTTTGTCCACAAATGGAAAAGAAGAACTTGCATTTGCTGTCTGGGTTGTCCTATGCTATACAATAAAGCTTGAAATCACTGGACTATCTGGATACTGATATCACTCAGGAGCTACAGCACAAATGCAGCACTGTATAGGAAGAACAATGCCTGCTTCTGTCTTTTCATCCCACTGATCCTTCAAATATTTGAACAGTGGAATCACTTCATTGATGCACCATTTGATTAAACCAGGCTTAACTCTCAAATGCTCAATGGATCCTTGTTTGTAAGGACTTAATGCTTTCATATCCGATGCCGTTATGTCTCTAGTACCAATTTCCATATTCATTCAGCTTACTTTTCTATAGTCCTCATTCTAATTATTGTCAGTGTTGTTGGCAACATCTAATGAGGGACGAAGGAATGCTACTGAGTTCCTGGGTCTGGGTGCCATGCCCTGGAGACATGAACTCCACGTTTGGACAATACCCAAATACACATCAGCCCCTTATTATGCTCTAGTTTGCATAGAAAAGAAGCCCTGCACACCAGGCGGGAAGGAGCTGGGACAAGTTCTGACCATTTCCCAATCTCAGCAAATGGAGGAGTAGAGAATTAAGTCACACCTCACTGGGCACTTGTAAGTCAGATTGGGTCCAAGGTTTGTGCACAGAGAAAACATCTCTCAGAGTCAGCATCTGGGGTTTTTGAAACCCATATATCTTTGGAATATATACATCTATACTTCCTTGAAAAGTAACTCTGCCAGGAGAATCAAAGGCCCTGCTTTATTCAGCAGTATCAGTACTAGATCAGCATAAGCACAGATAATGACCCAGTTCTTTCTTTTTGCTTCTGCAATTATACAACCCAAGGAGCTGTTTCTGTTTATAGTGGGACCTGCTGTTTACTCAGTGGGATAAGGAGTATACAAGAACATACAGACAGGCTGGAAAACATCTGAGTTCATTTCAAACACACCTATATGTGAAAGCTTGCTGCAAATGAGGATTATTTATAGTGCTTATAAACCACAGTCATGGAGCAGGACTGCACCAGGCTACGTAGTGTAAACACACAGACTAAAGTTACAATTCCTGTAACAAGGATCCCCTTGAGGGATTTTACCACACAGCATTTGAAGAACACAGCTCAAGAACAGAATACGGTAGATCAAATATTGAATAGAAGTTCTGTTTCAGCATGTGTCTCTGCTTCCAACTTAGCTAAAGAAGATTCCCTTGGCAGAATTGATTTTATTTTCACTCAAAAACCATGATAATCCTACACATACCTTATTATTGCCATTTTTATTTGGACACTTTCAAAAATAGTAACCTTTTTTGCTTCAGAATTAAGGCAAGAAATTTGATTCTATAGGTTTTCTGATGTTTATTGCAAGTAATTTTAGACCTATGGATGGAGTCATCTGGAAGTTCAAGTATGTTGTCTGTTTATGAATGATTGTATCAGATTTAACAGACTCAAGAATCTACCATTTCAGAAATCAGTCTATGATAATTTCTATCTCAAAAAAAAGTCTTTTTCTTTCTGCATCCCTGGATGAACATTTTTAGAAAGAAACATAAATGGAAGTGAACTGGAAAGGTTGAATGCAGGAACAAAAGTTTTGAGCTACAGTTTCAGAGATCACATAGAATTTACATCTGGCCCATATTCCTTTCAAATTTTGGAATCAGGATTGAAATTCCCATTTCAGACAATTTCCATACCAGAAATTGTCTGATTTATGTCAACAATCTACTTAGCTTAAAAATTATGTTTTACTCATGAAAGAAAAATATTACTGAAAAAGTTTTGTACATTAACATTTTACAGGGCACTAGGAACTGAAAAGCTGCATTGTAAATTTTTAGGATCTCTGGAAATCTACCTCAGATGTTGAACCCACGTGACATTAGAATGTTGTCTGGTGAAAAATAAATTACTTATATTTTGTGATTCATTCAAGTTTGCAAAAATAAATCAGATGCTATTTGGTGCATTTTCCACATACAGCCTCCTCCCCCCATAGCAACCCTTCCAGCATTTTTCTTTATTCAGCATTTTACTGGGGGGTAGTTATGAGGTGTCTACAGATAGTAGGTTAAGTAATATAAACCTGAAACCACTCACAAATATTCCCAGATCTGTCCAGGAGTTCCATTCCTCAAATGACTGGAGCATGATGCATGAATACAATTACACTAAATTACATCTATACAATTTCTTTCATCTCATATATTCCCAAAGCAAATTACAAGGTGAATGAATATTCCACTCTCACTACTCACATGCCATTTAACAATAGGCTAAACACATTTTGTCAGGTGATTCCTGTTCCCTGACTCGTGACCATGGATACCTCTACCAGAAGCATTCATCTCATTCATCTGAAAATTATCTCAGGGATGTATGAGGCACTAAATCACACATTTAAATTAAAGCAGGCACTCACACAACTCTTCACTGCACTTTTGTTACTCTCTTGCACGATTCACATCAGCATTCAAAGAAAAATGACAAGAATNTTTTCAGCCTGGGGAGATGTTAAAAGAATTAAGGTTAAAAAATGGGAAGAATAAATTCCATGCCTCCAGAAGGCAAAGAGCCTTAAGCAAAGAGAAATGCTCAAGCCCAAGGGTTTAAAACTGCTTTCAGTGGTAACCTGGCAGGCTGAAGGGGATATATTTTCCTTACTTTTTCATACTTCCCCAGTTCTTCCCCTGCCAAGTTGGATGGCAGCTGCAAAATTCCTAACAGTATTTGATTTAAGAAAGTAAAAGTGACCAGATAGATGTTTATGCAATCTCTAATGCAGGGCTTGAAAAGAAAATGGTTGTTGGAGGCTGGCTGTAAATAGTTATATGATCCCTGTGCATTTCATCAGTGCACATGTTCTGGATCTCTAGTCCCTCCAATCTTACTGCAAAAGTGACTCCAAAATTTGTTGGAGTCTGAATACAGCTGAACAGACCAGAGCCATAAATCATTTGACTGCATGCTTTACCCTTAAAATCGCGGGGCAAAAAAGCAATTACCTTGTCAAAGCCTCCTAGAAAACAGAGCACACTTTTAAAGACTGCATCCTTATGTGCTTCACATAAAGTTCAAACTAATGGCAACAGCCCACAGGCATTAAGGGAAATAACAGCAATCAATGCTATTTTTAAAGGGAAGAGTGGGGGCGAGGGGTTAACATATGTGGAATTAGCTCTGGGCAAAATGAGAAGCCATTGCATCTAAAATCAAATGCATTCTCTGAAATAGACACCAGGGACCAAATTCCCGTGCAGACTCCTGCAGTCCAAGAGTTTCAGCAGAATTTGGCCTTCCTCTTAACTTAGCTTCATTAGGTCATATCATGCCATCAGTTTTTATGTTGGACACCCTACGTACTGCACATCAGTTGTTGGCACTATGTAGACAATTTTCCAAATTGGAGGGGGAGAATAGGGCGGTGTGTATAAAAGGGAGAGGAATTTTTTCCCATTTAGAATAAAAGTAATTTCTCAGAAGAGTTTGAGGGGGAAAGTGGCATCTGTATTCCTTCTACCAGATGTCACCAGTGACAACAAGAGCCGGTGTTAAATATCTCTCCATCAAATTCTTCTTGAAATTTTTCCGCGTCAGCTGGTCCAGAACCCATTCAGAAAACAGGGAAAGCTGAAATCTTCCACAGCCATTCTTAGCCAACAGTTCTTCTCTGCAAAAGAATTACCTGTGTCTGAAACTGTTTTGTGGAGGACAGATTTGCAAAATTTTTAATTAAAAAAACAAACTTGTTGTGATAATTTTTCTTATGTTTATATACTGCAAATGAAATAGCACGTCCTCCACAGAGAGAATCTTTTGCAATGGTCTTTTGTTGTCTTTTGATCAGGTGCTGTCAGTGCTGGATGCACTAAGGTCTCATAGGTACCCTCCATTTGTCACTTTTCTGTCTGGCACCCTGATTTATTAGTGGCTGGCTTCAGTGACTGGCTAGGTCTGTCTTCCATCTTAGAGGGAAATGCTTTGGAAAAAAGATGCCTTGATACTCTCTCTGACATTAAAGCAGTCTCTGCATCGTCACCTCTTACTGTGCCACCACCACAAGCTGTGATGCCAATTGCACTGTCATCCCTTGCCATCCCTTAATCCTGGCCATAATGATACCTTGTGCTGTCATCCATATGACTTGTCTTTCACTGTTCTGCTACCTCAAGGCACAAGTGAGATCCAAGCTGACAGGCTCCTCACCCAGCTAGGCTACAACATTCGTGAAAGAAAATTGAGATGATCAAATTATATCTATGAAAAAAGTAACTAGCACAAACTGGCCAAACAATTCTAGAAAATAATCACTCCTCTGAAAGAGATTGAAGACAAGCTGAAAACTGAAAAGACACTCTTCAGATATTGTTATAGCAATGATGTTGCTGATGAAATTGTTCTCTCTATTCTGAAAGCAAAGTTCTTTCATGTGGGGCTCAGGGACTTTTGTCTCAGAGACAGCTGGGCAGATCACAACCCCTTTGCTTCATACATACCCGACTAAACAGGTTGTCAGAATCTTGCAGAATTGTAAGATTTTCTCTGGAAACAGAGTGGATGAAATACCCTCCCCCAACCAACTGTTCTGACAGATTGACATAATATTATTTTACCTCCTATAGCAGCAAATTCACTGAGTGGGGGTTTTTTTTTCCCAAAAAACAACAGATCAGACATTCTGGAGACAACATAGCTATTATTTCCCCTCATTGGTATTGCAAACAATACCTGAAAAGGATACTTTAAATTTTTTTTCTTTTTGTTTAGTCCTCCAGTGATGACATTCTATCACACAGACTGTCTACAGATAAGATAACAATTTATCACACTTAATCAGTCATTAAAGATGCCTCTTCAGAAGTTATTGTGCTTCATTTCATCTGACTCCTCAGATTAAGCATATCAGATAGTGGGGGTTTTTTGCCTTGCCCTACATCACATGGAAAAGCTGGTATTTTCTGCTTAAATCAGAGGAAATTTGACATGACTCTGTTCTTTTCGCCTATCTGGCCACTTATCTTGTTTCGTTTGCAAATATCATATGTATTCTCTAGAGACAAAAATAGTGCAAGATGATTAGTTAGGCAAGTTCATTTGACACCATTCCCCCTTTGTGACGCTGAAATCTAAAATCTGTATATGGTATACAACTTAAAGTATATATACGCAAGCTCAGCTCAGCTGGAGACACACAGCAAGTACCTTCCTCCCAACCTGACTGCTTCCTTATCCAGTCAAGAAGACCACAAAGGTAAGCTGATTAGATCTTCTGCTTTCAAAGAAACACAAAAGTAATTAAAGTATCTATTCTTATCTCAGCTTCCAGAATGTTGTATCTTTACAAGCTAACACAGAATAGATTCAGAATTTGGATCATAGGATGGGACAAGACAGGAATGATGCCTCTTGTAAAAAATGCTGTAGTTTGTAGATTTTCCTACAATTCTTCCCCTTTTTAATCCTGTCGGCAGTGAGAATTAGGTGGACGGCTGAGCTCAAAGATATCTTGCCTAATGCTGGGAGGGGGAAGTACTTTTTACAAGAACCCACTGGGACAAAATAATTGCTAGTAAAAGAAAAGTAACCCAGCTGCCTGAGCTGAGGAATGACCCCTTGCCATCAGTGGGAATGCGTGCCATCACTTTCTTAACTGTTTCTGAGATATTCAGGAAGGGACTAAAAGATTTACAACATCTTCTGCTGGAAACCAACAGGTACAGAGGCAGCCATTTCATATTTTAGAGGAAATTTAAACCTGTGTTTAGACCTCAAACCAGTGCACAGACTATAAATGGGTACCACCAGCTGATTCCTTCTCAGTCTGTGCTTAGACAGGAATGATGTTGCTGAAGACCAGTTAGGGATTAATGAAAAGATATTTCTATTCTCTTGTGGCTTTCAAGAACAACTTTTCTACTCCTTTGTCCCCTTCTTTCACTAACATTAGTTAAGAGTAATGTTTCAAGGGTTAAACTATATCCTGTCCGCACTAGTGTGTGCAGTTTACCAAACTGCAAGTGCATCAATGCACTAAAAATTGATTAGAAATTCAGGCATTATAGCATTTTGTTAAGTGATCCACATTGCACTGGCAAACCATTGCAGCTGTTGGTGGCTGAATGGGACAAAGTATTTTTGTCAAATGAAATGCTGCTGTATCAGAATAAAACACCTCCTCCACTCTACTAAGAATGAACATTGTCATGATATTTCTGTTCTAAAGACAACAATCTACTGAAATGCCAAAATCTGGGCAAAAATACGGTTTATGATAACCTATACAGAATGCTAAAAGAAAAGAACCTCAGAAAATACTGACAAAATCTTTTTTACAAAGCTCTCATGAAATGTAGTCTTTCAGAGGTGCAGTAGCCCAGCAAGACATATTTATGTTGCAACTAAACTGGGGAGGAACTTACCCTCCGTAATTTACATTATTACAAATCCTACACCAATATTTTCCTTGTTTGTGAAGGTCACTACATCTATTGATAATAATATTAGAATTTTCACATTCTAATTACACTTACTCCAGATATAGTTCTAGGGGATATACCAGCCTTATCTCTTATGTGTGCTGCAAATACACTCTGGGTTTTACTGAGTAATAATCCACCTCCAGGAAAACCCACATAGAAGTCATGAAGTTCTGTGGTGCTGGACACCTTGGATTTGCTCTCCCAGCACAGCAGAGGCATCAGATCTTCCTGAAGCCCCACGCTCCCGCGTGCAGAATTCCTCCCTCATTCCCAGCTTTCAGTGGAAGCACCTGCTGCAGACATCTGTTACAGCGTGCTCCACTTGCCATCAGATGAATAATGTCTCCCCTATCACACACTGTCACTGCAGCAACTTCAAATAGAGCCATGAAAGTAGGAGAGAAGTCATTTTAATGACTAAGTAGCTCACATTTAATTTATTTTACAGTTCAACAATGGCCATGACTGACATTCTCTCTGCTAAAGATATTGAATCTGCTCTCTCCAGCTGCCAGGGTAAGGAATGGTCGCTCTGCAGACAGAAGATGCATATCATTTTTATGTCTTAAGATGACATGCCTATCATTTTCCCCTTAGATTCCTTCCCTGTGAGATCTCTTTCTAAGCTACATTACAGTATAGCCCCTTAAATTCAAAAGGTCTCACAAGTGGTGAGCAGCAATTAAAGGGCCACAGTTTCAGTTAGGGCTGGCTTAACACTAAACTGTCAGTGTCTAAACCTGGTAAAGACTTAAATTTAAAGTTAGCTTTGTCCTTCAAAATTTCAGAAAACCCTCAGCTTGCAGAATGAGAGCGTCATTTGTGAAGCAATGATCAGTCTCACTTCTCTTAAGAGCTGCTCAGTAAGATCAAGCCAATTTTCCAAGTACTCAAAGATCTGGTTTGTCTGTGAATTACTCACTCTTCTATCAAATTCTTCACCTAAGTAAGGACTCCATGAGAATGAATTAAGAATTACAGGAGTTGTTTGTAAGTCACAGTAGCACCCTCTCAATATTTATTATTAATTGCATGTGACACATTGCATAAATCCTGATTTAGCAGAATGTGCATTGAAGCAGAAAACTTCAAATGGCTGAAAGGAAATATAACCACAGGCACAGAGTGATTAAAAAGGGAAATTATTATCCACTGTATCTGCTCTTTTGCTACACCAGGGAACAAGAGAAAGAGAAGCAGGCTGATGCTTAAGAAAAGACATACATATTCACAAGGAATACACACAGTAGTATCGACTTCAAGGGAGAATATTTAACAACTTCTGTTTCTTCCAGCTGATGATTCCTTCAACTACAAGTCTTTCTTCTCCATGGTTGGTTTATCCAGCAAAACTCCTGATCAGATAAAGAAAGTTTTTGGAATCCTTGATCAGGACAAGAGTGGTTTCATTGAAGAAGAGGAGCTGCAGTAAGTACTGCTCAGCTGCTCTATTTCTTTAAACGACAAAAACCTTTGAACTTGCTTGGTGTCCTTGAAGAAATCTTTGATGTTATTTTAAAAATAAAACACAAATCCTTGTCTTTCCTTGAATCTGTGTGGATTCCCTCAGACAATAAGAGCAGACGTTACCTTATGGGACATTTTAGAGAGCAAAACTCAAGCACAGCACCCTGTTCTATTTCAGGCTGTTCCTGAAGAATTTCTCATCAAATGCCAGAGTCCTCACCTCAGCAGAGACCAAGGCTTTTCTGGCTGCAGGAGACACTGATGGTGATGGCAAAATTGGAGTGGAAGGTAAGACTTTGGAAAATTGATAAAATTTTGGTTTAAAATGCACACTTTTTGGGCTGCATTTAAACTGGGGCATGAAGAATACACATGAATACTTTGGCCTGATACTTTCTGCCACAATTTTTATATGAGCAAATATTCCTCTATTTTCACAGCTTTATTCCCATTTGGTGTCTGTTGCAGCAATAGAATATTTAGGCTCAGTGTAGAGTCTGGTCTTCCAATCAATGACAACAGCTTTGGGGTTAATCCTGCTGTGTGTCTCATCCATAGACTCAATGTGCCAGATCCTTAAAACATTCAGAATACTTGAATTTCTCTGAATTTCCATTTTAGCAGTGGATGCTCTGTGCTTCTGGCCATACAACACTTGCATTTTTAAACACATCTCTACCTAAAGAAACTCATTTCTTCATCTTCCACTATCAAACATTGGCCACTACAACTGGGTGCTTAATTAACTAATGTAAAATACAACTGGTATTGTTTCTCAAGGCTTCAACTGCAGCAGTGCAGCACAGGCTTTTGTGCTGGAAAAATCTGATAAGTGCACATTTCACTGGGCAGTCCTTTGAGAAACTCAATCAAATTCCTGAAGAAAACCTCACAGGGATGATGTGAACTAGTCAGGATATTTCTTTTAGAAACTGCAGCACAGAAAAATAGGACATTATGCATCATGTATTAGAGATGAAGTCACTGAAAACAGGGCTGTCTCAGCTGAACTAGGACAGGTGGCAATAACTCCAACAGACACACGTGCTAATCTTAGCCAGATTTGGGAGCAGAGAGAGATATACTGTTGGAGGAATTTGCTTTAGCAGCAGCTTTTGCAGCTTCTGTTTATGAGCCCTAAATAGGGCATTATATTATGCAGATCTTGGCCCTTAACCATTGAATCTCCCACTCTGGAATTACTTCACTATGGATATTGTTTATTTGGAATAACAAAACTCAAAAAAATTCCTCTCACTGAGAGCTACAGGCTCTTATTCCTTGCCTATTATCAGAGTTTGTAATGGGGTAAAGATAGTTTACCTTTAAATCAGGATTTCCCACAAATACGAATTTACAGACACACTCCTCCTCTCTGCACTTACTCTTTTTAAGGAGTGAAAAATCTGTTACGCCCCCAGAATCTGAGTTTAGCAGTAGCTTGTGCAGTGTTATAATAACTTTGGGAGCCCTCCATGCCTAGGAGTTTGTAATTTTTATCTATCTTTTTAAAGATTTCGAAAAACTACTTTCAACGAGTTTTATTCTCTGCTTTTCTCACTTTCTTCCTTGACAGAATTCCAGTCTCTGGTGAAGGCATAAACAGCATTAGACCAAAGACAACCTTGGACTGACTCTGCCAATTACCTCGTCCAGCAAGCACTTCACACTCAGCATGTGTTTGTACATTTTTATATTGTTTCAGGCATTAACAGTTCCCCACACACGAAGTTCACACACCTGATTGCTGAGAAATCTTGCAATGTTTTGGTCACGTGGCATTGTTACATTTCCATTGTAAAGAAGGCACTTTGTGATTTTCCACCACTGATAATGTTGAAATTGTTGCTGCGAGAGGGGAGAAAACAATTAAAAAATCAACTAAACAAGAAGACCCTTGGGGGGAAGAGCTGCTTTTAAAAATTTTCTTTAGGTTCTCCATCCTCATACTTGAGCATGCTGACTCACCAGACACATTTTGATGGTCTTAAACCATATGATATCTTCTCTGGCTTAATTGTACTGATTAAATTGAGGTTTATTGCTGATTAGTTCTCTGATACTTGAGGAAAAGCAATGCAGAAAAGATAGCTAAAAATAATTCATATTAAGTCCCAACGCTGCAAATATGAGAAAAAAATTAAGACATTTTAGAGGAGTTCACACAGAGCTCAAAGCACAGAATAAGTTTGTGGGTAGTTGTACAAAATAAAGTAGTAGATTACAGCGTAATCGTATAGTCAGAAAGTGTTTATAGCCTAAAATGTAACTCTCCCTTAAGGAGATTTATCTTTCATGAAATCTAAGGCAGCTGTGAGATAGAGGAGAAGGGTCTAATCCTACTCTGACAGTGTCACAAGTCATGACAACCTGGGCCACAGGCCTGGAGGTTTTTCCATGAATCATGAGCCTATTGCTTATTGTCTCTTAATATGTACAAAACAACAATATTTGCCATGTCTCTGAATTTTTGTGCTTTCTACAGATGAAACTACAGCCAGTCTTGCTGTTTGATTACCCTAAAGCTCTTACATTGTTAAATAATGGCCATTACTCCATTCTTTCATTTATTATATGAATTATTATCTACATGTTCCATAATATCAGCAGCTTTCTTGAGTCTGAAAATTAAGAACTAGTCTTCCCTTTGATAAGTGTCTCACAGGATTTAGAATTGGTTATAGCATTGTCTTCATTCATGGCAAAAGTAAATAATGTTCATGGCTAAATGCAGACATCAGCAGGCTGAGTAGATGTTGTGCATCTCTGGCTGAGCATGTCAGAAATTTCCCCACCCCAATTTAGCTGTTTCCTTCCCCATGTCCCAAGCTGTGGCTCCAGCTCACAAGCAGACTGTCATTTTAATACTCTTCACTGAAACTCAATGATAATTATGATTTGGCAGCTGTTTGGAAGAAGAGCAGAAACAAAACCTTCTGGAACTTTTATGTAACATCCAGTGTTGGCACTTCCATGAATTGCAAGATGATTACGTGAGGCAAGCACAGCTCCCTCATTCCCAGGCATGTAAGAGAGCTGGTCAACAGGTTTAAGATGGCTAAGGCAAAAAAGGAATTCTAGCAGTCACACTCACTGAAGCCTTGGCAGAATTAAAATGAATATAAATCTTAATTCTATCCCCACTGCCTTTGATGTTAAATCTGGGTTTAAATTATAACTTCTGTTAATTGCAGCACTGAAATATTTTGCATAATGATGAGACTCTGTTGGTTCCTTTTACCTTAATTATTTCCCTGCTGAAGAAAAAAACCTGGGGCAACCTGGATCTGCAGCAATATCCAGATGTAATGTATACATTAGCTCTTCACACTCCTGATCACTAAACTATCCTGTCACTGGCTCACAAGCAGATGGCACAAACAGTACCAGAAGTGGCAGACCTGACACCACATTCCTTGCACCTCTGAGAGTCTCATGTGGAATGCAAGAAATGCAAGACTGCACAGTGGCCCATCCTGTATTTCAGAGATGCTGAACAAATGCACATCACTGCCTTGTGCTGCCACAGGAGGATGAAGCACTCCTGAGAATCAGGAAATCCTTGTGTATGCTGCAACTTCACCTATGCTTATAAGAAAATCTGTTCTTCCTAAATAGTGGCAAGAAGACGTGTTTTAAATCTTATTAAAATCATCCAGCCCTTTCATTTGAAAGAATTATAATAAAACTCCAAGAAGTCCCCAATTAAAAAAAAAGCCCATAGGCTTCAGAAAAATACCACCTACTCTCTATCAAGGTTTCTGTTGGCATCAGGATCTGTGGTTTAGATCCACATTTTAACTAAACTAGAAAAGAGTATTTTTCAACTAAAGAAAACATATTCAAAAAATGTGACATTTTCTGGCAAGGTTCATTTTAATTAACTTAAGTCAGTGGCAGCTTTCAGTTTTTTAGGGAATATCATGGAGTGTTCTCTGCACATGACAATGCCATCATGCTAGAGAAAAACTTCAATTGCAGGATGTCTGTGTGAATGCCAACTGAAGTACCAAAGAGACACATGGTTGGTATCATAGTGTTACTATAATTAAGGTACAGAACCAGAGAGTCATTCCTGATGGAAAGGACCTCCTCTGGAGGTCTCTGGTCCAATCACTCCCTCAGAAGGGCATATTGCTCTAAGATGAGTTTGAGTATCTTCAAGGATAGAGGTTCTATAATCTCCCTGGGCAATCTGATAAGTAAGGATTAAATCCTCTGCATCAAGCTGTTATGAATGAATTAAACAAATAAAACACGGCTGAGTACATTGTTAAAAACTAAAATTTTGTTAGAAATTGTTTATGCTACATCAAAGAAAGATTCTAACAACCCCTGGTATTTTCACACTGATCACCTGCTCTCACATTTAGAGTAAGACCATCCTACTCACTATAATGCTCAGTATAAGACTTCTTCATAATTCCCAGCATAAAGGAGATGCGTTTTGTGTGTTTTACCTTCACTTAAGATAATTAAAGAGCAACCCAAATTGTGAGTGATAGATCTGAGTTCCACTAGGTCTGAAGATTGTAAGTTCTCAGACACCCCAGTCTCTTCATCACCCTGTGTGAGCAGTTCAATTTCTACTCCTCCCTATACTTCTTATGAAATAAAGACATGCTGTGATCCCTATAAGCAGGAACAAAACACAAAGAAATCTATTGTCCTACACAAGCTCCTAGAAGAAGGATGCAGAGGGCCAGGGTCACAATCCCAAACCCACCCTAGTGCTCTAGCCACTGAATTCACCATCTCAAACCAAAATTTTGGGTTGTCCTGAAAGAGGAGCAGAACTGTGCATGAGATAAAACCTCCTGGTATTTAGTGGAAGCTGGCTGCCCCCTAACTTCATGTTCCTTTGGAAATCCCAATCCAAAAGCCATTTGTAAACTTGAGATTCAATTTCAGCTCTCCAGCTGTTTGAAATCTCAGTCATCTTCTAACAAGTAGAGAGCACAGAAAGGGCAAGGGGATGTCAGAACATTCATTGCACACATAGACTGGTACAGTTTCTTCTTTGAGTTAGCAGCCAGCCCATGTGGAAAATCTTTGATGCAGCATCATCAGAGGCGCCTGGAGCTCTTCACACAAACAGTGTGGGCAGAGGAGGCCCAGGCTGGATTAATTTCCTGGAATGGGTTACTGAAATAGATACATCTTGATTAAATCCCTGAACAGACACGTACCTAACATTTTCATGCTCAATTTTTCATGTATTTTAAAACATATTAATAAGAGGATACTGTGGAGCATGAACTAAAGTGTTCACATTTTACAAAACTTTTTAATGTGGAAATTTTTAATTTCCACATTAGTTTTGATTGTAAGAACAGAAAGATACCATTATATTGGTCTGGACTTTCTGGTACACTTTCTACACTTTCTGCACCAAAGATCTATAGAGCACATCAGCAGCTGAGATATGACTGCTCCAGAACTTCTGAATCATTTGTCAGCATGTCCAACACTCATGAAAACAAGAAAATCAGTTTTGTATTTCAGGCTTCAGAAGACAAAAACAGATCACCACTCCAGTTACAACAGGAAAAGAAGGTACCCCTAGACAATGCCTTTCCCTGCAGTTACAAAGGTATTATTGACCTTGAATTCAATGTGGAACTTCTGTCCAAGTAGAATATGCAAATACTTGACTCAAAGGGAATCACATCAGCTCCATCACAATGACATACTGAGCAGCTGTATTTTCTAGACACTGACTTCCTGCCTTAACTCCCAGAACAAATTTATTTTATATTTGCAATGATCTCCATAATGGACTGTAACATTTAGCCAACGTAAAAATAAACACAGTAAACCCTGGTTTTGTTAGGCAGATGAAGTAACCTGTTCTTCTAAATCATCATGAAAGGAACGTCCTCAGGAATTATCTCAGATTTTTAAGTTTACTCTGTTTATATTCCTGTTCTTTCAAGTGCTCGATTTGCTAGGCTAGACTTTTTTCTTTTAAATACCTGTTCCTTCCTCTCTCCCCCCGATGAACACCCTCCTGTTACCCTGTTCTCTTCCTGGTCCTCGATTTTCCCTCACCCACAGTCCCGCAGATCTGTCATGGCTGAACTTGCCTGTCTTTGGTGCCACCTTCGGGCAAGTGGTGGTTTGCCACAGAAATACTCCCAAACTCTTCCCTGTAAATGCTTTGTAATCTCAGTGTGGGCTCCTCACAAGGATTACTTCTTGAATTCTCAGTAGTTCCCATACAATTATCAGTTTGTTTCTGATCCCAGGAAATAGTCTTGATAATTTCCTAGGTACCCAAGCCAAAGGCACAGCTAGATTCCCAATGGAAGAACTGCATCATTTAATTTAGATTTTCACCTGTTGGGGATAGAATGCCTTTAAAATAACTTGTTCATTTGATCTTATATCATCAGAAAAGTTACTTTTCATAATTTTCAATTTACCAGACAGCATGAGTTTAGAATAACATAGCCAGTGTTTCTCTTAAAAATTCTTCTCTGGAAAAAATCAAGGGAAACAGATAGATTAGCTTTTGTGTGTATTTTCATATAAGTAATTTTCGAAAGACAGCAGCTTTATGCTATACTGATTAGAGGATAGGCTTCATTTTAAATGTTCTCAAATGTTATTTAAACCTAAGCAATACTCCAGCCATGTTTACATATGTGTCAGTGTGAAATGTTCTCCCAAAGGCTTTTTACACCACTGGCCAATTTCAACTATTCTCAAGTCCATTAAGTTCCAATAAATTTCATGAGATAACTGACTGGGGGTTCCTAGTATCTATTTACAAGGGTATGTTCTTGCATGCTGAAGACCACCCTCATTATTTTGTTACCTTTCTAGTTGTGAGACATCATTGATGGAAAAATCCTATTTCTCAATATCCACTAAGAGAAAAGCTGCAGTTTGATCTTAGCTGCTGTTTGAGACCTTACAGGAGTTTATTTTTTTCAGCACAGCAAGGAAGAACCAAATATCACTGATTTCACTGCTCTGTTTCCCTCCTGGCCATAACCGATCCAGTCTCCTGTGTCCTGCTGAGCACCTGACAATCTTCACTCTGTAAATGGACACATTTACTAGGATGATTTTAAAATGTGCACCATGCAAGTAATTAATGCTGAGCAAATGCTGTCAAGATTAGACTTTTATAGCTAACCAAAGCTCATATAACAACTTATTAAAAGTAATTTGGGCTGAAGAAGTTTTGTCTTTGAGCTTGTACTTGTATATCACATATATCTATTACAAATGTATCAGTATTAGTATGTTTTGAAGACTACTAGGGCAACTGCAGGAGTAGTGTTTCATGGGTAATGCATATCAGAATTGGGCCCTTAAAAGTCAAAGTCTACTGTGAAGATGTCCATTTCTTGTTATCATTAAGCAATTAAAAAAAGGTATTTTTTCATTTATATATTTTAAAAAATTCATTTCACTAAAATAGGTGCAAGCTGATAGGATTTACTTCATATGGCACTAAACCTTACATATTGTCTAAAACACCATGCACATTCCTTTGGGATATAAATATCAATCTGATTAGCTAGCAGGTCTTGTCAGCCACAGTATCTTATCCCCTGGGGTATCTGAGCCATCACGTGCCTCCAGGACTTCTGTAAAAGGTCAAGAGGACTTAACTAAGGTCTATATAAGTCCTTCTCTATGTCATTTGAAAAAGAATTAGGTCAAGAGGACCCTGCAGACCTTTTACCTGGCAATATTTTCTGTTCTTGGCTTGGGGAAAACTAAGTGGCCAGGTGAGTTCAATCTTTCCTCTGGAGCTTTAGAAGACATCACAATAATTCACACAAAAAATGCATGGAAATAACCAAAGATGCTCAAGTGCCGGGCAGTTCTATAAATACCTTTGACTCTGTCCTCAGCTTGTACATCTGAAGACTTAACTGGAAATACCAGTGACTCAGATGCACAATGTGTATCTGAACTAAAGGATGGAGCAGTTGGCTCTGCAGGGCAGCTCGCCTGCTCTGCCCTGGCACCCCAGCTCACCTCGAGGCCACCTCCAAGCTGAGAGAGCAAGAGCAGTGGCAACTCTACCCAAGAGTATTTTTCATTTTACAGTATTCTTGACATGGCTCTTTCCAGTATCCTGACAGAAGCTGAAATTGCTGCTGGTCTACAGAGCTGTCAAGGTAATATTCATGTTTTAAATTTGGCTTTGCAATTTATCTATCAAATTCCTTTGTCCTTGCTACCCCAAAGTCCCAATTCCAATGGAAACAGAAAACGCTGTCTTACTAAAAACAGAAAAAGGATGCATGATAATGGAACAGATGCAAGTTTTAATCTTGGCCAATCAAGCTACAGGTACCCACCATCATTTGTGCACTGCAGCAATTTTAAGGATGAAAAAATCCACAGGCTGAATCCTGTGTCAGAAATCTTGGTTTTTTTCAGAGAATAATAATAAAACTACTGCTGATTTAAATAAAAGCAAAATATTTATCATCAAGTTCTACAGATATGTCTTTCGGTGAAGTATCTATTTACAAGGGTATGTTCTTGCATGCTGAAGACCACAGTCATTATTTTGTTACCTTCCTAGCTGTGAGACACCATTGATGGAAAAATTCCATTTGTCTGATATAAACACAAGCAAATCAAAGACTGTTACTTGGGATTTGTAATTACCCTCACTGTACTGCAGAATAGTTTCCTGCTTTTTGATCAAAAAGGTAATTTTTTTGTCCCAGATTTTTGACTACTTTTCTTCATCTCTCCTTGTTTCCATCTGCTTATTTCAGCTGCTGATTCATTTGATTACAAAACCTTTTTTGTCAAAGTGGGTCTCAACTCCAAGTCCAAAGACCAAGTTGCCAAAGTCTTTGGAATTCTTGACCAGGACAGGAGTGGCTTTATTGAGGAAGAGGAACTGAAGTAAGTAAATATAGAAGTTACCAACAGGGTTGTGTTTTATCATCTAAAAATGCATGATAAGATCAGAAATATTCCCTTTCCTCCTGTCCCTTTGGATGGGAGACAATCATGTCTGTGTGGGAGTGCTGGTGCTGGAGGAGCTGCAACTCAAATAATGAAGGCAAGGCTGGATCACAATGGGGAAACTCTCTGACAGCACTGAAAATACTCGTTTTATGTAGCAATAACTGACACACTGTGAAGATAAAAATAGCAGTTCTGCTATAGCTGCTTTTTATTATTGTCAGGTTTTTTTACCAGACTGAATTCAAAGGGCTATTTTTCTCTCATCTTTCTTCCTGTCACACGAATTCTACCTTCCCGATCACAGTCATCTGACTTTGAAGTTAAAAGTAAGGTTAGAGAAATTCTTGCTACTGAGACTCTCCCTCTTGGGAGAAAGAAGGGAGATAAGGGAGGGAAGATGAATCCTGCCACTACAGAGTCAGCGTTAATTTTGCCTTTTTAATCCAATGAAACCAAGATGTCATCAAGGATTTTCGTAGGCTTTGAAGCAGCATCTTCTCACTTCCTTACCCTCATTCTCAATGAAGTTAGAGGAAGTTTTACCATTGAAATAGTTCTCAAGAACTGATTCATGCTTGAAATTTTGGAGCTACTACCAATCCAAACCCTGAACACTTTCAGTACTGTGTTTTGCTCATTTGTTCTCTCACCTTTACCAGACTTTTCCTGAAGAATTTCTCAGCCAGTGCCAGAGCTTTGACAGATGCTGAGACCAAGGCGTTCCTGGCAGCAGGGGACAGTGATGGAGATGGTAAAATTGGAGTGGATGGTAAGACTGCCCTTATTAAAATGATACCTGACTTTGAGACTTCCTAAAGGCAGCTCTAGGCAGCTGCCCTGCTCCATGTATTGGATGATAGGGATCTGATGCTGAGGTGCTCAGATCTGCTGTGTTATAGAGGGGATCTAACATAGGAACAGGTCTCTGTACTGCCCCTGGCTAAAGTGGTCAGTCCCTTTTCTTATCCGTGGAGATTTTTTCAGGACTGGAACCTAAATTCAGTCTATAATTTCACTGCTTTTTGCTAGTGAACTGTGATACAATGTGACACTTAACTGCAGCACTTCCTTTGCCTTAAGTATCTAATGTTATGAATACACAATGTGCTGCCTTTAAGGAATGATTATCAGAGGAAGTAGCATTAGTTTCCCATTTTAACTAAAAATTAGGAGAGAAATTTTTGACTGTATGATTACAAACAGAGGTCACATTTTTATTTTTCTTTTTTTCTTTTTCAGAGTTTCAAGCACTGGTCAAATCGTAACCAGCAGTCAAGATAAAGACCAAGATATATGTGCCATAAACAATCTTTCCTGTTGCAAACCTACCATTTATTTACACATTTTGTATCCTGAAAGGTCGTGAACAATTTTTGGCAAGTGGTTTCATATTTCTGGAAAACATTTGAAGTGATACAAGCACTACTTAAGCCATGCTGCCAGGTGTTTTAAGCAGAAGGTCTATGCCACTGAGGGACTGAACTGGAATCCACTCTTCACATCTGAATTTAGGGCATTAAAGATACAAACATAAATATTAAGAGGAGAAATTGAAAGCATCTCTGTGGGCCATTGAATTTTCAATATTTGCATAAATAGCTAGCATATGTTGTAAAAAAATCCCCAGAATTAATAAAATGTCCAGTGTAAAACCTATTTATGGTAACTGGTAGTAGTGATATTTCATCAAGAGGCATTTTAATATTCCATATGTTTTTCTGTCATTCTTTATGCAAGTGATTGTGTTTCAGAGATGAAGTATATTGCAGGACCTTGCACTAATTAAGTCATCAATTTAAGATGAACTGGATCCAGGATGAATTTAGATTACTGAAATAGCAATACATTCAAAATTCCCCAAGGAATCCCTCACCTTCATGCCCACCCGATGGCACTATTGTTCCACTTCCACGAAGCTAAAACAGCCTTCTGTGTGCTCAAACGAATTCCAGAACACTCCTCATGTCCCACCTGCCACTTCTGCAAAGCACTTCAAAGAAACAAGCCCCCAGTGCTCCATAAGAGCAAATGTTGCCCAAATAATCAACATTCTGCTGCTTTTCTCCTCAGCACTGAGAATAACATAATGCCCACATCTCACAGGGTTGTAAAATGCATCAATGTTTGTGAGGAAAGTATAATAGAATGAAGAGTGCCATTTAAAAAATGCTAAGAAATGAATCTTTTTTTCTTTCGAGACAGATTGAAATAGCAAGACAGGCATAAGAAATGGGGAGAATGCAAAATTCTGACTAGTTGCACATTATTTGAAGTTCATTTTGTGCACTAGGTTAGGGTTCTGGTTGAAAAGCATGAATGTGATGATGTGATCACAATTTTGTCATCGTATAAACACACAGAGCTATCAAACCAGGCTACATTTCCTAATAGTACCCAATGATATCGAGATGTATCAGGGCTTTGTCTTAGACATGTGACCAAAATAAACACACAGCTAAACAGCCTTTTAAAAAACCTAGATGTCTTTAACCATCCCAACCATTATACTTCCAATACTATAGTTGCTCCTATGTACTCTTTTAAAAAAAGTTTGGAGCTCTTGAGAAGTGTATTCTTGGACAATAATCTTGCAAAAACTGTTCTGACTCTCTCACTGCACTTTTTTGGACCTATTTAAGAAGACGTTTCAATATTTGCAAATCAAAAATCTTAATTTCAAAATTGCCTGCTGATGTTGTTGTGAGGTTGATGCACAACATATTTATGATGAGACATGATGGAGAAGGAAGGAAATATCAATACAATGTTGGGGAAATCATCACATTACACAAAGTTAAAGCAGTCTACAAGACTTCAATGAACACTCAATAATGTGTTCATGCTCTATACATTAGCCGAAAATACATTTCCATTAAGTCTAATGCATGACAATGCATAATCAGGTCCTTATATCGTAGAATTTCCTATAAGAGTGAAAAAATAATTATCCATCAAGCAAATTGACATTCATTACTTCAATGTCATCTCAGGAGAGCAATTAAAAAGGAAATTTTGCAGAATTAATAACTGCAGCCTAACTGCAGGGCTAAAAGCTCTCATTATTATCAGAAAATCTTTGTTGCGCTGCTGATATGATGTTTTATGTTTTCATCATGCAATATGGGTCACCCAGAAATTTTCAAGCATTGTACCAACATTAATGGCTAAATAAGAGAGAAAGGCAGACAGCTCAGATAACTTCTGAGATAGCAGGCAGGTCCTTTATTTAACCACACTTACTTCCACCCTGATTAGCCTGCTAGGCCTACAAATCTAAGACAATTTTACCACTTACCATTCCATTAAGAACAGTAAAAAATTCATGACAAGGTAAGTCTGGTATCAGCTTCAGTGATCACTCCAGAAAGTTAAGAAGAGCTTGTGACTAGAGAGGTTTTTAGACCTTTCCTTCTTCCAGCATTACCACTAAGCAGATCAGAGGAGAGAATGCTGTTTTCTTTGCTCAAGGATACACTCACTCACTTTCTTGTCCTCTCTGCCTCTCACTCACACAGGCTGTCAGGTACTGTGAAATTTCTCTAACTACTTATCATGTGATTTAAGAAAGCTCTTCAAATTGTGCCTCAGCTGGAAATACTGCTGCCTGATCACAAACATACATTCCCAAACAGCTCCCTTAGAGTGAACAACATTCTGCTAGAATCAGATGTTTGGAGCTCTGAGACCCTAAATATGAGATTGCCTCTTGTCAATGGAATTTTATCACATGCTTGGTGCATGTATTTTAACAGTTTGTCTGAATCTCCTTTCTTTAGGCCACTTCTGTTAAACATGTGAGTTTTGATGATTATTTATGATAAAGTTAACTTTAATTACAGAGTAATTTTACTTTAAACCTCACTAAGGGTTACGCATCCTCCTACTGCTGAAATTAATGACCAGAATCCCACTAAAATCAATGAGGGCAGGCAGTGAATACAGAAGTAGTTGCACTTCAGTGCTATTTGGTTTATTTTGCCATGGTTCCTTAACCATGGGGCACAGTGAAATTTAGCCATGTGCAAAGAGCCTTTGGTATCAATAGAGTAGGACTGTACTTATCTTTTAGATAGCACAATAGGCAGCATCCAGATTACTTCACAGCCTCCAACATTAGGGCACAGTTACTCCTAAAACAGACAGAAACCCTAAACAATGTAGATTTTTAAAGATCACTCCATCTGACACTGTCTGTAATGCTGACAGCAGACAGAAACGTTAGACAATTACACTTATGGTCAGAGACAGAAAATTGCATTACTGAGTCTCAGAAGAATTTCCAAGTGCTTTTAAAGACAAACACATATCAAATGCTGTCAGAGATCTTCCAGGACAGCTTTTTAAGTGAAAAAATATGTTTTCCAGACCAGAATCTATGAATTAGTGACACTGTTACTCAGCTATGTTCGTCTATTCTGCTGTCATTTTCAAACAGAAATCAAATTCATTCCTACAGAGTGATAAGAACATAACTTGAACCAAGGAAAGTTCACATGGTATTTCCTCTAACATGAGAGAAGTACCTCTTTTCCTTTAGCTCCAGACCCACAGTGCTGCAGAATCTATCTTGTATTTTGGCTTCTCTAGTTCAGATCTCTGCTCAGTGCTCTGGGTAATATCCTCTACCTGCTGCAGGGAAAGAAAGCTTTGTCACTGGGGCCTGGTTTTCCTCTTTCATCATAGCAAAAAAGTCAAATACTACAGCATGTGCTCAGACTTCTCTGTTAAATATGCAAAATACTATGGCCCAAGCAACAACTCAAATTAAATGCTGTCATTATTTCTTTATTTCTATATGATTAAAGCATTTGCCCTAAGAGACAACTTGAAGTGGCAGGATATAATTCATTTTGTTGTAAAGGGCCTTTTCAATTACTATAGGTGTAAACACGCTAAGATTCTCTGCTGTCACCACTGAGACATCAACACTACTATCAGCCACAGAGGTTACTGAGTATCTATTTTAGTTACTTCCAAACTCATTACAAAGGCAGAATCTGTTATCCAGGATCATGATACAATTGGCCCTGACACAACCAGGGCTGAAAGATGGAGTTGTGTGGGTTTGAGAACAGCTGCTGCAGCATCTCTTTACACTGTTGTAGTTGGTCTCAGGTTAACACCTCTCCTCTGATCTCACCTGAGACAACTGCTGATGTTTCTTTTGCATCTGCTTGAAGTCATGGCTTTGGTTGATTGCCACTGCTAATTAACTCTGTACCTTATGCCAAACTGAACACAAAGGGCAAAAGACTAGTCCACAATCTGTCAATGTTTTACCAAAACACAACTTTCCTCTGATACCTAGAGAAGTAAATAGCACTTGAAGACAATTGTTTCATGTGTTTAGATTCCTAGCAAGAACTTATCAATATGAATATTCTGTATTTCTCAGAATCACACCTTCAAGTTTAATTCTGGAAGTCTGAAAAAAAAAAGGTTTTAATATTATTTAATAAAGACACTTCAGGTGAAAATGACACTAGACTTATGCAAGTACATAAATATTCAGATGATCAACCCAATAGAACTTTCAGATATCTCTCATAGAGCAAAAAAATCCCAAAACCAACCAACCAAAAATGAATATTTTTTCTTGAATTTCATAGGAATGAGTGCTAAACATTAATGGAAACTGTGCAATACTAAGATTCTGTGTCAGATTTTGCACTGTTGTTAACTGCCTGTTACTTAGCAGCTGTTGTTCTGGTTGAATTATTAGAAATTTTCTTTGTAGTGTTACATTGTTTGCATAACATCTTTAAAAAAAACCCACTTTCTTAGATCTCAGTTTTTGAATGCATAAAGTAATTACAACCACTTAAGTTAACACATAACCAAGAAAGAAGGAAACCAGGCAGATAATTGAGATGTAAAATAGATTATCTTGTTACTATATCCCTTAATATACTAACCCCTGATTATTGCATTCTAATTGTGGTGGAGGGAAGCCTGTACTTCAGATGAAGTGTCATTAATAAATAAATAAAACCCAGTAACCCTAGATTCCCACCTGTATCAATGTACAGTGACATCAACTTGATTCTGAAATTCAGCTCTTTTAGGCTTTTGTAAACCATCTTTCAGCCAGGATTAGCACCACTTTTGTTGTCAGCGTTGAATTTCAAACACCAAAAGATCTCTTCAAAAGCAATCATAGCAGTTATCTCACTTTTATTTGAGATCATATTCTAACTAATTCTGGCAATTTTACTACTGTTGAATACACAAAAAACTAGCTCAGCACCCTGTGCCGTGGCACAGTGCATGAGGTCACCAGATGTCATTCTTTAAACATTTGGTGCTCATATTTTAATACAATGCCCAAATTACTTGCAGACATATTTTGAACTTGAGCATTATATTCTCACCTTGATCTTGTAATTTTCCTCCATTTCAATTCCCTTGTTCTCATTAGCTGTCAATAATTAGTGTTGTATAGCAAGTCAAACACTTAAAGAGAGCAGTTCCATGAGTACCATGTAGGAGCCAGCAGAAACAAAGGAAGTCTCCTGTAAAGGAACATGGCACTGTCACAGAGGACTGAAAAAAAACCTTTTCTCTAGAAACATCTTGTTCAAACTCATATCAACTTGGCATGATCACGAAGGAGAAAATACAACAGAGTGTAAAAAGGTACCTAAGACAATGAAAGGTATTTCAGGATGGTTCTAGAGAAAGCGCAGAATGAACTTCATCCCCACAGCCACTGCCCGACAGATCATAATACCATGGAAATCTCCAGCAGAAAGAACATGAATATATAGCATTGAATGAAGAAGATAAATGGAAAGAACACCAAAAGATCTGTGATCAGACCTTCAGCTCATACAAATCAGCACTGTTTAATTTGTTTTAATCACACAATACTAATTTACAACAGCCCAGGGTTCTTAGGATTACCAGTAAAGTGTTCTTCCAGGTCACTATAACCAGTTTTCCTACTGGAAGCAATAGCAGGAGCACATTTGTTTGTTCCTGGACAGCTGCTGTTTGGGACCAAAGGTAAGTCTGAATACTTGTCATTTATGTCATGTTCCTTTACATGCAAAATAGGTAGCAAGAAAGTTAAAGGTATTAAATTATGTCTGCTTTTTGTGTTACTTATACCTTGCATTTCTCTATCCAAATTCAAAGAGTGCAATGGAACATTTGCTATGATTGACACTTTTCTCACTGTCATTAAACCAAGCAGCAGTAAACCCACTGTAGTCCATTAATTTACATCAAGGCTTAGATATATTTATTACTTTGCTCCACAGTATAATTTGTAACCATTGCTAATATAAAAATATTACTTCTTTGGCATACCATGCTATTTCCATTTGTTTAAAAATAAAACAATGTTCATGGATTAAGAGAACATCAGTTTAAATATCACAATTGACTACTACACAACAAATACTAACCAAAATACATGTGAGATTTATTGGTCTCCATCCTAGGAATCTTGCCCATATAATCTCCCTTAAAGATGGAAACAGATTTTTGTCTGAGAAGGAAAACCTCCCATCTGCTGTTACAAATTTTCTTAAGGTTTTTTGTTCCAAAAGTAATACTCCTGAAATATATAATAAACTACCATCTATTTATACCTATAATTAAAATTTAGTTTTTAATGAAATAGATTGTGACGGTGTGTTTTAAAATGTATATAAAACTATTTCCACACTAACAAAGTCTGATTCCTATAACCTATAGAACTTGCTACAACCAGTAAGTTTATCATTGATTGCACATAATTCAAAATATTCAAAATGGATTATTAAGTAGGCCAACTGATTACACATGATCTTCCAAGGAATACTGCTGAAAAGATCATTATATTCAGCTTTACCTAGTTCATAGTTTTCTGTCACTGAAGACACTGGTTTCTGTTTCTATAATTCAGAAAATGGTCAGGAAATACAAAATGAAGCTTACTGCAGAAAGATAATCCAAATTAGAAAATGCTTTCCTCTAGCCTAGTGACAAGTTATCTTTGTCATAATGACACATTGTCACCTCTGATCTGTCATCTCCAACATCCTTCATACATTCCAAAGGATCAACAGGCCCAGGGAAAACAAATTCATTTCTTTTCACAAGGATTTGACTGCTGGAGTCATCTTCCAAAGAGTGACTTTCAGGTGCAGAGGTTACCTGTTAACATACTTAGAGGCTGAAAGGCTGTTCTGATGGCAGAGTTGTACTTAATTAAGCACTAGTGGATTTATTAAAAAAAAACCAACAAACTGTTCTTTTTATCCATATTATCTTAGGATATAAATAGAAAGAAAAGTTTAATTAGTTAAGGAAGAAATTTGAGCCAGGTCTCAATTCAAACATTTGATCCATGGAAGTGTAACCTAAGTAGTGGTTATTGTCACCTTTTGAATCCTTTATAAGACAGAGTGGCAAGCCAGAGCCAACATTACTCTTTTGCCTGGTATCTCCTCAGCTATTTTTCCTTTACCTAGCTGAGAAAACTCTAAAGGTGAGCAGCTGACTTGAGATTAATTAAATAAAATTTAATAATAATCATATTCTAGCAGTAGTAAGTACAACCATTGTTCTAAGGTTTTTATTTTAATTGCTGGAATACATATGGATGGACTTTACATAGATAAGTATCAAT
Organism: Nicator chloris; assembly: GCA_013400495.1. Lineage (NCBI taxonomy): Eukaryota > Metazoa > Chordata > Aves > Passeriformes > Pycnonotidae > Nicator > Nicator chloris. The sequence continues at coordinate 24,260 of WAAE01008796.1, read as the reverse complement.
TTTCTTTTTATTCTTCAGAGCTGTTGAGGGAGATAATAGAATTAAACTTTCTTACCTTTCCACTTCCAACTTCATATACCGTTACTTGTATTGCCAGATTCTGTGCATCCCAGTAAGACTATTCATTAGATTAATGGTTACATAGAGTTTTAAAAGGTGATGTATGTATATAGGTTGCAGGTAAATGACAAAATATTGATCATCAGCTCACAATGTGGTTAATGTAATCCATCTCATTAACAAGCATTATTTCTGCACTGCTATTTTTAAGGAAGTAATCTACTAAATCTTGTAATTTGTTCAGGAATAGCAGAGATGATGTTTTAATCAATGAGATTCATCTACTTTTGTTGAGCTTATAGTAATCTTCAAAACACAGAAAACCAAATTTTCTGAAAGATGCACTTGCATTTCAAAACTCTGTTGGCAATATTCTATTTTGCACAGGTTTAAAATGAGCCTTACAGACATCCTAAGCCCTTCTGACATCGCTGCTGCTCTGCGGGACTGCCAAGGTGAGATAACAATTAAAACTCTCAAAATCTCTTAATTTGTGTAACCCATGGAAAGTTTAACTCAGTCCCAAAGGAATACTGAACAAGTGCATCCTTTAAACAGATTTCTATAATCTCTTTACTCAGCTGTCACAGTACGTTTGTTCACAACTGGTTTATATTATCAATTTGAAGCTTATCCCCACATGATTTTGTTGGATGTTTAGGAGGGTATGGGGCACTATTGCAAATTCATTCATTCTTTGACAGGCTTCACCTACTGATCATGTTTAGAACAATTAAAATGTAACAAAGTATCATCCTCAGACCATTTAGGAACACTGAACACAGTGGTCTGGGGTTAATTTCTCTATTAATTTATTTTCAGCTCCAGATTCCTTTAGTCCCAAAAAATTCTTTCAGATCAGCGGGATGTCTAAAAAGAGTAGCAGCCAGCTCAAGGAGATCTTCCGGATTCTCGACAATGATCAAAGTGGCTTTATTGAGGAAGATGAGCTCAAGTAAGGATTTTGTTAACTACTTGGAGGATATCAAAAAAATAAGCACTTTTTCCATTCCAGAACTTCCAGTAAATGTGCACATAATTTATGCTAAATGTTGATAAAACCTTCAGCAGATTGTGAAAGATATATTTAAATAGATCATCCTTACAGAGAAAAGCAAATTACTAATATCTGCCTTTTATGCTCAGTATAGGAAAAAAGAGCACCCTGGGGCTGGATTTTCATAGTGGACAGAATCAATTCAATCAGGGTTGCACTTATAAAGCAGAAATACATACAAATAAGATTTAGCTTGTCAAACAAAGCAGTGTTTTAAGGTCTTGGCTATTGTGATAAATTATTTAGAGATAGTTATCTGTTTGATTATATAACAACCATAAAAAATACTATGGTGTGAAAATCTAAATCCAGGTTGTTTCTTCCCAAGGTATTTCCTTCAGAGGTTTGAGTGTGGAGCCAGAGTGTTAACCACCTCAGAAACCAAGACCTTCTTGGCAGCTGCAGATCATGATGGGGATGGTAAAATCGGGGCTGAAGGTATTGACTACTTTAAGTACAGAATGAGGCACCTCAGGATGTTTGTAGTGATGTGGGATTCTCTTTTATGTTGATGGTACATTAACGTACCCCCAGTGATTTTACTGAAACTCTTGAGTAACAACCTGTTTAAGGGTGGAAATAGTCCCTGATCTTACAGGTTCATCTCTGCAACTCTTTTTGCATGAGCAAGTAAAAAACCCTAAGGAACTTTCCTGTTGCCATTCACTCCCATATTTCAAGTTATTCTGAAAGGAACTGTCCCTTATTTCTCCTCCCACTTACTCTAATGTAAGGCAGCACTGGCATCGCGTGGAATACACAAACGTAAAATCAAGGACAAAAGAACCAGTTGTACACGGGAGAACAAACAGCTCGTACATCAGCTCGTTTCCAGCAACTACTGCCCCACAGAAATTCCACTGGGCACTGAAATCATTCTCAATATGCAGCATGTAGTTCTGTGTTCGTTTTGCATGATAAGGATAGCAGAATGATCAAGTGTCACTACCCCAGTAAGAGATCCCACAACAGGATCTGCGCAGGGATGGCTGCTCTTTATCTTCAGTGGCAGGTTAAGGACCAGATAGGAAGGAGCAGCTGTTTAAGGAAGCACATACTGCACTCACCACGTGGAAACACTGGTGTGATTTAATGGCTGCACGGTGCAGAAACCTCCTGATCTCCTAATTCCATATTTCTGTGCCGTGTTTTGGAGACAAAGCACACACACAAAAGGTCTGCAGCTAATGGCAACTTGCCCCGTGAGAGCAGTGAGCTGCCTAGACAAGCATGAAAGGGGCTTAGGGAATAGCACGCAGGGAATGTGCTGGCGTGCAGATTCCCCAGCTCACTGCACCAGCAGGACAGAACTCTTCTGTTTCTTTCTTTGGAAGGAATTAAATCCAGTTCCTTAGGAACTATGCCAGAATAAACACACATGATTTATGAAGCAATCTGTATATTAATACAGTCACTCAGGGATGGGACTGATCAGATACTCTAACTCATGGAGGCCAAACATTTAAAGGATCTTTAAAATAACAGTATCTTATTGCACAACTCAACATCCCAGGATTATACCACATGGAACTGCACAGTGTTTTTAGCTTTAAACTATGCTCTAAATCAACACTGTTCAATGTCTGAAGCATTACAAACAGTTAATAAAACACACAGAGTCGCTTTTCTTTTTTTTTACTTGAGCTCTTAACTACTTATTAAATTTTATATAAGCCATTCCATTTTTTTTGCCTAAGACCAGTATTATGCAGAGAGAAGGCCAAAACTACCCTGAATTTTTAATTATTCCCTGTAAGTCAGCAAAACACACTGCCTTTCCATGTGTTGTTTAGAAGAGGATGTTTGGGTGATGTCTCCCCACGTTTCTTCTCTGGTCATCTGTCAGATAACTTTTCTGTTCTTTCCTGTTCTAAATCTCTTGAAAAGCCACTAATCCTTTACTTCTAATCCTTTCATGTTAGTATTTCTTTCATGTAAATATTCTCTTATCTTTCACAGAATTCCAGGAAATGGTGCAGGCTTAGAGGTTCAAAAGGACCAAACAAGATAGAATTGGGATGAATCTGCATGAGACGCCCCCAAACCTTGAAAATCAGGAGTCCCTTATTTATCTTGACAGTGTCTGTTATTTTTTCACTGCCTTAGCAACATCATGAAACACTGATTACTGATTTTTTCATTGTGTGGACTATTTACCATGTTTTAACCTCTACTTTAGCAGACACTACCCTTAAAAATATCCAATAAAAATTAATCATATACTGTAGTCTGTGCCTATTTTTTTGACTCCTATATTGAAATATGAGAATGCTTAAACGAAAAGTGTGAATCCCTCCAAGATCTTGAACTTATCAGATCTTCATACATGGGACATCTTTTGAAATGAGTGGGAGTTCCGTTTACAATAGCCCTTCTGGATTAAGCTTAGGTTCTCAGAACACTCAGATCTTCATCAAAGATTAGGAGCTCAGATATAGTTGTGAGATAGGTGAGGGTAAAATCTCTCACTGACTTCCAAGTGAAAAGCAGTCATATATTTTTGCTTAAGAAGTGGCTTCTGCATGAGGTTGTTGCAGTTTTAAACCACTCTTTTACATCAGACAATTAATAGATGAGGAAAGCAAAAACCACATGCTTTCCTGCAGAGAGAATTCACAGGAAAGCCTGTGAGGACTTGAGAAAACTGTGAGGTTTTAAAAAGCAGAGGAGAAGCAAGATATCTTCTTGGTGGTATTTTCTTGTTTTCTCAATAGGGAGGACTGGAAGTATGGAGGAAGAATTTGTAAAAATGCATGTTGAAAAAGCTCCAACTCTCCCTGGTGGGCTGGACTGATGTATTAAAAATGTCCCTCACAAATGCATCCATCTCTGGGAATGCTGAAGAAGTGTCCTTTTATAAGCAAACAATTCATTCACTCATTAGAAAAGGAGATATTCAGATGCTCCGATGGAGTATTTATACCTTCACTTGCTTTCTAAACATTAGTAAGTTGCAGGTCACACACATGCAGTTTGCAGAGGCACCACAACACAACAGAAGCCTTTAAGCAAAGTGAACAATTCAGTCACTGCAGTTTCAGTGCATTTCTTCCTTTGCTGCAAACAACTACATTCAAAATTAACAGCATTTCTTCCTTAGCATAAGTCTCTATGAATACTGGTAACTGTGCACAAAACTACCAAACCCAGAATGGAAGTATTTATGAGACAACCAACTGTTCCTGAGCAAGAGACTAACGAGTCTGAACGGACTTGTGAAAAGGACCATGTATCTTTCAGAGTCACAGAGTCCATCCAGTTAATGCATCCATGAGCTGGGCTTTTGCTCTCTCCCAGCCTGTGTGTTGCAAACCTAACAAAACAGTACTTAATCAACAGAAAAATTTCTGTTGATTAAAACATCCTCATCATCAAAGCAAAAGCAGTTCAATAAATTAAAATTCTGCTGTACTCACTGTGAAGAAAAGTTCATGTAGTGCTACCCTCTGAGACAGCCTAGACACCTGAACCCAAAACAAATTCCATAATGATTCCTCCCTGATTTTTCCTCTGTGCTCTCTGCAGCTACCTACTCTTTTGGGAACCAAGAAATGGCAAGCCAGACAAGAAATAACTATCACCTTTAAAAGAAAAGAAGTACATATTGATCCACAGTTCTTAACAGTTGACAGCTGAAAACAGAATGTTTGTGTCATTTCAAGACGTTTTCAAGCAGAGTAATTTGACATACAAGTTGTTTGTGAGCTGGTAGACTCAGTATATTTAATATGGTCACCACAATTTTCCTTTTATTGGACAAAAATAATATAAACTGATAAAAATGAACACTGGATTTTGATACTACTTCTTAACACTATGAAATAGGCTCTAGAATATAAATCTCTAGAGTATCAGTGACTTAAACAGAGGTATTCGGATTTACACAAGTCTGACCCATGATGAACTGACCCATGGCCATTCTCAGAACACAAGATGGATGTCACAGGACAGTCACAAGAAATAAAGTGTGTTCTTGGCAAGAAAATCAGTCTGATGACAGAAGGGTCTTGGAGTAGTTCACATGTAAGTAACAAACAAACTGCTCTCTATTTCACTGACAATTAAGTGTCCTGACCTTGACTAATCATATTACATCAGGCAGGGAAATGCCTGCAAAATAAAGAATTGTCCAGGTGCTGTTGCACTCTGAACTCTTGTTCCTTTCAATGTCTCAGCCTTTGCAATGTGCACCTCGACAAAGAAACCCAGAGGCAAAGAACAAATTGTGTAATTCACTGAGATGCAAGAGGATGCTAGAGCAGTCACCAAAAATACCAGAAAAATACACTTGCCCTACTCGAGATACTCTGAGATCTCTCAAACATCCAAAGTATTGCAGTTAAAGAACCTTTTCATGCTTTCCATCAGGAAAAAAAGTACCTTAAAAACCCCAGTAGTACAGCACCTACCCCAGCAGATTCAAGTAAGGGAAAACTTGTTGACTTTTAGGAATAAACATTTAAAATTAAAACATCTTATCACTTCCCCAGGATCCTTGAAACATTAAATCATATTTTTGAGTGCTCTTGTAAAATATGTGATAGTGATAACTCAAACTGAATTTATTCACTGACAAAGATACTTGTCTGCTCCCTAGCCAAAAACCAAACACCACAGATAAAGCTCCTAGAGACATGGTATGTAGAATTTCCACTGCTTCAGGCAGGCCCCTGTAATTGAGAAAGCTCCTTGGCAGGCTTTTATTGATTGACAAGGAAGGCAAAACTAAATATACTGACCATGTTTAACCCTCATTTAACACATTGATATGGGTGCTCACTCTAAGTATATATTTAATGAGTAGGATGGAAATAATAATAATCTACTGAATTCACCACAATTTGACATGAAAGGCAGCAGTCAGAAATCAGCCATCACTGGCAATCATGCTTACAGATTGCAATAGAAGTTGCAACTGATTATCAGAATTGCCAGTTATACATTGCATAGTTATTCTCTAGACACAACTACTGTAACAATACATTTTCACAAAACACCAGAATACTTATGATTCCATTAAAATACAGGTCTCAAGTGTGCTATTCCATGTTCACATTATGCACCCCTTAACACCTTGTGTCAGTCAACCCTGTCTGTGAACAGTTAAATAAAGATATAAAAAAACCCCAGTAGCTTTATTCAACCTCTGAGAAGAAAAATGCCATGCCGTAACATCATTCTTAATGTAATTCTCATTTTTTGCAGTGCTCAAAATGGAAATAATTAACATATTCATATAATCCATCTTCAGAGCTGAAATTCTTTTAACTGCCTAGCCCCTTCCTCATCTTCTCTTCCCAGCTTTTCTTCAGATGCAAGCTAGTAACATTAAACAAACAAAAACATTTCAATATCTCAAGTTTTGCATGAAAGCAGTTTTCAATTGCTACTCAGTAGCTTTGTATTCTTAATCATAACCCAAGCTAGTGTGAAGTTACTGCCTTCCTTTATGAAATCTCTGGTCCTGCAAAGCAAATGCATCCATTATTAAACCATTACTCACCACGACACCCCCAGTGCTGCTCACATTCCCTGACATCACACAGAGAAGTCTGGGGGGTGTGAAGGCTGTCTCAGCAGGAGCCCAGCTCCAGCTGTACTGTTGTGTTTTCCCACACAGCTCCACAGCCCTGTTGCAGTGTTAACAAAGTGTGCAGACCAGAGATACACAGGCATTGTGCTTTTTGCTGGATCACAGCACTATTTTGTAATTTATTTGCTAAACTAATCCCAAACTGCTGAGTCTATGCATTTGTTAACACATTTAGACTGCATACTGTCAATGGAACAGCTATTTGAGCTGTCAGCTGTATTTATTTAAAGCTGTCAGCTCTAACACCCAGAGTGATTTATAGTACACCTTTTTGTGAAGTCTGCTACTACACAGCTGATGGAAGTGCTCAAAATAGTATCTAGAAATAGGCTCAACAAACCAAAACATATGTCTACACAATACTATTTCTTACTTCTATGTATTTTTAAAAACAAATTGGAAAGCACTCATAAAGTTGTTAGCTGGCTGTCCCTTGATGCAGGGGTTGTCCTGCAAATTCCCAATGTACTTATGCAGCAGTTTAATTTTACATAATCATGGGCTGGGAATCACATTTCAAACTCGGGGTGATCTGATGCCACTTCGCAAATGTCAAGGTGTGGTGTTACTGCACATACAATTAAGAAGATGGGATGAAATTGGAACCACAATCGAAGTTTCTTCATGCCCTGTTAATGTGTACATTAGACATGTAATAATTTAATTGAATCTGTTATCACTTGCTCATTGTAGATTCTCACAAATACTTCCACCGAAAGCAATGTCAAGTTACAGATGAGGTTGCACTGAGCAGAATAATATGCTAGCAATCACTACACATACATTAATTCCCTTCCTAAGGAAAGCTGGACATGGAAACACCTTCCTCAGCAACTCCCCTTTACAGTGAGTACCCAGTGACCCACTCTATGTACCTCCACAATAAATCCCTTGCACCAGTGTTTGTATTGCAGCAGTGAACAGGCACCCCAGTCACAGCCCAGGATCTCCATCTTGCAAATTCCTGAACAAACACACACCTAAACATTTCAACCAACACAAGCAAAAATCTATAGTCACTGATGTTTCTTAATTTCTTTGGTAAGAAATCATTTAACTTGACTATCAATATTACCAATTTTAAGATTTTTCCTTTTTTTGCCTTAAGTGAGTATTATAAGCAAATTAAATTCCCCTCTGGCCCGATCACCACCTCACCCCTGCCTGCACAAGCAAGGAGGAGAATTTGGCTCCTTTTTTTTGATATATTCAGTCCTGAATGGATGTTCCCAGAAATTGTCTCAAGTCTGCTGAACCCTTCAAATGGACAGAATACAAGGCAAGGGCCGTTCTGCACACACTGCTGAATTTTAACTCAGAGCTGTAGGGTAGGAAACAAGAATTACTGTATGTGGATATCTCATCCTGACACATTTGGCCTGATCCTTCCTCAGACCCTGCTCAAGGAAATGCAGGGGAGTGCAGCACAGCAGGACCTTCCCCATCCTGCCTTGCTGGCAAGGGGAAGGAGTCACCTTCTGCTGTGACCTCTCTGAAAATACCACAAAATGATAATGCAGATTCTATCTGCAGCTTTGGAAACATTTTCTACAGCTGTCTGAGACCTGGCTGGACTGTCTGGAAATGCCCTGTCTGTGGTGTGGCTCAGCCAGTCGTGTCACTCCTGCCTGTCCAGGCCACACAGGAAGGGCTGCTCACTCTTGAGCAGTTTGGGTTAAACGCCACCCGTGCAGGCAGGAAAGGTGACACCCAAGTGGTGGGGACCTCTGCATCCATGGAAAGGAGCCTGCACACATCCACATGAACTCACACATCCAAACTCCAAGCTGAGCCATGGCACAAGGCAGGAGGGATGGGATGGAGCCGACTCCAGTGGGATTTGCAGCCATGGCACAAAGAAGTAGGGATGGGATAGAGCTGACTCCAGCAGCCCAGGGGGAAACAGCAGCCATCCTTCTCTGGCTTGCACCCCTCACTTCGTGAGTGCACACCACATTAAATATTAAATTGCTGCAGTCTGAGAGCAGTCTCTGTTCCACACAGTGCTCCTACTGCTCTGGGTTGGATTCTGAAGGAATACACCAGCTGCTGAAGCCGAGGACGACTACATAAATGATGCTACTGGTGATAAAAGTAAATATAAATTAAGAGTAATGATAGAAACTGAAATAATAACAGAAGGAAAAAAAATTGAAAAACTCAAGAAATACTGTGTTTTTTCAGATTCAATTTGGTACAGCTTTAAGGGAGTTTACCAGTACATTCTTCTAAATGACTTGGCAGAATAAGATATTCAATTATATCTTTTATACATTACCCAGCTGTTTATTTAAGCAATTATGTAGCCTTAGTTTATTCAGATTCCTAAACTTCACACTCCTATGGAGAAGAAAATTATACATCTCACCATGTAGCCGTTTTTACTTCTAGTTTAGCTCACACTGAATTTTATTATAATGGCAATTGGAAAGTAATAGAAAAGCTTATTTTATTAGTTAAATACCACTACCTTAAATGTGCCAGAAAGAAAATGGAAAAGTAATTGGAAAAGACATATCTATTTATGGCAAAAGGATTACCTACACTAAGTGATGCTGCATGCCAGCTCCTTCAATATACTCAAACTTGATTCCATCTTTCAAATCTCGGGTTCTACCTGTAAAATAAAGTGTTTCTATTTTTGCAGCTGCCAGGTAGCTCCGAACGAGCCAGAAGGGAGTGAACCGCTCATGTGTTTGCGCTTCGGACAGGGATGCGATGGCCGGGGCACCGCGGAACCCCCGGGCCCACCTGCCGGAGCTCCTCGCCTGCGACCGGCTGCCGGGCAGGGCTGTGGGGGAATCGCGGTCCTGAGTGGGCACCAGCAGGACCTCAGCAGGAATCGCGGTCCTGAGTGGGCACGGCTCCGGCCGAGGGAACGCCGAGCACGGCCCCCGGCTGAGGAAACGGCAGGCACAGGCTCCGGCTGAGGGAACGCCGGGCACAGGCTGTGGCTGAGGGAACGCTGGGCACGGCCTCTCGCTGAGGGAACGCCGGGCACAGGCTGTGGCTGAGAGAACGCCGGGCACAGGCCGTGGCTGAGGGAACGTCGGGCACGGCCCCGGCTGAGGGAACGCCGGGCACACGTTCCCCCTCCCGCCGTTCCCGCGCCCGCCGTTTGGGGCGCTGCGGGGCGCCCGGGCCGGGAGCGCTTCCCGGCCGCTGCTGCGCTTCCGGGGCGCGGAGGCGGAACCGCGGCCGGGCCGGGGCCGCTGAGGGAGCGGCGGGGCCGGTGCCGCGGCGGCCTCGGGCCGATCCCCGATGGTGTCTGGCGGCTGCCGGCCCCAGGCTCAGGATGGCGGCGGCGGCGGGGGCGGCCGGCCAGGAAAAGCAGCTCGCTCCGACCCTCCTCAGTTTCTTCATCTACAACCCCAAGCTGGGGCCCAAAGAGGGAGAGGTACCGGGGGGATATCGCGCCCGGGGATGCGGGGAAGGCGCGGCGGTCCCTCCGTGCCCGAGGCCGGGCCGCAGCGTGTGCGGGCTCGGCGCTGTGCCCGCGGAGCGGCCCTGGACAATGGTTGTCGCAGCTGCGGCTTTCCTGGCCCGCGGCCGCCGCATCCCTGCCTGGCTTTTGGGTACCCGCGGGGCCGGGACGGCTGCCGCCCCCATTGGGGTCTGTCGCTGCTTCAGACCGAAAAGAAACAGTAACCGGAGGTGCTGTTAGGAGCAGGGCGTGTGTTGTAGATGCGGAGATGGACAGTCAGAAACTGTTTTACTTACGCTCTCACTTTGTCTAAAAATAACTTTCTCGACGTAGATACAATATGGTAGAAAGGTTACTCTTTAGCTTAGTTACAGTCAAGTTACTGCTAGTGTTTATTCGCCATTGTGTCCCTTAGTAAGGAAAGTCAAGAACCTCTAGTCACTAGCTTTAGGTAGCAGCGTGTTGTGTGATTCATGCTCAGTTTTAATAGTTTCTGAACAGAGCAGTGTACTTACATATTTGGCAGTGACAGGACGAGGCTGAGCGTGCCCTCAGCACGCTCCTGGGTGACTCCAGACCGGGAGAAGCTGTTGTTCCGCTGGAGGATGAGGTGCTGTTCGGAAGGACCCTCAGCGAGCTGGGGACTGGGCCGGCAGAAACCTCGTGGAGCTCAGCAAAGCCCCATGTGTGGCGTGGAATAATCTGGCTCACCGTGGCGGGTCGGGGGGACTGGTTGGGAGCAGGTCTGCAAAACAGGACCAGGGAGTCTGAACAACAGGTCCTACGTGAATCAGCAGCGAGCGCTTGTGGCTGTGGGAGGGAGGGTGGCTCAGCAGGTCCAGCCAAGCCAATGCTACCCCTCCGTCCAGCACATGTGAGGTTGCTGGCGGGTGCTGTGTTGCTCCAGGGATTCCCAGAGTAGGAAAAAATACTGGCAAACTGAAATAGCCTAGTGGAGACCTCCTGAGTCAGTCAGGGGGATGCAGTCTGTGGCGTACCAGAAGAGCCTTTGATAACTGCATTTGTGCAGCCTGGAGGAGAGACAATGTGGAAAGGGGGCACAGGGCAGTCTTACCTGCCTGAAGGATGGTGGTACCATGATGGATTCGGGTTCTTGAAGTGAAAGAATGATGGATGAAGGGAATTTCTGATGAGATAGAAAAAAAAAAATCTTCACAGTGAAGTGATCTAACATCAGAGCAGGGCTGGAAAGTTGTGGGTTTCCCATCTCTGGAGATATTGAACACATGACTGGACAAGGCCTGGAGCAATCTGAGCTGCCTTTGAAGCTTGCCATGCTTTGAGTTGGCTTTGAAGCTCGCCTTGCTTTGAACAGGCTGAGAAGTGACTGTGATTTCAATAGCCTTCAATTTACAAAGTACTTTGACATATCATGAGATAATTGACTGCTTAAGTGTGCTTAATTTGCCTTTTATCCGTTATTATAGAAGCCCATTTTGGTACAAAATAAAATTCTGACTGTTATTAAGGGATTAAAAAACAAGCAAACCATGAACTCAATATTCATTGATTTTGTTAAAATGCATTTGCTTGGATTCTTTTTTCGAATTTTAGGAAGAAAAGAAGATTCTCTTCTATCACCCAAATGAAGTAGAAAAGAATGAAAAAATTAGAAATGTGGGGCTATGTGAAGCTATAGTGCAGTTCACAAGGTAGGAAGTCTGCATGGGTAATTGTTTTGGCACAAGCACTGTATTTTAAATATCTCAATTATATGTCTTCTTGTTGTGAGTATGTATAAATATCTATATCTACATATATGTTTTCTTTCTAGGACCTTTAGCCCAACAAAACCTGCAAAATCCCTACATACACAGAAGAATAGACAGTTTTTCCATGAACCTGAAGAAAACTTCTGGATGGTCATGGTACTTATGCACGTGATATGCATATTCCTAAAACACCATCCTGCCATGTTCTCAATGCATTCTGCATTGTCTAATGCCAGCCTGTTCCACTTCCTAGGTTGTACGGAATCCCATAATAGAAAAACACAAAGATGGAAAGCCAGTCTATGAATATCAGGAAGAAGAATTGCTGGTAATAATGAACTTTCCTTTTTTTTTTTTTTTCCTAATGAGTTTTGTTGTATTTTTAAGAGTACTTCCAGAAATATCTTGGTTTAGTTCTTCTTGAACTGCTGTCAAATTGATTTTATATATATCTATTCCTGTCTCCATAAATGGAAAAAGGGCAAAGCACTTTTTAGTAAAATTTAAAGAGGACAAGATAGAGAATTATCCAGAGAACAGTTCAAGATCATTCGATAAACACTGGTGAAATATACAACTGTGAGACTTTTAGCCTGGAGTAGGTGAATATTTCTTAGGATCTGTTTGTTTAATTAAATTCTTAAATCTATATATTTTTATTAGGTGCCAGTATACATGTTACTACTTTCTTAAGACTGCCAGTAATAATCTGGAAAACGTCATAACTATAAAAACTATAAAAACTCATACCTCATACTAAAAAAGCTCATAACTACAATGGGATTTCTTGTCTGAGCTGTAGTATCATTAGGTCTGTTCAATTGGATACAGGAAGGGTATTTGGCAGGGTGGAATAATAATTAAAAAGCTGGTTGGTTATCCTGCCTCTGTTCATTACGGCATGCATTACTTTTGTTCCTCTCTGCGTCCTAAGAAAAGGATCGGAGTCAGGGGGACTCTATTTTGCCAGATAAAATAGTCTTTTTTTGATCTGGGTTAAGATCTCAGCCCCACAAAACCTGCTGTAATGTCCCACATTCTTCAGCCTTTGATTTGGATGAAGAGAGAGCTGTCAGAAAGAGGCTCATTTTCACTGACCACTGGCCTCAGGGAAGGGCACTGTTTGTAACTGGAATCCTTGGCATGAGTTCTTAAGGTGCTTTTGCTACTAAATGTGAGGGAGGAAAGGGCTCCCTTTATTGAAATCATACTTTATAAGATGTTGACTGAAAATGCCATTTAACTTTTCAAAGATTGACTTCTCCAATTTGTGTCTTTGCTGGCTCTTTGAAAACACGTTATGTGTAGCTCAGCCAAAATACTTGTAATTCTGCCTCTGCTCCTACTGATGTGCTGCTCTCTTTCCTGCAGGACAAGGTTTATAGTTCAGTCCTCCAGCAGTGCTACAGCATGTACAAGGTAGGTTTAACACTGGAGGCTCAAGGTCTTTTACAAAACAAGAGCATAAGATACTTCAATGACACATATAAAATTTACTCTGCTGCCCTATAAACCTGGACTCTGCAAATCTAAATGTTTTTTCAATAAGGAAGGGATACATTTGGATTGATGTGGAGTATGTTGAGGAATGGGAGCTGTGTTGTAATCTGTATTCATAACCAAGTTACAAGAAATTACTGTAAATGATTACCCAACTGATTTTTTTCCCTTTAAATTGTTAGCTTTTCAATGGCACGTTCCTGAAAGCCATGGATGATGGGGGTGTGAAAGTGCTAAAGGAGAGACTAGAGAAATTCTTCCATCGGGTAAGATCTTACTTTTCAGACATATACAGTGTGATTCTGCACTGGAAATAAAACACAAAAATACAATAAAAACTCGCAGCAATGTGACTATAAAACACAGGCCGTGGAAAAGATGTAGAGTCAACACAAAGTATGTGGTTACTCATTTTGTCAAATACTTCCTGCTTTTTCTGACAGAGGAAGTTCTTTAAATGAAGTTGAACCACGAGCATGGTTATGGCTTGATGGAACAACTTAACTGTTGGATCTTTTTTCTGATGGAATTGTGTTCCTTCTTTCAAAGTTCTGCTTTAATGTTTGGATTGCTTACTGTGATAACAGTTTGTACAGATCTGTTTGAGTGACTCTTGAAGATTCATTGAGGTTAGAAGGAATTTGGGGAGGTCATCCAGTTCAGCCTCCTACTCAAAGCAGGAGTTTAAACTCTCCTGCCCAGTGCTTTGGGTGGTTGTGGCTTGAAAACATCCAGAGGTGGAGATTCCACAACCTGCATGCACAGGCTTAATCCTGTACTACTGCGAAATAGTGAATAGATGAATTTTTTAACTTCTCCCCCTGCTCCACCCGCCATGTGGAATTAGTAGCCAATCCTGAGAAGGCTTCAGGAAATATTGCATGCATTATAAGTAGTCTTCAGAGTGTCATTTCATAGCTGATGTTTTAGTGAAAGGGTGAAAAGCAAATACTATTTTTCACATAAAGTAACTGACTGAGTAGTCTCATCTGGCAGAATTTTAAGTTCCTACATGAAAAGTTTCAGCAGACTTGAGAAGTGCCTGCCTGCCCCCATTTTTCTTGTTTGCAAGCAAAGAAACAGGACTGCTGTCAGCAGTTTGTGCTTTTGTGATATTGACATCTCTGATAATGATGGAGTGTAGACACTGTGTAATGGTGTTTAAAATTTTGTTCCTTTAACAGATTTTTAGAATGGCACAATGTTGTCACAGCATAAACAAAAGTACAGGCTTTGCTTGTGGATTTGGGGAGGGTCTTGCTTGTTTTTTGTAAGACTTGAGGTAGACTCCAGAATAAACACCATTGGCACAAGGACTACCATGATGAGCTGATGTGTGCTACTGTCCAGACTAAATTAAAAGTAGACCTTTGCAAAAAAGAAAGTAATAAATTTTTATTGCTAAAACAGAGAGACTTACAAGCTGTGACAGAGATCTGTCACCCTGTTGGTCTGTATTACTTGTGGGCATTTGGTAATGTGAAGTGACTGCAGAGGGAGCCATTGGGTAAAGCATCTTCCACAGACCACTTGACAGTGCATTGGAAATCTCTTGCTAAAGGTCTATCAAGAAAGTGAATAATGGAAATTATTTATTCCATTACACATTGAAAGCATCTTTCCTATATCTACAGCTGAATCTGAAATTAAATTAAATATCAGTAGGATAGGTTTTGCTTGCTTATACTCTCAAAAGATCTTGAACGTTCCTTAAACACTGTTTTTATAATGATTAAATAACAGCAAAGCGACACCTGGAATCACATTCATGCACTCACACGTGGAATCACAGAATGGTTTGAGTTAGAAGGTACCCTTAAAGGTCATCTAGGCCAACCCCCTGCTATGAACAGAGACATCTTCAACTAGATCAGATTACTCAGAGCTTTGTCCAACCTGGCCGTGAATGTTTCCAGGGATGGGGCATTCACCACCTCTCCGGGCAAGCTGTGTGAGCACCCTCATTGTAAAAAACTACTTTGTCACCTCTAACCCAAACTGAGCCTCCTTCAGTCTGAAACCTTTGTCCTATCACTGCAAACCTTTGTAAAAAGTCGGTCCCCACATGAAGGAGTGTGTCAGACTAGCAGCATGGGAAGGACTTTTTTTCTTTGATTTTTGGCCCAGCTTGTTGGGGATTAGACTCAAATTTGTTATTTAAATGTACACCTTGGCAGTTTTCTAAAAGCCAACTGTTGTTGTTCTCTCAGTACTTGCAGACACTGCACTTACAGTCTTGTGATCTGCTGGATGTGTTTTGTGGAATCAGCTTCTTTCCACTGGATAAAATGACTTACTTGAAAATTCAGTCGTTTATTAATAGGATGGAAGAAAGCCTGAACATAGTCAAGTACACTGCATTTCTCTACAATGACCAGCTTATCTGGTAGGTACTTCAGTAATTTTTTTGTGTGTCTTCAATTTCTAATCCTATGAGTAAGTGTCATAATAGAGAAGCTCTTAAATTAGTGACAGAGTTGGATGAAAATGAGAAAACATGAATCAGGCTACTATTCAGTAAGAAAGGCATTGGTCTGAGCTAGTTAGAGGAAAATGTGTGACCTGAACTGCAGCACAAATGTAATTTCTTTCTTTTTCCCCACAATGTTCTAGGAGTGGACTGGAGCAAGATGACATGAGAATTTTGTACAAATATCTCACGACATCTCTGTTTCCAAGGCACATGGAGCCTGAGGTAGTTGGGCTGGGGGTTTTGAGGGGGAAGGTGGTTGGGTGTTTTTTGTTTTTTCATCCTGTTTATCTGGTACGTAAAGCTAAAATACCGAAGAGAAATCTCTCTTCTCTCTGCCTCTAAGCTGGCTTTTCCTGTATGTTCTTTTTCCCCTCAGTTAGCGGGAAGAGATTCTCCAATACGTGCTGAAATGCCAGGAAATCTCCAACACTATGGAAGGTAGGTCTTGTTTTACTGTCAACATCTACTGCTTCTTCCCCCCAGGGCAAAACATTTGGGAGGAGTGTGTGTATTTTGAGTACAAATTCCACACACAATTCATTCCAGAGGGTCACACAATAGTTGGCGCAATGTAAAACTTGACCCTTGGAAAAAAGAGAAAATGCTTCATTAACATTACTGCATATTTATTTTTCTTCTTGTTGTTCTTAATGCACTGTATGACAAATTTGGGAATTGTTCCAGTCATTTCTTTTCAGTCAAAGACTCCAGACAAAGGTGTAGACTTAATCTAGGATTTATCTATTTGTTCCTCCTCTGTACTCAGCATGTCAGTGAGGAATTCTGTACTTAAGCAAGTGGGCAACATTGTTTTGCATAATTTTGAGTTTGGACATCCTTAATCACAAGAACTCCTAATTGCAAGTTTGGAGAACATCTGTTAAATTTAAGAAACTGAAATGAAAGAATTCATCACATCTGACCTGTTGAATTATTTTCTAGGTTTCTTACTGGACCTTTAAATCTTAATGATCCAGAAACAAAATGCCGTTTCCCCAAAATCTTTGTTAACACTGATGACACTTACGAAGAGCTTCACTTAATTGTTTATAAGGTATTACAGTTTCCTCTGCAATTACTGCACAGAATTAGGAATCTCTATGCAATGAAGATGACAATGGTGTGAAGTACTTAGGAATTGTATAGAAAAGTGCATGAATAAGGCCAGATTAAAGCAAAGAGACAGAAAACTGGCATTGCTAGCAACAACCTTTAAAGCTTTAATTCTCTTTTCCCCTCTCCTGTACCCTGTCCAAAAAAAAAAATTGTTTTATTAAAACAAAATACCAGGCTTCAGTTGCTTTAACTGATTTCATGCCTGCCTTTATATGGGATTAATCAATAAAACAAAAAATATTTTGTTCTTACATTAAATGGGAGTTTCTTCCAGGTATCTTTGTATAAAGTGCATTTTTACCAAGTTTTATCTTTCCCCTACAACTTAAACTTGTAACTGGGCTGAATTTTAAAATCACAGCTAACGTGTGTTGTGCAGGACTGCAAAAAGATGATCCTATTAAAGAGTTACTTTTAAAAAAGGTTTTTAAATCTCTTCTCACCTGTGTGTGACCTCACTGAAGTATTATTATTTATTTGAATTAGTTAATCTGTTGTAAATGGTTCTTTTGCTTTTGTTTTGTTCCAGGCTATGAGTGCAGCTGTCTGCTTTATGATTGATGGTAAGTACCTATTAACATCAGTTATTTGCCAAGACTTTTATATGTAAAATACTTTGACATGCAGCTTGTTTTACTCTTGAAAAATACTCACTTTAATTTGTTGAGTTCTTTTTCATGAGTGCTTTTTTCAGTCTCTTGTCTTTGTTCCAGTGGTACAAGCAACTCATTTTACACAATAAAATTACTAAATACTGCTTCAGTTAGAAGATTCAAAATCACCCCTGAGGTTTTAATTATGGGAGAAGTTTGTCCTTGGACTCTTGCTGATATTTAAAGAAAACAACTACAGAAACTGTACCTTCAGCTATGTGGAGAGAATCTCACCTCTCCCTTTTTTTTGCCTGACACAGCTTCAATTCCACCCACGCTGGAGTTTTGCAGAAAACTGGACAGCATTGTTGGGCCTCAGCTCACGGTGTTGGCATCAGACATATGTGAACAGTACAACATCAACAAGAGAATATCAGGGTTTGTACCACACTTCTTTTCCTGCTGCATTCCCTCATTAATTGGTGAAAAGTCAGGTTAAATGAACTGCATAAATAATGGTAACATGAGCCCAAATTTTGAAGGCATTAATGGTGTACTTAAAACAATGCTTGTCTACTTTTCTGCATCCTAAGTGTTTATAAAGTACATGTTATTTCATATTTGGTCTCCCTGAAGTAATAATAGATGTTACTAATTTAGGAACAAATGTTTATTGTCTGGCTCAAATGGGAATCTTAGTGAGTAAGTTACTTGGTTACAGTGGAAGCTTTAGAGTTGAGGACTTTTCCAGAATTACTGCTTCTTGAAATGTTGCCATGTATAGTAGGTGAGGAAGAAAAAGGTCTTTTATTTTTCTATTTTGCAGGACTAAGGTAATTACTTGAGGGGCATAAAACAATCAAAAGAAAAAGGATGCTAATGCTTTGGAAAATACACTTCACTTAGAACTACAGCTGACTTGCAATAAAATTATTTTTGATAGATTTGTTAGTTGGGGAAGCAAGAACAGTGTCCCATATGGCAACATAAAAGGAATTCAACCAAAGAGAGGTGTGTGAGTGAACTCAGTGGTACCATCCCAAATCAGCAAAATCGTACAGGATAGAATAGGATGTGCTTGAAATTGTGCCAATCTGCTAAATCATTAAACTTGGGGTTTTTAAATGTCATCTGGGACTGGCCTTGGCAGCTTTAAATCTTTAAAACTTTAATGCCATGGTGTCCTGAAAACATGATACAGTTCCTTGACACTAATGCATGTGGGTGACAGAGAGCAGGGGTATCTGGTTGTTTGCTAAGGTGAGTGGTGTCATCATCACAGTATCTCCTGGTTGTAAATAATGAATTGCCTCAAGTACCAGTTGCTGCAGCCAGTTTTTGGTCAGTCTGAATTTGTTGTGACTTCTACAAAAAATTACAGCTCTAGGTTTTTATATTAACTTCAGAAAAGAGGAAATGGTGGAAGACTGCCAAGGCAGGAGTTTGCAAATAGTCTCTTGCTTGGCCCACACAAATGATGGGGGGGAAATCTAATTGCCTGGATCAAGGGAGAGTTTGTTCTCTTGGTTGTAACAAATAACAAAGACATGAATAGAAGATGACTTATTGCTCAAATTAAAGACCCAGGATCCATTCAAATCAGCTTGGCTGGCAAAGGGGAGAGCAGCAGGAACAAAATGGGGCCAGAGAAAAAACAGCTCATTAGAAAAATGCAAATGAATTAGTATTGTGAAGTGGGACAAGGCCTTCAAACTCCCCTCTGTGTGTTTACTGGCAGCCTGAGTGGCAGAAGGGGAAGCACTGGCTGTTTCTGCAGCCTTGGTTGCCTTTTGTTTTTTTTTAAAGTGTGTTAAAATGCATTTCAATCCCACAAGTCTCTTCAATGTGAAGATAAGTCCAGGCTAAATTAGCTTTGCACTGGCTCACTACCCAGTTTCTAGGAAGCCTGTGCTTATAGAGCATGTTGGTATTCACAAATCACTTTTTCTTTTCTTTTTAAATCTTCTAGAGCTGAGAAGGAACCTCAATTTAAGTTTATATATTTCAATCACATGAACCTGGCAGAGAAAAGTACCATTCACATGAGGAAAACACCCAGTGTATCACTTGCATCTGTTCACCCTGACCTCATGAAGATTCTTGGTGACATCAACAGTGACTTCTCCAGGTAATGCTTAACTATTAGATAGTCTGTAACTCCTACTGTCCAGCAGATTCTATTTCTGCAAAGGGCTGGCGCTTTCCAGTCTTTTTGTTGATAGCTGGCTGTTCATGTTTGGTATTTTGTGTTAATCTAGAAGTAGTCCAACTCAAAAAAAAATTCTAGTGTCCTTTTAAACAAAAAATTAAAAGAGGACCAGGGCCTCTATCATAGAAAATATCTCATCTATTGGAGGCTTCAGAGTAGTCTCAACAAATGGCATGGGAAGCACAAGAGTCTGTCTAATCTGGGAACGTAGTGTAAAGGACAGGGACACCTGTTCTGCCTGTGTCATACCTGCCCGACACAGCTGGTGGCTTCTAGGGGTGAGACAATGGATGAAATGCAAACCTTGCAGTCACTGCAGTCCTGCTGATAGAGAAGATAAGTGGCTTCATGACAATGGGGATCATGCTGCAAGGTGGGAGAGACCCTCTGTCACTACAAAAGTAAAGAAAGAACATGACAATGCTGAATGATTGGGATGGCCATAATTCTAATTAGGAACACGCAGTTTTCCCACTCTACTCAAAAAACAAGGTTTCCATTTTTCTTTAAATTAAAAAAGTGTGTTTCATCGTATTATGGAAGTACTGGGCTAGTGACAGCTTTATAGAATATATCCAGTTGTTGAGCATGGTTTAGGTCTAGGTTTAATGGTTCTGTGAAAGCTTAGTATCACCAACCCATCTCCAGCTTTCAGAATTTGGTCAATGTGTAGCAAATCTTCATTCTGTGAAGCGTGTCCGTACCAGAATGGAGGACAGCTGTTTGCTTCAGAGCACTGCAGCATTTGGCTAATGAGAAAGTTACTGACTGACACATCTGGGCATGTCCTAAGCAGCCGTTTATGAAGCCTTTGACCTGGACTGAATGATGGCCAAGTTAGAACTGGTGTTTTCTTTGATACTGCACAAGCACAGTTTCTGACACTGAGCTGTCCTAATGATTCCAGATAAAGTTGTTGAAGATGAACTTATTACCACCTTCTTTACTTTTTAAAACTTCTTGCAGAGTTGATGAAGATGAGGAAATTATTGTGAAGGCAATGAGTGATTACTGGGTAGTTGGGAAAAAGTCTGACCAGCGAGAACTATATGTTATTTTGAATCAAAAAAATGTAAATCTGATTGAAGTTAATGGTAAGGATTTTTTCTTACTGCCTTTAAATACCATTACTCCTAAAATGTGTGTCCCTAGAGAAGTAATAAAACCCATCTCATGAGAAATCTAGAGAGGGACTGATCTTTGATAGAGCAGACGAGTTTGCCTAAGGTTTTAGTCTGCCTACTGCCAGCTGTGAAAAAATAGCATAAATATTCAGCAGGCATTCTTTATTATTAATCAGTCATTCTTCCTTCTTCACATAATAGAGGAGAGCACTGTGAGCTTAGTTTAGGAGTAATTTAAAAAGTGCATTACAGATGAGAGATGAATATATTTACATCTGAGTTTTTATTTGTCAGTGATCCAGGGTTAGCTATTTCATGTTGTGGCCTGTCAGTGATCCTCATCCATCACTGTCTTGTTTCTAATGTGGTTTTGAGAATGATTTACTAAGAGTGAGAATTAACATCAAGATGCAATAAGCTTTTACATTGCTATTTCTCTAAAAATCTGTTTGAATCTTGCAGCAGTTTTAGGGCTCTCCATTTTACAGCAGGCAATGTGCTCGCTTACACAATGGGAAAGAATTAATACTTTGCCAGGACCAAAGCCTAGCAACCTACATCTTAAAAAGAGGAATGAGTTGTGAAACTTGGCAATCTTTTTGTAACTGTCTTTCAGCATCAAACCTACCATACAGAAACAATAAATGAGTGTTCCTGTGCCTGATAGGCAAATAACACAAAGCAAAAGTTTTGCAGACTTGATTTACTGTAACAGATTATCCTAATTCCTCCTTTCTCTGAAAAAGGGGTTATAACATACTTCCCTTAACTATATGTTAAGCCAAGTCAGCTGCTGTTGCAGTGTTTGATGAGAGGCCCATCATTTACACTTGAGCCACTTAGGCACAACTCACCTTTCAGACAGTGGGAGACATCAGACTTGACTTTCTCCTCCTGAAGACAGAGTAATATTAGGTGTATTTCTACATAACAAACTTGTAGGGCTTTTTCTGTTTGAATTTATTGATATTCTCCATGCCAGCCCCCAGGGTTTTTCTTGAGGAGGTTTCTGTAAAATACAATACTGATGTATCTTTCTTTTTTTTAACAGAAGAAGTGAAGAAACTTTGTGCAACACAATTTAATAATATTTTCTTCTTGGATTGATCTGGAAAGGGCTGATTTATTGAAGATGTCAATGTCAGGCACTTGTTCAACATGAGAAGTTATTAGTCATATTATTGACTGGAACAATGACAATAGTAAAGCAATACTTGCTTTGTAAGAATCAAAATTTCTACTAAAATCTGTAAACTCTGACCATAAAATTTTTAAATTTTAAAAATGTTTATGTGCAAACTAATTAAAAACCAGTCTGAATTCATCTGTACCATTCCATTCTGTTATGTGAATATTTTGCTGAAAAATAAAACTAATAATTGTTACACTTCAGGAGTATCTGTGTTCATTTGCATCATGTAACTTCCTGCTAGTCTTCCCAAAACCCTGGTGTAAAAGACCTCTGACACCAGCAATTCTTGTGCATACAGTTGAACCATTCTTAACAGCTTCCTACAAGTGTGGGTTGTCTGGGCTTGTTTTGCTTTGGAGGGGTTTTTTTCTTATTTGAAGAGTACTTGCTTGAAGCTTCAGCAGGTGCCTTGGTACCTGTGGGTGCTGCCTTTTCTGCCTCTTCCTCCTCAGGCTCTGCTGCCTTCTGGGTCTCTTCTCTTTGGTGAGGGTTCTCTCTTGGGGGCCTCTTCCTTCAGCCAGAGACCTATCTGGGAGAGGACTCTCTGCCAAGATGTGTCTCTACTAGCCTTCTTCCTGGGCTTGACACTCCTCTAACAGGGCTGCTTCTCGCCTTTTTGCCTCTTCTACTTCTTTTTCAGCAATAAGTCTGCATGAAGAAAATTTGAATTGAAGGTACTATAAGAGGAGGGAGACAGGTTTCTACTGGCTAAGCAACTCCAGGTCTAATCATAGTATAAGCAGTATAAAGTGCCACAGCGTAGAGAAGCAGAAAGTCTCTAATTACCCCCTCAAGTCCAAATATGTCTTAACTGCCTTTACACAGAGCAGGACCCAAGTGTCAGGAGATACCAGAGCTAAGAGTTTGTAACCTGAAAGCAGCCTGTATTTGGTAATCCAGCTAGTAGCAGAAAGCACATGAGTTACATTCTGTATGTTACTAATGAAACCCGTGTGAGTTTGTTTTCCAGGTACAGTATACTGTACTACTTTCTTAGGCACTCTTCCTATTTGCAGTAATTTTGTCAGTAGAAGATAAGGGATAACAGTACTGGCAGACAAGATTCAACACTCACCTTTCCAGGTCCTCGGCCTGCATCTTTCTCAGCTCAGCTAATTCAGCATCCTGCTTTTTGTTTTCTTTTATTTTATCCCTCAGCACTCTTTCATGCTCAAAAGCAGGGAAGAACTTAGTTGTGAAAAAGATTTCCACCTGACATATCCAGAGACTACATAGCTCCTCTTGTTCATCTTTATCTTCTTCTGCTTTATCTGCAACATGTAAATTAAACACGTTTATTTAGCAGGGTGTTTCTATTTCAAATGTGTTTTGGACTACAATATTTCAGCTCTGATACTCTGCAAAGGGTAAGTCTGGCTTCTGGATGTTACAGAAGATGAAAGGTAACACTTTGAACTGAAAGGGGTTGGCTCTTGTGAGGCTTCAGTGACTTGGCCCTGGGAATGGCACAAAAAGACAATGAACTCCCCTTTAATCCTGTGATAAGTCTTCTGCAGTAACCTGGTGACAGTTCAGTATCTCTGGTGACTCCTGTGCACGGGGGAAGGGATGCACAAACATGGCCACCTGAAAGGACAGAAGTGTGTGCCATTGTCCCTTGTCATGTCAGGAAACAGGCCAGGCCCAGGTGATGGGCCCTGAACAAACAGTTTTCCAGATGTGTAACTTTTCAGCCATCAGATTTCAGCAAAAGAGCTGATGACTACAGGAAGAGCCTTGTCTACCTCTGTCCTTGGATTTGAGTTCTGTAGCAGCAGAAAACATTTAACAAACAAGAACCAACCCAGATGAGATCTGCTAATCAGCTGGAAGGAAGATGGTACAAAAAACTACAACCCTCAACATACCAAAGTGCTCTTACTGACATCTCTTCTGCCTGAATGTTGGCCTGTCCTAACATAAGGCATCTCATCCCATCTTATCCCAGCTTATTAGTGGTGGCACACCACTAATAATAATTCTTATTTTAAGTAGAAAAAGCAGGACATGGCAGGAATATATTTTATTTGTCCAAGACACTCCAAGGAGAGGCTTGCAGCTTGAGCTTCTCATAGAGTAAATACAAATAACAGCATATCAATGTCCTACAAATAAAACATAGCATTTTAAAATTGGGGAAACTATGTAACTTGGTACTTAAAGGTCTCATTTAATGATGAAATTTT